>JASBNA010000009.1:600000-1136200 GCA_038087015.1 Cerrena zonata
AGCAAGTTGCGGAGTTTGTTGATATTTTCAAGGAGTACCCGAGAATCACGATCCATGGATTCCCTAAGATGTTTCCGATAGTCCTTCAGAGCATACTCCGCCAGGTCTTTCAACTCGGCATCATTTTGATTGCTCGTCTCCTTGAACTGAGTGTCGCTGTAGTCGCTGTTGGGCCAAAGGTATGCGATCTTGTGTCGGCGAGAGGCAGAACGATCTTCAACGTGAGATGATTTTCGCACTGTTTCTTTGTCAGCCCTACCAAAGGTTCGAGCGTACCAACTGGTGTCGCGGGTGTCGTAGTGGATCTCGGTGGTAGCCTCTCGTTCGTTCTTCAACTGGTGAATACGACTCTCGGCCCTTTCTATTAGTCTTGGCAACTCCCGTTGCAGCTCCTCGAAAGATATGCGTAGTCTACCGAGTTTGGTGTTATAACCGTGGAAGTCGTTGATGGAACGATAGTAGTGAGCCATAGTAGAATCGACGGTACAGCATATCCAGTAAGCTTGGAAGATACTAAGAATAGAAGTAGCTAGCCACTGGAGGTGTTGTCCATGATCGGTCCCATCGAAGCTTAGATTATCGTGGAGCGCATAGAATGCTTGTTGTAGGACGCCGCCAGTTTGTACAGCTTTGAACAGCCGGTCAGAGAGCCAAGTCTAAACAAAGTTATGTCAAAACACAACAACACGAGTATTAAAGAAAAATCCCACCTCAAGCGTAGGGAAATCGTCTACTGTGACCTTAGCTGTTAGAAGATTGATAGTCTCTAAGTTATCCTGGAAGCTTTGGACGTCGTTTGCGGCTTTGATAACAGCCGCATTCTTCAGAGCATCAGTGATGACGTTGCGTGTGGCATCGCGCATCGATTCTGTTACACGTTTTTGATCAGTATAAGCAGACTAAGCATAGATTAGCCTTACTGTTGTACTCCGCAACTTTCCCTGGAAGCATCATGGCAGAAGCAAAACCCAGCCCCGCCGACAGGAGAAGTCCTCCCGGTCCAAAAGCAAACAAAACAGTTTCGACAGCGACAAACGCGGGAATAATCCAAGGAGAAGTAGATTGCTCTTTCTGATGCTTCTCGACGTTATCGCTTCGATAAAAATCGTTTTCCGTCTATAACATTCAATATCAATATGAGAAAGCATAGAATGTAGAATTTCGCGTACCCATTTCGGAAGAGTACCATCCCATTCGGGGTCAACACGAGGCATGTATGAACGAGTTAGATGGAAACGAACTACGAGTAAAGAAAGGCCGTTTAGACAGAAGTTGAGATGGAGACACAAGAGCAATGACTTGTGGACTTTATAGTTCAAGACGATCGCAACGGTTCGCCGTGGGCTCATAATCCTGATTAAGGTACACAAGTTACAGACAACGTCTACGAGGGTTTAGAGCTCGTTGTACAGAGCGGAACAAGACTTGCGACCCATCGCATTGTGGCGGAAGCTGTTTTAACGGAGAGTACCTGGATCATCGAATCGAGAGCGCATCCAGAGGATACCTTCAGCTAGAAAAGTCTCCAAGGCTGTAATCCTAGTGCAATAAACATCTTGACAGGTAGAAGGATCACCGGCTCAGGTACATTCCGCGAATGCAAGGTCCAAGGCACAAGAGAGCACTGGCAGGTATTTTCTGGTTGCCAATGAGTCGGCTTTCGTAACGGTTTAGTACTGTAACAAAAATGAGTAGTCCTCAACAGGACACATTGAGCTCCGACATGCATGCCATCAACACATTCAGACTTTCTCCCGCATACGCGATATACAAAGGTCCTAGGTGATCCAGTTACTCGTTATTCCAGTAGCTTGTGATTGTTGACCATCTTCTCAAATTGCTCGATGTAGTAGTTGCTGAAGTTTTGAGAGAGTCGTCCTAGAATCCGGGAAAATCGGCTACACGTCTTCGGGATTGGCCGGATACAATAACGTCTATAAACGGAAAATGTGATGGCGTTCTTAGGTCCCTCAGGACTCGGACTCAATCTTGAGGATGAAAAGATAGCCTCCGCCTCAATTCAGGAACGTTATCTCCGTGAACTCCTCATAATCGGCCTCAGAAATCTCCAGAATTTAGTCCCGGGTCTTTCATTCACCGTTAGTCTGGGCCTTTGACTCGAAAGTCGTACCTGTCCTACGACACTAGTTAGTACGTACTGGCCGCAGTACCCAAGTCGACGTTGTGTACCTGGGTTCTATATACACTTCATTTGTCTACTTTTTTTCGAAGATAAAATGGCTATAAAGTCTCTATCTCTCCAAAGTGTTCTTCTAATTTTCTGACACCCGACACTCGACACCCGACACTCTTGCCTGTCTCTGACGCCTTGGATCGTCATGTCTGGACACCATGAACACCCTGTCGAAATTGGCGAACGTGAACCCATACACGAGCACGAGTCCGGGGAAATCGATCCTACAGAACTAGAGGAAAGACCCGGTCACCCAGAAGTCAACATTCCTGTACCTTCCGCTTTCACAGATATTCTGCATATCTCGGGGCCCACAATGGGCAAGCTGAAAGTTACGAAGCCTCAGAACACGCCTGAAAGTGACGTGGAGCGCCAAGCCAAGCTCCAGGAGATCCTTGGTAAGGCTACCACCGAGGCTATAGTTGTAGCTCAAAATACTTCGCATAGTAAGTCGACTCCTACTTGTGATTGAAGAGGTCTCATTGCAAACCATTTTTCGTAGTTGGATCATTTGCTCGTAAGACCATCCCTTCCACTAGCATGAGCCCGAACCTTGCAATTTGGAAGGCATTCTCCAAAGGTCCTGGGAGTGATCCGCACGCGTACACAATCCCTCAGGAACAAATGAAGGCATTTCTGAGGGCCAACCCTGACCCTCAGAAGAATAATTACGCTATTATTGATCTACGCGCTCCGAAGGGTGAGTTTGAGCGTGTTACTCATACTGTAGAATTGGAACTAACTCTTCTGTTCTGTTTCCTTCGACAGACTTTGATAAGAACGGTCGTCATATCAAAGGAGCCCTTCATTGGCCAGTAACCGAAGAAGGTCCTGGGTTAGATACCAAGTATGGCCTCACATTCTCGGGTTCTGCTAGAAGCACTGGAAGGACGGCACAGCCTCAGCAAATCGCAGGTTTCAGAGAGTACGTGGGCTTCACTGTATATTTTCTAAGCATGTGACAGCAACTCACCTGGAGACCTACAGGAAGTGGCGCAATCTACTTCCGACTCAGCCTTGGAATACGCTCCAGGGGAAGGACGTAGTCTTCTTTCATTGTGCAGCGAGTGCTAACCGAACGCCCCACGTTGCTACCGGATACTTGGAATATGGACGTCCCGTAAACTCTGACCAGAAGGTGGTCATCATCGAGCAGGGCTATAGCAGCTACGATTGGGGAGATCTCAGTAAGTTAACTTGTGTCTATTATGCATTGAGACATATGTTAATATCATCCTGTTAGCCGAACCATACCAATTGGTATGATCAGATTCCAACTTGTTTCGGAGGTTAGTTGACTTGAGTTCCCGCACGGAGGGCAAAGATTATATATACAAATACAAACATTATTTCGGTACATCATACACTTTCCTGCGCTGTGACCGTTACTTCTGAATTTGACATGTCTGCGAAACAACCCATGAGTAAACGTAATAAACACATAGCTACCATTCATTCTCGCTTACCTATCGTCACTGGAGATTCTTGATCTACCTCACTCCGGAACTGCACAGTCGAACAAGGCCCTGATCCGAGATAAGTGGTATCGTTGAGACGATCACGGAGTACGTGTCTTGCATTAAGCCTGGGTGAAAAGTGAATAATATAATCACAGAATATATGAATCCAACACTTACGCTCCAAGCATTGAGTTTGCACATACTGGAGAGAGGCACGATTAGCTTGGGATTCAAATCTAAAGACAAATACGTACTTTTGCCCGAGACAACAACTAACCCAGCATATATTAGGTTATCCTTCACATAAGCATACTATATTCCTTGCAGTTAGACCTGGAATAAAAATGAGAATATAATAGAAGATGTATACCGTAATAATAGTCGCGAGAGCGAAAAGCCTGCAGCATTAAACAGATGAGAACAAACGGCATGAGAAACTATGTGCGTTACTCACATCGTTAATACACCGGTATTCACTGAATATGCGATAAGCCAACGTAGGACGGAATCCGTTCTGTCGATTATTAGTATGAAGTCGGGCCCATGATGGCTATGAATTCGTCCTTACCTTTTGAAATACCTCTCGCTTCTACTGAGATGGTACACCATTGCTACAGCGACTGCCGTGTCCGCAACGACTGATGTGATGTTCGCAAGGTTGACTCCAACCTAGCAGATTTGGAAAGTCATCAGTATATCACTTAGTGCCAGTAGAAATAAAATGTACCTTGTTTTCAGTTCGAGTCTGATATTCCGCCCAGGTATGTGTGGTTACGCTAAAGAGAATATAAGAATAGTTACGAGTGAAAGAAGACGTAACGTACGCATCAACTGTTCCAACTGCATCCCCTCGATTAACGAGCCAGAAATATGAGTAAACATGACAGCACTCACCAATGATAGATGCTACAGGAAGAAGGTAAATGAGTGATATAACGGGGAATCAACAACAGAACTTACCAAACTGAGCGAGTACTGGTAAAGACTGAGAATACAAGGATGCCAATGAGGAGAGGAAGAAGGGCTGGAATGTTTTGTAAACTGACCATTCCAACTACCCAAGCTCGAGAATTATTGCTTACTAGAAAGCAGCGATTCAGCTTCAATATCACCATATTGGAAGAACGATAGTAACTTACATAACCATACACGATATACATAGAACCTGATGTGGTTAAATTGTTCATTATGCGACCAACTGGAAGTGACGAGATGACTTGCCCTTGTACCAGCGCGACAGCAATGTTCTAGGTGATCTCGTCAGAATGACCCCAGAGATACCACCTGGTGTATGCATCCTTACCTCAGTTACAACAATACCCTGCAACACTTGGACGTCAGAGAATGCGCCATAGACATGGAATATAAACCTTACAGCAACAGTCCTGTAATACGCCGAAAGTCAACATATTGATTCGGATGACGCATTTAGACAATAGGATCTACCAATCAATCTTCTCGATTATATCCGGTCTTCCGAAACCAGTTACAGCATAATGGTACATCTGGTCAAACATAAGTGCCGTATGAAGAGTTTCTAGGATCCTAGATTCATTGTTAGTACGAGAGAAAGGTTTGAGAAATAATAGTACGTACATGACTACGGACACCAAACACTTCAGCCATTTCGTATCCTCCTTGCAGTGAAGCGAATAAATATATACTTGGACGATGAAAATCCCATAAAGACTGTATACAACGTAAGTCAAAGAATGAGTATGATCGAATTTCACATACATAAAAGCAATAAAGACACCAATGAAGAGACCACCAAGAAATGTGTGATCAGAACCGGACATGACTGTACAACACAAGGTGGAAAAGGAGGGAACGCATCCTAGGAGATAGCCAACGTTTCCATGAAGTATATCTTGGCTAGCTCCTGCATTTCATCTATAACCGGTGGTGCTGTGCTTGACCGGTCTTAACCGTTGGCAAAGCTCAATTGCGTTGGCGGATAGTGCTTCTCTCCGATACGATGATGTCAGCTGCGTTCATCTCCGAGTCAATCAGCTCATCGTGCCACCATGATCTTGACCGCGTTCTCGGAGATAATCCAATCGTTTGCTTGACCCGAGGGTAAACTAACTATCAAGTCTCCGGAAGCCTTTGCTGGCACATACAAGACCCGCAGTCTTACTGAGAATCTAGGATCATGGCCGCATCAGTGGTATCGAGTTCGGCGCTGGTATATCTATAGACTAGATTTGTGTCCCGCTATCATAGCCCCGATCACATGAAAGGTTGGAGTCAGAAGAAGACACAGGTTGGAATCTGTTGGAATATCGGTGAAAGCTTGAAGGCGCGGGCCAGTAGGGGATCCTCAATGTCTGAACTGAACGTGAGAGTAAGACAAACAGCCACCGTGATCTGGTGATCTGGAACCACGCTTACCCTTTTTCTCTCGAAATAAGAGTCAACTACGTACTCCAAATGGATCTCCTAGAAGCAAAACGTATGATGTCAGAAGGACGTCCGAGTCCGAACCGGAAGGAGGGAACGTCCACATTCAGGTTTATGAACAAGTCGCTCGGCGTGTCGATACATATTCTTTTCTGACTATCTCCGAGTACGAGTCGTCCACATCCCAATTTGTCTACTTTTCATGAAAACTATCTTATCGAAGATGATGGGGATGAAGAGAAAGACAGTGATGTTAGAAAGCCTATCTGAAGACGTGGTAGAGATTTTAGCAAGGGAAGGCGAGGTTGGTAAACCGCTACGGTTCTATTAGGGTAGTACCTCATTCGGATTTTCAATAGTATGAGGTTTCGTGTTATAAGAATGAAAATGGTGGCACAAGCTACTATCTAAGTAGAGCAGGAAATTACAGTTGAAACGAAGGGATAAGCACTAAGCTAGAGGGTATGTTACAGTCTATGTATAAACTAATGGCTACAAAGTCATATTGTTCGTGTCATGAAGATCCATGTCCGGCGTAACCAAGAGTCGTGAAGTTCAAAGCAAGCCCATAAACAATGCCACAAGGGCTATCGCAATGCCAGCATTGCGGTGAAGTTGTGCCTTGGCTGCATCATTAGCAGGTATCATATTCGATGCACCAGACGCCGAATCCGTGGCCTTGGTTTTAAAGGCATTGAAATTATTCGGTCCTGATTCTATCGAGTTGGCCGCGAAGACCATTCCCTGAGCACAATGACTGAAAGGCAAAGTTTGTTTGCAGAAAGCCCAAATCGGTGTCGTATCGTTGATCTTGATCGTGAAGGTCGGGAAACTTGTTGATCCGTTGGCAACAGGCATGCTAGAAAGGACAGAAGTTAATACAGACTCTTGATTCCATGTAAAACATTATAACGTACAATCCAGAGTCGAACCCGATTTGTCCGTTCGTACTTGTCTCTGTCAGACTCTGACAGGGGTTTGCAAACGAACTCTGAGTGACAGTGTGATTCTTTTGCTGGAATACAAATGTGATGGTATCCCCGACCTGGGCGGTGACGGTGGCGGGATCAAAAATAAGTCTGTTGGGCCCACCGACCATGACCTTGTGATCATTGGATGCAAGTGCAGTGGGTGCTGCAGAACCAGGGAAGGAAGCGTAGGTTGTAACCTGCTGCGTTCCGGATGCCGTAACTGTAGCAGTGACCGTAGAGGCTATTGGTGAACTTGAAGATGAAGATGCTTGAGTTGAAGATGAGGCAGGGGGTGTAGACGAGCTAGTAGGTGGTGGTGGTGACGATGTCGGTGTCGCGGTAGAGGAAGAGGATGAAGAGGTCGATGCGGCAGTGTTTCCCATGGCGGCGGCTTGGAATGCATCGAACTTATCTCCTGGGTTAATGGCGAAGACCATTCCTTGTTGACAATGATCCGCTTGACGACAGTACGCCCACACAGGGTTTGTATCTGTCACGGCAAATTGAGCTTGTTGGAAGGGTCCGTCCACATTGTCATCAGCGACAGGAACACTTTGAACACAAGAAAATAGGATTATCAGAACTATTATTGTCCTGATAGAGATATCGACACTTACAATCCCGAGTCGAAACCAGCCTGCATAGGTAGACAAGGGTTCTCAAACGTTGATTGAGTTACTGTATGGTTCTTCTGTTTAAAACTGAAGGTGATAGTATCGCCAACAGCAGCATTCTATTAAACACCATCAGAACCATCATCCTTCGAAATAAAGTACATTTCAAACGCACAACAAAAGGTGGTGTGAACTTCAAAACACCAGGTCCACCAATAACCACAGGGTGGTCGGCACAGAGGACCTGATTGAGAGTGCCTACAGTTAGGAGTAATGTGGCGAACAGTTTATGCATCTTGAACAGGCGTGGGGTTGACGTTAGGTATGCACTACTAGGTACTAGGAAGTTCGTGGTTCGTGGTATCGACAGGAAATGACAGATGCTTTCGGGCAAAAAACCAAAGAAACAAGGGAGGAAGAGAGACGTCGGAAAGAGCACCTGGCAAAGGAAGACATCGCGCTTTTATATGGAGGAGGAAACAATAGCATGAGGCGGCGTCGTCAACAGAAGCGAGAACAATGGTCTCACTGAGCGCTTGCATTGTCCTCCGGTACGGGTCACGTGCCGTCATTTTTCGCGTTTTGCTCCACGTTTCGTGTATCGTGGAGGAAAGGTAGTATATACTCGTATATTTTGTAGTTCTAGCACAGAAGTGAAGCTTACATGGTGTTATTTGAGTCAAGTTGTGGACTTGAATCACAAATCAAGGTAACTTGAACTTGAAGAAGCAAGATTACCACATTTGGGTATACACTAAATTCGGCAAACGCCGGGTCAACAATCCTTGTTGCACTTGCACTGACTCGGACTCGGAATACTCCTCTTTGTTCAAGTTGCTGATTTTATGCGTAGAGTGGAAGTCATCCTTCATTCACATCCCAGAAGGAATTTACACAATGCCTGGTGCTAGTAAATAACCTCGTCAATCTTTGAAAGCCCCAAAGGTACTCGCAAAATGCTTCATGGCCCGAAAAAACATACTTACCCACCACCGCATGACACATGGTCTATTATTTTTCGCTATCTCTATCACTTTTGGGCCCTTCTTGAAATCGTGTAATTCAAAGACACAGTTGCTTGCAACAAGAGCCATTGCATCATTACTTGAACTTTACTTCTCGACCCTTGCGTGTACCGCATTGATGCTGGGACATATTGTTACAAAGTGTGAGTCCTCGTCATACGGCGGCTCACTTCCTCTGCTTAATAAGACTTATTGAACATGTGCAAACGTCTCACTATCCCCGCTTGACTTTTCTAGCTTGAACGCATGGGAATGCGTATGCTCGAAACACCAGCAGCTCGTAATATCCTGCCCATTAACCAAAGTATCTCTATAGCACCCTCACACGGTCTTCTGACTCTAAACAAGACTCTTCTTGACTGTGATTCTTCAGTTTACCTTTGAATACACGTCGGCAAAGTGATATTTCAATGACTAGAACCCCTGGACTTGGTACTCAGTTTCAGCGTACATGGGAATTCTTGGATGAAGTAGGCAATCGTCGCAGGAAAGAATGTTCTTGCTCTTGTACACGGGTTACCGACTTTGTATGGCTAAACGGTCACGTTTCCTATGTGCACGGATGTCAGAATCTCACGGATATATTTTGAACACTTCCCGCAGTCATAGCGAAAACGTGAGTTGCCCGTAGTATTTCTCAGGCGTGTTCCTAAATATGCTCATTTTAGCTCCTCCGACTAGTATCAAACTCACTCCATCGCTTGCCGTTGCCTCATAGCCTACTGTCGTGCCTTGACATTTTTTGGAATCATCCTACGTGCGAACTGCTTTTAGACAACTTGAAATAATGTCATATGCTTCGGACATGGTTGCCTGGACGTTCTATTCGCCATGCGAACAAGATGTCCTCCAACCTTCCCATGTACCTTGCTTCGACTTCGATCTGACGATCATGGTAATGACCTATCTCAGTGTATTGGATCCGTAAGTTTTCAGCATACCGTCTACTGTTCCTACATAAACGGAGTCGTCGGCAAAGGATCCCCATCGCTCCACCCATCCAAACATACCCGTCGCTCAGATGGCCGACGCGACCAGACCTCCGATGGATTTTCCGACCTTTATGGGAGGTTGCATCATGGCTATGAACGTTTCACTTGTGTGCGTATTGTTACGTTCAAACATTTACCTGGACGATAACCCTTAGACTTGCGTACCAGGTTATATGGCGTATCGACTACGCAAGCATATATTTATGCCCTGCACAGCAAAAAGGACAGTTCGTCATTGAAGGCTTTGGTTGCGGCCGTCTGGTATGCTGCTATCTCATCACAGAGATGTACGTCCTAACCACGTTTCCAGGGTTCTCGAAACTTTACACACAGTCTGTATATTCCACGAAATATACTTTTACACTATCGGCGGCTTCGGTGATTTCGAGAAGATGGGTATGATCAGTTGGTAGGGAACTCAAACTCAAATACTTTCAAATAACGTCATCTCACCCCGAATCCAGGAGTGCAGGGGTAAGGGTTACCTAATTTGCTTCAAGGGATGTGAACTTGAATACGATCTCAGGTCTTTCTAGCTGCAGAGGTATGTTATGTTGTAAAGTCAACTCAATGACTAACGAACTGACGTTTCACTAAGACCGCCGTCGTTGCACTTGTACAAGGGTAAGCTTGGGATGGCAATCGAGTCTTTGGTTCTAAATTTGACAAGACTCCCTACTCGCAAGGTTCTACATCCGGAGGATTTGGCTTTGTGAGCTTATTTAAAAACCGCCGGTGTTCAAACTCAATGGCTAACGCGTACACAGTAAGTAGTAAACGCGTTCTCCCGACCATGATTCTGGTGAGAGACCACACTTTGCGAATCTAGCTTTGTTCTCACAAGATCCTCGCAACCAGAGTTTTCTCCTCGCAACTTCTGTGGGCTTCCATTCCGGTACGTAAAATCCCTCGCAACGATTTTGAATACGCACTCAAGCTTCTTATAACAGCTGGAGTCGCGTATATGTGAGGAGTTTATTAGTCTCACAGTTTTTAATCCTTGTCTCAACACGTACTGCAGTTTTATATTCCATACTTGGGTTGAATATCTCTCCCGGCCTGCGGTTGTGGTATGCAGCGACATTTCCTTTGTATTTTCATCGTACGCTCATCGTCACAAAATTGAACTACTCAGCTCACTGCAGAGGTGGCTAATGCTCTTTTCGCTGCCGTGGACGGACTTATAGCCTTTGGCATGATCTATTACCTGCATCATCATCGGACTGGCTTCAAAAGGTGAACCCTGGCTGTCTTCATTCATTTCACTCCATTTGATGCTGAGACCATCCATGTAGGAGTGATGGTGTAATACGTTGGATAATGGGTTATGTTGTCAATACAGGAGCTCTTACAATGTACGTTTCCCAAGCCTTGTATGACAAGCAAACTTGTTGAGAAATACCGTAAGGCTGGCGGCTGTTACCGGGATAGTCACAGTATGTCTATTGTTTCCGCTTGTTGGACGTGTCTGATTTTGACTTAGCTTGCGACCTACCATCGTGGAATCGTGGCCGTTGGTGTGTCCACCATCGTTAGCAAGTGTGCGTCCAATTTTTCTCCATACTTACTGGGACATTATATAATATCCATCATTTACATCTCCCCCAGTATACGCCAATGCACTACTTGGATTGTATGATTCTCTATTTTGACATTTTACTCAACTCTTATGGATGATGGTCTAGTCTAAACGCACGCGGTTTCATGCGAGCAAAACGCCAGAAAATCGCGTCACAATCCGTGTTTGACTCTGTAGGCATTCAACTATCACGCTTGCAAGAAGGTATGGTACAAAGATCCATGGAGATGGAGTCGGTAAGTGGTCAACTTCTGTCTTGTGTGTACCACCATCTTATTCGTATACTAGGTACATAACTCTGCTAAGGCAAGTAATCTTCCTGTTATAAATTCAGAACTTATCTCTAACAATATTCATGACTAGTCTCGAAAGATCCCCGTACTAGGAGGGCTGAGTGAAAATAATACCCATGACATTCCGGATCATCGGTAACATATGACCTTCAAGGTCAGGGACGTCGAAGATATTATGGTACATCTTGCCGCGTGTAACTAAGTGTTTATGGACGAGTTTGCTACAGTTGTGACATTCCATGACGCAATCTACTTCGAACGAACCTCCTTTCGACAACCTACACAAGCCCGAGTATTCGTCCGGACTTTTCTACTAGGTATACACACAAGTTCAGATAAGTATAGAATATCATAGGGATTACCCCCATAAGTAAATTTCCTAGAAGACCGCGACGTGTGATAGTTTCCCATAATTCAGTCTTGACGATTTCTGGAGCGCTTGCAAGACGATACGGGCCAACCAAGCGGTAGAATGTAGTGAATGCCGCACCGAAGCTAGTTAAAAGTGCATTAGATATCGTGCAAAGGAGTACGGACAGGAGAGACAAACCAGTAGCAGATGAGAACATGAGTCCCATATTCCCACCAAAGTTCGAAAAGACCTGGGGCAGCGCCGATGTCTTTCGCGAGGGTGCTCATGTAGGTACCATGATCAACAGCATACTTTATCCTTGCCGTTTCCCGTACTAGAAGGTGATAATGTGATGGAGGAAGTGGTTGTTTGACTCGACCCTTGATCAGCTCGATCCAGAAAAACGTTTGCATTTCTGCTATAGGCGGGATTGCGCCTGGGAGATGGGTCAGCCGAGAAAGTTGAGGGACAATATAATTTGTAACTTACCGACTCCCGGTCTGAGGAATCCAATGAAACTAACACTTTCGTCACCTGTCTTAGTGACGTTTCTGATATCGGCCTCACCCGGTGTTCCGTAATTGTCATCGGGCTGGAAGAAGCTGAAGTCTTGTGTATAACCCGTAGCATAGATCACAGTGTCTGGTCGTACATCGCGCTTCGATATCCGGATGGAATCTTTACGTTTGGTGATGGGGAAGACGGCTTGACCACTTTCCAGGAAGTATGAGGGGAAAGGAGCTAGTTCCACTGCGAAATCCGTTACCGGAGGCATATCCTCGTCAGGATCTATGTAACGAGACAAATAGTCCAGAATCTTAGGACGATTGCGATATGGTCGATTGAGATATGGCATGGCTTTGTGGGACTGAGAGAAGATATGAGACGAAATTTTATTTCAGCAATACGAAGTATAACTCACCTTGTTCAGAGCCACATAAGCACGACCAAGACGAGCAGGTTCTACCTCCCCCACCTAAAAGTAACCGTCAGATGAATTTGTCCTCAATAAGATATAAAGTACGTACCCATTGGTTACATCCGGCCTGTGTACCAGTTAGTAGCCACAAGACTCTTTTAATGACAAAGTCTGAGATACTGAAAATAGTTAGGGTAATGAGGCATATGCATATTTTACAACATTTTCTACTCACAACCATCGAATATGAGATGCTTGAACCCATGGATGCTAAGCAGTTTATGTCAGAAGCAAGCACAAGAAAGATTGAAAATGAATTAAACTTACGACATATGCGGTTTCAGCGAAATTCGTGATCAAAGTGTCGATGGGGACTGGGTTTTTCGACTCGAACTTAAAGCCGAGGAATTCGAAATCATTCTACAGGTTCCCGTCAGTATCTTTCCTACTATTTAATATCATTAGTCCCTTACTAGAACTTTGGGGAACGACAGGAACCTTTCAACGAAGTTAGCAAACTAAGAACAAGGGGGTTAAGTATGCACATACCCTCCACGGGTGCATAATACGACTTCCTTTGCTCCAGCTTTAGCCGCCTCATATGCGAGATCCATACCAGTCTCTCCAGTACCTAGGATCAGAAGGCGTCGACCGGTAAGTTCCGACCTGGACTTATGATCCACTGAGTGGTATATTGCAGGCTTGATTCCCAACTTTTCGTTCTCTGGAGAAGTATTCTTCAGGACATTTTCGATACCTGGGATTTCAGGAATGGCTGGAATAACATGTAGACCCGTGCAAACTGCAAGGTAGGTTGTATGAATTACAGTAAGATCTAGAAGCATTAAGTATACCATCAGCTTGAATTTGGAATGCATAAAGTGGATCAAGACGTACCTGTCCTCCCATTCGTTTGGGTTGTTAGCAGACCTCTTGACATATGAAACAAGATGCCCTCCCTCTGGAGAACGTCTTACATTGACAACTTTGGAGTTCAACTGTATTCGGTCCTGAAAACCGAACCGTTTGATATAAGCCCGAAGATAGTCTACATATTCCTGATCAACGTTCAACAGGATAATCACACATGAGTTCAAGAAATAACAAATAACCTGGAGAGTGAGATGGTCTGTATGCTCCAGAGGCATCCGAAAGTCCGAAAAAGACGTCAGCTGCTTTGACGACACCAGATTGGAATTCTTTATTGATCGCGTCGGTCCAGAATCAGAAAATGACTTGGCAATCAAGGACAGATAGTAGCTCTGACCTCATAGGAGCGAAACTGGAATGTCCCTCCGATGTCAGATTCCTGTTCTAGGATGATTGGGTCGAAGGGAAAGTCTGGGGTAGCGGCCTCCAAGATGGTCTTGCATGCGACGAGGCCAGCGGGGCCGGCACCTATAACCACTACTTTCATTGCATTCAAAGCTTAGTTAAAGATGTGTATGGGGAGGTAGAGGTCACAAGTCAAGTTAGAACATCACACTGAGCTGCACTGTTGCGTACATGGTCAACCTAAAGGCGTGCTTGCCGACCTTGGGACTTTCTCATGGGCTGGGATACAGCTCCTGTTATAGAAGGTCTTGTAGTCGTGTTCACAAGATCAAAGTTTGCGACATGACATGGGATATGAATCGGACTGAAAACGAGTCTAGTGGATAACACCAGTGACCTGACTATGCTAGTTATACATTCTATATGCAAAAGTAGCTATCGGCAGAGATACTAATCGCTACGCGATCTGAGTAGTAAAGTTTAGGCATAATATAATTGCCACTGAGAACAAGATTTTGAGTACTTATTCCGCCATGTCCTGTTTATCTTAGCTATAACTCCGATGAGCGACCGTAGATAACACTTGTCAGTGCGGCGGAGAAATAGTACTGGCTAAGTCATATAAGTTCCAGCGTCATTGTGTTACTTCATCGGCAGTTTGGGGTTGTCACTTATTGCCTAGCATATATTGGTAGTAGCATAGCGAAGAGCACGCTGTTTATCCTACACAGTGAGTGTCAAAAGCAGGTAGAAAGACCACCGTCACTGCACGCTACCGTACTGCTGCATGTCAAGTTAGGTTAGGGGTCCACGTATGTAGGCGCTCATACGTCACCGGCGTTGGCTAAACTAGAGCCGAGCTGAAGTTACTGAACGGCCCCTTTGCATTGAACACACTCTCAGCACTTTGAGGATGCTCACGCGAACACCTGCGAACATCCACATCTGGACCTGTAACACGTATCTATGCCCGTGCAAGGGGGTAAGTCTACTGTCTTTGACCCATGAGATCGTGCTTATCTAACTCACCCTCAGATTTCGACAAGCTGAGTTTCTAGGATATATAGGAGTCATATCCTCCGATTTTTCTATGCCCAATATTACATATCCGAAAGTCCGATTTAAAAAGCGGGCTGCTTATCTTTTGCTACTGAATTTACTTTGCAATTAATTCGGGCCGTTCAGTTTCACGCTGCACTATCTCTCATGATGTCTATCTTTGAGATATTGCTTATCAGCAATGTCACTTTATAAGTCCAGCGACACACATGAGTTCCCCGTAAGCCTGACTTTCCCCTCAGATTCGATCGACATATCTTTCCAGGGTCAACCATGTCGCTTCGTTACCTCACCGCGTTGCTTAGTTTGCTAGTTAGCACCCAGGCTTATGCGCAACAGAACCCGCTCTCTGTTCCTTCGACGGGACCTCAGGATGTCAATTTCACACGACTCTTTTCAAACGAGATAATCTTTGCTGATACATGGAAGAAAGACACATGGAACGGTCTTACCACCTTTGCCAGAGCTCAGCCTCTGAGATGCTTCGGGACGGAGGCAGAGGTTCCATTTGATGTTGCTGTATTGGGTATGTTATTTGATCTAAGCTTTAGATGCAGATGCAGATGGTTGATTGTACTAGGCGCGCCTTTCGATATCGCAACCAGCTACCGTCCAGGGTACGTTTTACTCCGCCAACATCCGATCTTTCTTCCTAATCTAGAACAGCGCACGCTTCGGACCCAATGGCATCCGTCAAGGTGGACGAAGACTAGGCATCGACCGAATCAATGTCCCGATGAAAATTCGAGCAAGTGACCATCTCGAAATCGTTGACTGCGGCGACGTTCGTGAGTCATTTTTAATATACATTGACGGGGTACCGTTCGTTGACAGTGAATTTCTAAAGCCATGGTTTTGATTGAGAACAAGGTTGCGCTTCGCCAACTCGAGCTTGCTAATAAAGCTCTCTTGGCCCGTTCCAGTCTTCGTTCATACCAAGACGCGAGTATTGCAAAGGATGGAAAATTCCACCCCCGGGTTCTCACTTTGGTAAGTAGGTGAATTATCCGTCAATCACATTTATTGACAAAGGACTGTAGGGCGGTGATCACACTATTACTCTACCTCTCTTGCGAGGAGTTGCAGAGATTTACGGACCAGTCAGTGTCATTCATTTTGACAGCCATCTTGGTAAGTGTTCATTCGAGGTCTTCGATTTTGGAATACTGAGTCGAAATAATCTACTTAGACACATGGAAACCCCGCCCAGCGGTATGCTCGTATAGTCATTCTGTCTAGAGGGTATTACTTACTATTTCTAATAGGAGGATAGCCCATGGCTACCAGGCGAAGTAAGTACAGATAGTTCTCGTCATGTATCTGCAACTAACGGCAATCTTAGGAAATGCCCGTATCACACGGAAACTACTTCTACTACGCTCACAAAGAAGGCCTTCTTGGCCCCGACAACTCTAACATCGTAAGCACCAAATTGACTAGAATTTAAAGACAGCCCCTTACCGTGAATTCGAAGCACGTTGGTATTCGCGGTGCCCTTAACAGTTGGGATGACTATGACGATGATTATGAAGTCGGTTTCATCATCTCGCACGCTGATGAACTAGAGGACATCGGATGGAAGGGTGTTGTGCAAAAGATCCGGGACACTGTTGGCGACAACCCCGTTTATAGTGAGCTGTGTTTTTTTCTTGTATACTTCGAGCAGAACTGATCGTTATCTCAGTTACCGTTGACATTGATGTTATTGATCCTGGCATGGCTCCTGCGTAAGTTTACTTTGTTTTCGCACTCCATATACGTCTATTTACAACGATTTTTATAGAACCGGAACGTAAGTCTATCTTTCAAGCTAGATAGTAAATTCCTAGCTGACTTCTTCAAGCCCTGAGATCGGTGGTATCACTACTAGGGTAAGTTTCATTTTGATTTAACGTATCCTCCATACTAAACGTGACCGTTTACAGGAAATCAAGAAAATCCTGCAAGGCTTGTCCGGTCTCAAAATCGTGGGAGCAGATATCGTCGAGGTTGCACCTGGTATGTTGCACTCTTTGTCTTACTTGCACACTCCCTTCTCACGTACCAAATAGCATACGACACCCAGGATGAGATCACTCAAATCGCGGCTGCAAATATTGGCTGGGATCTCTTGGCTCTCATGGCGAAAGCACCCTTGGTGGTTTAGAATACATACGTTTGGGGTCTACATATCGGTTAGTTTATTGGATTCTAGGAGTTTATTACGGATGTTGTACAATAGCAACTATTTTGAGGAGAACAATAATATTGATCCCTTGCCTTGTCGGAATGTGTATAATGTCATTTTACAATCATACCAACAATTTGAGTTTTGTGGGTGTTCTTAATCCAGGCTCCAGAACAATCGGTTCTGCTACACGCCTGGGAAGGCGTTTGGGTTATAAAAGATCGTCCCAGAAACAACACAACCTATAAGCGCAATCTGGTTTTCCTAGTCCTAATAACTCGAATTATACCAACATAATATATCTATCTTACACAGGATTTATGAATATTACACAAGAGCGGGGAGATGGGAGACCAGGTGGCCAGCGATGGTGTTCGCGTTTAAAAAGTGGTGCGGCTGAAGTCAGCATATGGATACTCGAGTTTGAGTTGCTCAATGGCCCACCAGGCAGGAGTAGCGAAGGTGACATGGTTGGCCCCGCCTTTCGGCATCCCAGAGTGGAGAATACCAACCATACGACCCTCACCATCGACGATGAGTGAGCCTGAGTCGCCTTTGTCAGAAAACGGACCAGACTTCGTGTCATAGTTATAGATAGCAAGTTCAATGGACTCAGCGCCAAGGGAAGAACAAAGGTAGGCCTCCAAGCCGGCATATTTCCCAATAGTCAAGTCGGTGGTGTTACCATCCTTCATGACAATAAGGCAGGGCTCGCCATTATTGTCAGTACAATCAGGAACAGCCAGGAGTTCACGCGAGAGATAATTGTTGATCCTGAACTGGCGGTCCTGTGGGGTACTTGAATACTGTCCTGCTATCACTTAGAGGGTAGAACATAGCAGTGAGCTCGTGGTGAGTAAACTTGGTTCCTGAAGATTTTTTTATCGGTCAAGGTAAATATGAGAAATATGACATAAAACACACCTAAGTCAATGACATTGCCCTTGAAGTGGGCCTTGAACTTTACTGGATCAACCTCGAATGTACCGATGTCCTTGGTGTACTTGTGACCCTGGGTGTCAACAGAGATCTCGGGAGCCCAGTGGACATGGCCAATAGTCCGTTTCGGTATATCTGGATCACTCCATTGGTTTTCGATTTCTTTGTAGAAGGCCTCAAGTATTTTCATATCCTTCTGTACTTTGATCAAATTCTCTCGCCTAGACTTGATAGCTACCTCATTCTCCTCCACCTGCTCTGGGTCCTCGCTCTTTGGCATCGCCTGGAGCTCAACAATCGTCGTAGCCAACAAGTTGGCGTCAGATCCATGGCGGCTGATGGCGGTCTTGATCTCAGCCAGGCCGCGAGAAAATCGACGGCGTCCAGCAAGTTGAACGTACTGGGGAGGTTCGTCAGTACCCTTAAATTCATACTTGACAGAAGTATTTTTGCGGAGAACATGGCAGTTGCTAACGCCAAAAACCCTGGTGCTAGGGGTGCCATCCTTGTTCTTGTTCTCATGGAAGAACAGTGTGACGCTGCCCTCCCTCTCTGCAGTAGCGATAGGCATGCCGAGCGCAGCGGTGAAGTGGCGACGGACATAGTGGGTGGGGTTGGTAATGTCAGCCACACGCAGAAGGGATGGACCGGACAGCCTTTCTACAGCTCCCTCATACCATTCGACCACCACATCCTCAACTCCATGAGCCCGGAGAAGAGAGAGAATGTCTGGGGAAGCGTCGTGTGCATTCTGGGCAGTGGTGGTAGTGGGATGAGTCGCAATCCAAATCACGACGGGACCAAGAGTGTCCTTCCCATCCTCGCAATGGGTGACAAACCGAGCTGTCTTGATGACTGAGTAGCGAATCTTCCGAGTTTTCAAGAGCTCACAGATCTGGGGAGCAACAATGTCCCAGACAGTGTTGAGCGGCGTGCTGAAGACTCCACAGACAGTCTTGGTAGGAAGGTGAGGATGTCTGCCCGTGGGGATAGGGAAGGGATTTTCAAGGAGATCCGAGCGGTATAGGAGCTCAGGATGCTCGGTGGAGATACCGTTGTAGTAGGTGGTCCTTTCCCAGTCCGAGACAATGCATGGGGAGACATCAGTGGTATCCAAGTTGATGCTAAGCGTAGCAGAAGACGCCGGGTTGATGGTTGGCGGGGTATGACCAGAGTCGTTCATGCACTTGAGCGTGAACAAAGACAGAGCTAAACACAAAGTGGTAAGTATAGTACAAACCCGAAAAGAAGGTAAGGGACTTGCATAGGAGTTCAGGGTGCTCTCTCATCGTCTTCATTGCCTGTAAAACAAATGGGGAATTGCCTACAAGGGAGATAATAAGTGGCGTGTGGATGCACAAAATGGCTCAGGGGCTTGCCTTCACCCAGGAGACCAGCTGCATCCAATTCCTCATCAGTGAATGGAAAAGCTTCCAGAGCAAATGTTGGTGAGTGGGGTAGATGAGGGGAAAGATAGTAGTACTCACTCATTTTTCACTGTCTTGATGTAGGTGGATAAAGGTCACGGTGTTGGAGTTTCTCGTTTGAGACGCTAAGTCCACCAATTCCCGATTTGGGCATGGTCTTACCCTTTTGGGTAATTCCGCTTTTCTTCATTCTATTTTCTTACTCCCCGACTCGGAGTTCTCCATTGTCTTTTCACTCTTAATCGTACATTCGTAGTTCCAGACCGTCATTCACATCGCTCCCGTTCTCGTATCGACCTCTTTCTCTATCCTTCCGTATTATTTTCACTCCACTTACCTTTTCTTATGTTTTCCGTTTTCCGTTCTTCTAGCACCACAGCCGCCCTGCTCGCACTCTAGATACATATAAGAACCTATGTCTGTTCGTTCTAAGTTACGCTATATATCTATATCTCTTCTCTGCCTTACCACTGTGGCACAACAATAGGGAGAGCACAGCAAAAACAAAGCAGCCTTTACTGCCGTTTCGGAAAACTATATCAGTAGTGCTCGACTATGTACAATATCACGCTATCGGCGGAGAATAATATTGATTTTTCGTTTTGCTGTACCGGACCTTTGTGTGTAAGGTTATTGGATTAACCTATTGATAGTTTCAGGGTCGCGGACGTTCTGGGCTCTAAAACTGTTGGTTCTACTACAAGTCTGGGAAAGCGTTTGGGATACACGGAAATCGTTACAGATAATACATATCGGACTTCGTAATTACAACTCATATGGTTTCTGCCGGGAACATTTTCTTTTCAACTCGAAGGCTTCGACGTTACACGGATATCACGTTGTGTGCCTTCGGCTGACATCCCTTATCATCGAGTATGCCTACACGAGCCTGTAGACAAGTATTGCTGAGTCGGAGATAGATTTGGAGAATGAATAGTAAAACTTACAATATGAGAGTCACTCGACTGATACATCCGGTACACGAGAGACACAGTGTTAATATGCAGAATCGGATGAAACATAAAGTAACTACATACAAGTCCGACCGATAAAGGCTTCTGTTCAACGCCTTCTTGGAAGTGTGGAAGTTGAAACCCTCCTGTGTCGAATGCAGCGCGTGCCACAAGCTGCTGGTGCTTCATTTGCATGAAACCACGTCCGTTCAAGCTAGAACAACGGATTTCAGTATTGTGCACAAAACATAGGACTCCGGGGCACGAAATACATACAAGCCAAGGAGAGCGTTCGCATATACTGGCGAAAAGTATGAGCTGTAAATCGAAATCCAGGTTGAGGTAAGTGACTCACATTTGCTGACAATAGTGGACACTCCGACAGCGACAATTCCTTTGTGGTACGTCGCAAGCTGAATACAGTAAACCTTTGTCATGATTGAGTGGAAGGATACAAGCATACCGTAAGTATTCCGGTGATTGCTGCAAGCCTTGAGGGATTATCATGTCAGTCGTTGCACGTAATGAATGAAATGACTGCAAGCGTACATTGTGAGGGCTCCAGTATTGACAACATATCCCATGAACCAACGAATAACTCCATCAGTTCTATACACCCAGGTGTAAGCTGAGGAGGAACAAATCGAGCTATTCTCTTACCTCTTGAAGCCCGTCCGATGGTGTTGAAGATAATATATCATCACAATAGCAATGAGGCCGTCAACAGCGGCGAAAAGCGCGTTGGCTACTTCTGCTGTAAGCTAGAGAGATTCATTAGATTGTAGAGGGGTTATTAGGGATGATCTAGGTTACGTACCACAGCTGCAGGCAGGGCCAAATATTCCATCCAAGTTGGGAACATGAAACTAGTAACTTGAGTAAGGATGATGCGGGGGTATATATGAAAGCCACAGTGTCACTCTTACATATACACAACTCCGGCTAATGTGAAAGGTATGAGATTACTTTAATGTCATTTAGAAAAGATTGCGGACATACCTGTGTGAAACCCTAACGAGGTCGCAAGAAGCAAGCACTGTTTCATACGAATGAGAATAGTCCAGAGGTCTGAACAAACCATTACGCACCAACACTACCGTGGGGAGAATACGTTTATTGCTTACTGAAGACCGTTGTCACTACATGGGCGGACACATTAGATAGTTTTAAGAACTTACATAACCATATTCTTCGTATGTAAAATCTTGCGATTTGATAGTGGGATTAGATTGGATTCTACACAGCAGGATGCATCTACCTTGAGCTGAACTCACCCTTGCACAAGCGCGACGACCGCTGTCTGAAAGCGCAGAGTCAGCTCAATCTTTGTTCAAAAATCGGTAGTGATATACATACCTCAGCAGCTAGAAAGGTCTGACAACATTAATTAATAAAAGTGCAGTTAGCGATTCAGGTAAGGCGTACTCCTGCAGTCCTACATTTAGTTAATGAATAAGGTCTCACTAATGCACTCAATTTTACACGACTGTCTTACCAGCTGATCCTGTTAATGTTCTCATAATCACCGAACCCTTTGATAGTATAGAAGTAGATCTCGTGAAATATACAAGCCGTATGAATTGTTTCAAGGATCCTGACGTATACTTGAGGAAAGACTTTCAGTGAAATATGAAGAGAGACATACCATATTGCGGAGACTAAGGCCTTCAACGCAAAAGAGTCATTCTTGCTGTTTAAAGCATATACATAAGCCTGAGTGGTAGATACACCGTATAAACTAGTGTAATTACATATTAGTCGATCTGAATGACACAGGAGAAGGAAAAAATAACATACACCAAAGAAACGTTCATGGCCATGATACACCCTCCGAGGAAAGCTGTGACGTTGTCAAGAACGGCTAACGTTGGATCAGCCATGGTGATGGGTAGAATGGTATGAAGCGGACGAGAGATTGAGCCTCTATTTAAGTAGCCCGAGTAGAGCAAATACGTCCCAAAAGTTCGAACATGGCAGGGTGCAAATCAAGGGGACCATCCAATTGGAGCAGTGCCAGGGTTGTCTGCTTCTCCGCGGCGACGAAGGTCGTTTCTAAGCAATCTTGTACAACTGGTAAGGATTAGAAACTCGAATACCGTAAAGATGTAGAGGGCAATGGGTGTCTCTAAGGAACGCCACAAAAAGGACAAATTGACATGGCGAAGTATGAACATGGGTCCACTTTCATGAGGCGTCGACTGGATAACGCAACAATGAATTTGAACACCTCTGCGAAGTCTGTCAGTATCGTACCCGATACTGTCAAGATAATCATGATTCGTCCGACTGCGGATAGGGTGGACAGAATACATGGGATGCCGTCTCTATACTCATCCAGGGAATGCGCTTGCCGTTACCCAGCCACAACAAGGCGTGTCAAGCACACCAACATTAGAGGTAACTTTTGCGTGGCGCGAGTCTAGCACTGAGATATTATACCCTATTATATCAATGGATTCTCATGTACATTTAGATCGAGCACCAAGCCAAAGGATACCTTGAGATCCGTGCATAGAAGAAGGAACAGCCATTCAGGAGCTATCACAATACAACATGTGCTAATAAAGCATTCGATTCAGTAACATATCAAGACGGATAGTGACGGTCCCTACTTTATTAGCAGACACGTATGTGCGTAGTACATACTGCCTAGGGGAGACACCTATATCAGTCTGAGCTCCCTTGGCGTGGACTAGTACTCTGAGGTGACGAGAAATCACCGTGACTGTGTGATCATGATATGCGATGAAATTCAAAGCAGAGTGTCTGCAGACAAATCCCAGGTCGAGTTGCCCTTGTAAGTCGTTGGAAGATACCTGACAACCGATGGCGGGCTATGGCAAGTTAGAGAGTCAAGAGTCACAATCCAAGCTGTTACTATCACTGTCAGTGTAAGCAGGTCGGTACAACTTTACGTAATCCTATTCATACGCGAAAGCTAGTACGCGGTCCTTTCCTACTACTTCAAGGTGAATTGAATTCACAACGCAAAGGCATTCTGCCTTTGCATGCTTATTTTTCTTCTTCTACAGATGTTCACGACTTGATAATGTCTACTTTATATCATGCGATCCCTCCTATTGCTCCTGGTGTCGATCTTTTCCCAATTCCTGTAACAGCTCTTGCTTTCGACCCTCTGTCGGATACACTATGGACAGGATCAGATGATGGAAAGATTGTTGCATATCATGGTACCCAAGGCATGCGTGGCGTTGTGTTCCCAGTAGGTGGAAACTACACGGTCCAGAACATTATTGCGACCGATGCTAGTGTACGCGCTTTCGGTGTTTCAAGCGATGGATTGGGGGCGTGGACGAGAGGAGGCGTAAACAAATGGTTCTACAGGTCGGCAAATTATCTGTGAAATATGCTATACATATGAATAACCAGGTTATAGATGCAACCCAAACACCTCTGTGACTGCAATGTCTAACAGTAGCGCATCCATATTCTTTGCGGCTACTTCTGCACAAGAACTCCTGTCAATCAATGTGCATACAGGAAACATCGTTCGAAAAACACCTACGTTCTCTACCTATAACAACCTGGTCGACTCGCATACTGGACTGGTTTCTGGGTCACTCGATGGATATGTCCGCATTCATGACTCCCGAAAGTCAATGGATATTGTACACAACATACAAGCACATCTGTCCGGAGTGAAAGGCTTGGAAGTAGGAGGAAACTTCTTGTTTACTATCGGGACTGGTACGAGGTGACTCATCTACCATTTCTGTCGCTCTCTATACACTGTTTACCGGTTTGCCAGGCAGGGACATCCATTTCCTGATCCTCTAGTGAAGATTTACGACATGCGAACAATGCGAGCTTTGCCTCCTGTTCCTTTTTCTGGTGGTCCTGCCTTTCTCAATCGCCTGCCTACGAAGTCTTCAACCATCATTGTCACCTCTAATGAAGGGTTGGTGAACGTTGTAGACGCCTCAAACCCCGCAGACAGCCAATTTCATCAGGTTAGGATATTCAATCATCTTCCCCATTACTCTCTAAACGTTTGTGTTCTTAGTTGTCTTCCGCATCCTATATTACATCTGTCGCTGTCTCACCAACGGGATCTTACATGGCCTTCGGCGATGCCGATGGCATTATCAATCTATTAACAGCCGCTGAGGACGGTGCTGATGTCCCATTCAACGGTTTCGAGGGACATCCTATAGAATGGGCAGACCCTCCGGAAGAGGTTCCTACGATAGAGTGGTCGGAGACTACGTGCGTTGTGTCACACCTGAAAGATTCAGCGTAGCTGACTATGTCACAGCCCATTGAACTCCGTGGGGATGCCATACTATCACACCCAATTACTGTCTTCTTGGACGCCTAGGCTTATATCGACCAGTGTGGTTAGTCCGCTGCCGCCCAAGATCCCCCAGCAAGTTTTGGACACCATGAAGTTCAACGATAACGTTGCCTATGCCACTCTTCCAAAAGAGCTCCGCGGTCGGCGCAACGTAGTTGTTTCTGGGCCCAAGAAGTCGGGTGGTCGTTTTAGGCATCAAGTAGTCAAGAACAACGAACCCGACACCCCTGTCTTTGAACATGATCCTGAGGATGTCCCCAAGATGTATCGTAAGGTCGAGATCGAGTATTCGAAGTTCGGTGTTGAGGACTTCGATTTCGGGTAAACACGTTTCTTTCCCCGCTCTTATACTTTCACTGATGTGCCATTCCCTCAGTTTTTACAATCATACCGAGTATAGCGGCTTAGAGACGCACATTCTCAACTCGTACACAAATCCACTGCTGCAACTTCTGCATTACAGCCGTCCTATTCGGACCTTAGCAGAATCGCATATTACGGCTGATTGTCGTCGTGAACACTGTCTCTTTTGTGAGCTCGGATTCGTTGTACGGATGTTGGAGGACGCCAAGGGTACGAACTGTCAGTCAACCAATTTCTGCAAGACTCTTGGCTTCATGGCTCAAAGTAAGAATCTCAATTTGAGTCCCCTTCTGTTGACCTAAGTTATCTTCTATTAGTTTCAAACCTAATCGAACTGATCGATTACGGAAGAGAATCCGCTGCCTTGAACTATGCACATATGATCCAATCTTGTCATCGGTTCTTGATTGAGAACCTTAGTCTCGAGGGTAACGGTTACCCACAAAACCCTCCTCTTCTTCCGAAGTATGCAGATGGACGACAAGCACCGCCCTCCCCAATCACTCAAATCGTCGGGATTCACGCAAAGAATGTGTTGACATGTGGTCACTGTCACACAACGCGAGAAAAGGACCAAATCATGCATGTCATTGACTTGGTCTACCCAAGAAAGGTTCGTGATCATGCTTGCCAAACACCATTTCACCCTAACGAAGATATCCCAGCCACCAACCAACAGCCCTTCAGACGGTACCGACCTCGCATCGATTGTTCGGACCGCGTTGCTACGACATACTACACACAAGGCGTCGTGTTCAGCCTGCAACAAGCCGAGTACTACATTCGAGTCCCGACGATCTATCTCTAACCAGGACCTTCCACATATCCTGGCCTTAAACGCATGCGTCTTCAATGAGGACTCACATCAGTATTGGAAAGACGGACGTCGTCAGACGTTCTTGAAACCTACTTTGGAAGTGCGGGGTCAAGTAAATGGGCATGATGAGCCGGAGGCAGTCTTGTACGAACTTCGAGTGAGTCCACTATAATATCGACTATGAGGGCTTGATCATTAACAACCTAATATTGCCAAGGGGCTCGTGGTCCAAGTTATAACGAAAGCTAAACAGGGTCCAACACATTTGGTGGCCTTAATAAAGGGTACGTGCCATTTTACGTCAAAGTGGTACCCTTTCTTATGCTCTTCCAGTGCCCGAAGCGGAATCTACTCAACAAGGCGATGAAGACAGCTCATGGTATATCTTCAACGACTTCAGCGTCCAAAACATATCGGAGGAAGAAGCATTGAGCTTCCCCGGTAGCTGGAAAGTATGTTTGTTTGTCAACTTAACGTATCGGTATATCGATCAATTCAATGTTCATTCTTCTAGGTCCCGGCGATTCTTTACTTCGAACGGATCGATACACAATCTCAACTGGATTTCAGAGCTCTGCCGAAAGCTATTGATCCTTCTATCTTGTGTCAAGATACGAATATTTCTATGTATTACGCGTGTCTTATTCGTCTTAAGTTTTTATATTGACTATTCTTAGGAATCGGAATCCACACATGATCAAGCATGAATGTTTATCACCAGAGGAGCTACCGAGACCAGGGGCACTTGTCGCCATTGATGCTGAATTCGTGTTGATGCAACAGGTATGTTTCTATGTGAAAGTCACTGAGCTTCTTTGCTTATTTACCTCCATATAGGAAGAAACTGAGTATCGTTCAGATGGAACCAAGAAAGTTATCCGCCCAGCTCGTCTTAGTTTGGCTCGAGTGTCTGCTCTTCGTGGAGATGGAATTTCCGAAGGCGAACCTTTTATTGACGACCATATACACACAAGTGAGATGATTGTCGACTACTTGACGGAGTTTTCTGGTATCAAATGTAAGCGATGTGATTCTCATCTTGAAGAAACAATCTGACACTCTTCAAGTTGGCGACCTTGATCCTCAGGTTTCTCCTCACACTTTAACTCCTTTGAAAGTGGTGTATAAGAAACTTCGATTGTTGGTCGATCGTGGATGTATTTTCATCGGACATGGTTTGTCGAAAGACTTCCGGATAATCAGTGAGTGTTCATCGATTTTGAGGTATCTAATATTAATTCTAAAATCGATGTCTCCTAGATATCTTTGTGCCTCCCTATCAGGTCATCGATACAGTTGATCTTTATTATCTGCCATCTCGTTCCCGTCGCTTGTCCTTGCGTTTCTTAGCGTGGTTCTTCTTCAGGGATAACATTCAAACAGATACGCATGATTCTATAGAAGATGCCCTCACTGCTTTGAAGTTGTATAAAACGCATCTTCAGTTCGAAGCTGAGGGTATCTTCGATCGGCAGCTTGAAAGGATTTATAAGGAAGGGCGGCAATATGTAAGTGATTTCCGCTAGCAAATTGTAAGTACTTAACGACGTTGTCTCTGTAGAACTTCAAACCACCCCAGGCCGAAGGTTCGCCGCCCGTTCGTCCATCTAGTGCTGGTGTCATGCCGGTTCATCCAACTCAATCCAATCGTCCACGGAACCCTTTCGCACCTCCACCACCCGACTTCAATGGGCATGGAAATGTACCAGTATTCCCACGATTCTTTGCACCCGTACCGCAAGCTTTCCCTCCGAATTGGCGACATCGATAATGTATGGATATGGACTCAGTTTAGAAATGTAGCATTAGTACTTGGTTGTAGGTCCTGTCTTGATCTAAAAATTTTATTGACTTGGAAAGAACTGAATATGCATTATTTGAGGGTCCATACGTCCACATTCACCCGATGGACTATGGCGGGTGAGCAGTATCGCATTGACTTCCAGGAAAGCTTTGGGAGAGGTTTTCCACTGATCTGCAACGGCTTACCTTGACCTTTCCTATACCCGCTTACAGTACTGCAATTTGCAAAGGTACGAATACTTAGAGGTACACCCGACATCCCACTGTCTCGATCGTACACGCATCTCCTTACACAGGTATTATTCTATTTTCTCTGCCTATGTTTGATACTGCAGATGTGATTGATATTCTTTAGACATAGATATTGGTATCTCTCGGGGTGCACCACGTTTGTCGCAGACTCCGCACCTTCGCTCAATACGAAGTGACATCTGTGACCAACTTGAATCATAGTTCCAGGCTCAAGAATCTTAACTATCATGTCTGAACGCGGTTACAAACGCAAATGCAGTCTCTCAACACATAGTACAGAAGGCTTCTAGCAATGCTGATTCCGTGAATATTGAATATCACTCAGGTGATTGGCCACGGACGTGTCAAGTGCCACTGGTGCTAGTCAAGATACATATATGATGAAACAGCTGACTGTAAACCAATCTCATCGCAGTAGCATAAAACGATGCTAACCTAAAGATAGACAACATACTACTCAGAGTCCTATATGCTTACTCCGTATTGTAGTCCGAGTCGGATGTTTTGGTGTGAAGCTAGACCGCTTCGAGTAGGCTGTTTTCAAGCTATGTAGTTTCCTGCGATGTGATGACGTCATCAAAATGACCCGATCATCATCTTGCTTCTATCGCACGAAGCATGCAACGGAATTAGGACCCAAACTGTTCCCAAATAGCTAAGATTCACAAGAACTCGTGAACGGAATGTATACTTATCGTCTTGGAGCTACACATCCTTGTGACACAGTGAGTAAACGCTTCTGAAGTTTCACGCATCTGAGCTTTGTTTTGAGTCATCGACATCGACGAAGACGATCCTTCCGCAGAAGAAGACCTGATCGCATTTTCTGCTACGACCAAGTAGGTGTGCAGACATTCCATTTGTAATTCTAGGGCATGCGAAATATGTAACTCTGAGATGAAATAGAGTTAGCGATAGGTCAGTAATACATGGTCAGGTGAATCCACTTTGAATCATCGGTTCAAGGAACTTACGACATACACAGCGCCATGGCCGTTCATGTGTGTATTTAACTCAGAGCATGCTGCTCCACAGTGTCCTACCTTGTTGCGCCCCTAGCAAGGATGTTTGAGTCTCAGCAAACTACTGGCTACGTGGTGTTATGTGCGTTAGGATTGCTCTTGTTCATCCATAGATATTGGCTTCGTTCCTCTGGTAATCTGAATCTACCGCCTGGGCCGCCAGGAAACAGGTTATCGGTTGGGCCAAAGTATGTCATATTCTGAAGTTTTGAATGGCGACACTCAGGCTGACAGTAAAACAGCATAGTTCGCCAATTTAATGAATGGGCGAATGAGTATGGACCTATCTTCTCTTTCAAAAACGGAAGGCAGAGGATCGTGGTTCTCACCACATATCAGGTAGGAAAATATCATATGATGTGCATCTTAAGTATTTGAATCTTCGTATAGGCTGCCGTTGATGTAATGCAGAAGCATGGATCTGACCTTGCTGATCGACCTCGTACTGTTGCCGCTGGAGAGATACTCTCTGGAGATATGAGAACCCTGCTTGTTGGTGCGGGGGAACGATTGAAGAAACTTCGAAGGTCCGTTTTCCTTTTGACCATACCAGAACCGACCTATTCAGCACGTCATTTGTATGTTAGGGCTTTGCACTCGCAGTTACAAGCTTCTGCGGCACGACAATATGCTCCTTTGCAGCGTCGAAATGCAAAAGATTATGTTCGAAACATGCTGGCGGATCCCGAGCATCATCTTGATCATGGAAGAACGTATGTGTTAGGAAAGGTTCACGATCTTTTGTTCTGACTGATGATATTATACCTCAAGGTACGCAGCAAGCGTCATCATGGAGTTGACATACAGCAAGACTACCCCGACCACCTATTCAGATCCAGAAGTTAAAGAAGTAGTCAAATGCCTTGGTAACTTCTTTGAGGCACTTCGTATTGGCCGTTATCTTGTGGACGCACTGCCCTTCCTCAAATACATTCCTTTTGGAGGAGTTGCCGAACTTAAAAAGCGACATGAAGATGAGCTTTCTTTGTTCGAGAGTCAGCTTTTTGCCACGAAAGATCGGATGGTTAGTCGCGTATAGCGAATTATTCACATCAACATAACATCGTTGACACCTGTTTAGGCAAAGAATGCTACGCAACCCTGCTTCGCAACGTACTTGTTTGAACATCAAAAGGAATACGAGCTCTCGGACGCGGAACTTGCTTATCTCGCGGGCTCCATGTTTGGAGCAGGGTCCGATACAGTAGGTCCTTCTATAATGCGTAGTTACAAGGGATGTAATCTCTTGTTCGCATAGACAGCATCTGGGTTGGGCATTATCACCATGGCCGCCGCGACACATCCACATGAACTGAAGAAGGTTCAAGCGCAACTGGATGAGGTTGTAGGTCGCGATAGAAGTAAGGACAATTTGTCTCCGTTTCATATCGAACAGTCTTCCCTGATGCATTGTGACTTAGTGCCCAATTTCGATGATGAGCCTGTCCTAACTCAGGTGACCGCCTTCGTATTGGAAGTTCACAGATGGAGATTGATCGCACCATTTGGTGGGTACGGGCGACCAGTTGGATGGCATCGGTTATTGAAACGTTGATGTCACTAGGATTTGCTCACAAGGCCACGAAAGACATCCCCTGGGTATGATATGCAGCTTTTTTTGCTCTATTAATAACACTCATGAGATTTCAGAGAGACTACATAATTCCTTCTGGTTCAATCGTCTATGGCAATCACTGGTAAGTTTTTTTCCGAATTGTTGTACCTGAAACTGTTGTGAAATATAATTAATGAAATAAGGACAATTATGCACGATCCTGATGTGTTCGCGGAACCAGAAACTTTCAATCCCGATCGGTGGCTTGATGAGAAGGGTAGGATTAGGGATGACCTAAAGCATTTTGACTTTGGGTTTGGTCGTCGGTGAGTGCCATTCTCAGTAATAGCAAAAGTTCCACGGTACGGGCATTGACCATGTGAACCCCTCACCCAGAGTGTGTCCCGGGCAATATGTTGCCGAACGGTGGGTGTTGCAAGGATGCTGTCCGTTGTCTGCTTCTGACATTGATCTTAGCTCTCTTTTCATCAACACTGCCCTCATGTTTTGGGCCTTCAATATCCGAGAAGACCCCGCCGCACCGATTGACACGATGAGTTTCACAGACGGGTCCGTTGTTCATCCTCAGCCTTTCCGAGTGTCGATTGAAGCCCGGAATCCTAATCTACGCGAAATATTGGAAGCCGATGTGGACTGATGTCTGCTCCACATTCATGAGATGGAATTGCTTATAGGTGGTCTAATGATGATGGACTTCATAACCTACACGAGCACTAAACGCCAGTATTTGGCGTTTCTTTCTGCGTATTTTTACTATCGATTTGTAAAGCAAAGTTGAAATTCGACCGAGTTTATCAGAATACTATTCTGTTAAGCAATATGTTCAATACCCATGTGTATGGAGACGGAAACAATCAGATGGAACTGACTCAAGGTCGTAAAGCTTCTATTTACCGCATTTGTGACCTCGGCTAAGACGAGATCAATGCATTCCCCTTTGAGGCGTGTGAGATTCAGAGCGTTCCTGATGGGAGTCCTACCATCTCCAAAGCCATTCTGAAGCCGCATCAAACCATCAGCAGAATGTCAAACCTCCACCCGATGGATCAGGAAAAAGCAGTCAGTGGCCAGGCTGGGGGCTGGACATGACCATGATTAGGCGGCATTTGAAAATACCCATCATTCCGATGAGAACCTTCGACCAAAGTATCCGATACTTCGTAACCCGAGACCATCATCCTCATTTCCACCGTTGGTACAATATAAGCCAGCCTGAGGGCGTTGCTCGCGCTAGTAGTGCCTTGCTCACCCTCTGAGCCGAAACCCCTTCACATTTCGTTGTCTGCACAGAGCTTTTCAACTTACCGGTATGGCAGCTATTCCCACCGCCTCTGGCCTCCTGGGTGGATTTGTGATCGAAGCTTGCCTTGCGCTTCTGTGAGCGATTCTTTGATCATTGTATTGCTTGAGATCGTAGCAAGTATTAATAGTCTGCCAGTTTGTATGGGATCGCAACAGCTCAAGCCTATGTCTACATGCTCAATTCCAGAGATGACCCACGTTTACTCAGATGGGTCGTCGCTGCAGTATGGTAAGATCTCCTTTCGGAGGTCTTGAAGTTATCTTGATCACTAAACTCGGGACGTAGGCTCCTCGAAACATTGCATAGTGCCCTGATTATGCACATGGTGTACGAATACACAATTACAGACTTTGGCAAACTCGCCTTGGTCGGAGAAATTGTTTGGTGAGTTGACAGTACTTATTGTGGCAAGGGGGGAAACTGAATTCCGATCGTGGCAATCTCAGGAGCGTTGGTGTAAGCGTTTGTTTATCGTTCCTTTGTTGCGTCTATGATGACTGATACAATTTGCCTCAGCTTACCGTGCTGGTCGGAGTGAGTCTTCCGCCGTTTGCGTTACTTGTTTGGCATTTCCTAATGTGTTACAGATGATGATCGTCGGTCTCTCACAAGGATTTTACGTTCGTCGTATCTGGATATGTACGTTTGTCTGCGCATCAGAATCGAAATGGTCCGCTGTCAACTGATGTCTTTACAGTAAGCAGCCACAACATAGCCCTTACTGCGTTTACGGTAAGTCCGATTGCATTTCATATTTTGCATTTTCACCTGATTTATTGCGAATATTATTCAGGCTTTGCTTTTGATCGCTCGAATTTGTGAGTTATCTTGTTTTACTTCTAACTGCGTTTCGTGAAACTGAGAACGTTTTTGTTATAGGCTTCGGTGTTGGTGAGTTTCAGCTCTAATCCGAACAGCGGGTCTTAGCTGACATGATCACCCTAAAGCTACTGCCGCCTTAACGTAAGGAAGGGTCCATTTTACCTACATTAACGAAACTGATCTGATTCACAGATACTCTCTGGGTGCATGGGCAGTCTTCCGAGAGAAGAAAGGTCCATTGGTATGTGATGATCTCTGTTCGACTTCTCGGGATATGGAACTTATGGTTTATCCAAGTTCACGTTGAGTTGCGGTCTGGGTCTATCAGCTGCCGTCGATGCCCTTATCGCCGGTATCATTATTTTCTATCTTCAAAAGGGACAAACTGGCTTCAAGTCGTACGTGTCATCATTTTCGGCTGTTTCTGGATCAACAACATTTCTGACATGTCACTTGTAGAACTGATAACATCATTCGTTCACTCATGGCCTATGCTGTGAACTCCGGGGCTATCACCATGTAAGTCTGAACTGATGCTAGGCTGATCATTTGGCTAACTGTCTTCCAGGGTTGTCTCAATTGTTATTGTCCTCACAGTGCGTCTCTATGGTTTTCGGACTATCTGGCTAATTGCTCACAAAACTACCAACAGTTTGTTTTCCTCAAAAACAGCCTTGTATTTGCTGGATTTGTTACACTTGCTGGCAAGCGTAAGTACTCCCACAATATTATTCTGAGCGATCAGCTTACGGTATCATTCAGTCTACTCAAACTCATTCTTGGGAACGTATGTACCCATTCGTTATGACATTGCTATGGATTTCTGATGCGTTTTTACGACAGTCTGAACGCACGGTCGTATCTCCGTGGGAAGTCGCAAGGAAGTGGATACCAGTCCGCCGAACTGTCGAATATGGGACCTGGCAGATCGAAGCACCCTCAAGTGGTAGGTAAGACAGATTGATCGTTGATCTGACCGTATTGATCGGTCCCTCTCCTTCTAGCACGTCTCTCGGCCTAATCATATTGAAATTTACAAAGAAACCACCAAGGTATTCGATGGGGTAAGTAATTCTTGGAAGTTTCGCTTAGACTCAGGCTAACTTTTCGGCAGTCGTCTTTCGCACCTGTAGATGAGGAAAGCTCTAGCACAAAGAACCTCTATCCCTCGTAACTTTATCGGACTTTTTATGGTTCCAAACTCTGTGTAATGTATAGGGACTCTTTGTAATATCATCACGTACTGCGCATGGTCATCAATGTTCTCATCAAAATATTGTTATTAATACCTCCGCTCAAAATGTATTGAGACCAATTTGATCGTTGGTACAGATGATCATGACGTCTACGGCGCAACGATCGATTGTTTAACACTATAAATTTGCTACACTTGTCCTTCAAGATGGAGTGATGCTGAGCTTCTTGTCTCAAACGATCGAGATCGCTGGCTGGTATGTCTCAGACATTGAATATTGAATCTGAGCACTATCTCCTTGTACTAAAAACCAACCGCATTATTGATAGGAATTGGAATGACATAACGAGACACGGGCGCCTTGGCTAAGCTTGCCAACACAGGTTCTCACTGGTGATCTGCAGATAATAATGCAAGCCAGTATTGACCGTGATAACCTTGCGACCTGTCCATTGTTTCTCGCAGGAACGCATGTGCTGTTAACAGCTATTGATCATTTATCGCATGCTGTCTTGATGTGCCAAGATCACCGAAACAACCCCTACATGCCCCTGTGCACGCCGGCTGCCCCGAAGCATGTAAGCTGTCACGTCCACGCCGCGGCCTATTATTCTTAACATCTCTCCACACGGAAACGGCTCTATTCTATCACTTCCTTCATGTCGGCTTCACTGTTCTCCAAACGATTTGTAACCTCCTTCGAAACCGAGCACGGGGACAAAGTCACTATCGTGTCGGCAAGATATTCTAAAGTTCCAAATCCGTCACGGCATGGGCGTATCCTTATTTGCAGTCACGCTGTCAGTACGAGTGAGTCCGAGTCTTTGGCGCATTGCCCACGTATTGTCTATGTCGACAAGTTACGGACGTACTGACCACCCATCGGCTACTGTGTAATCATTTGTAGCGAAAGAACATTGGATACCAGTTCTAGAAAGACTTTTCGAGCAAGAAGAATTGAATATCTCAGAAGCATGGGCTTTTGATTCACCGAACCACGGTGACTCTTTGACATACAACAGTGGACTGATGAACCGTCCAGAGGTTCTAAGTTAGTACAATCCCTCGTTCTATCAGATCGACAATAAACCTTGATACGTAACGCTCATCCACAGATAGTCTCGCCCTCTGCGGAGATAGCCTGCGTGCATTGCTGCGGACAGGGTTGATTCGTTATGACAAGCAAGAGGTCATCCCAATTGGTCACTCTGCAGGCACAAACGCCGTGTACGTTACCTCCTCGATCTTTTCAGAACAGCCCGTCTTATCGGTTAAATTGTCAGAGTTCGCGCTGCAATGTCATACATACATGCCGGCGAACCTGTGCCGTTCAAGTCCGCGATCCTCATAGAAACCGTTTTCCTTCCAGAAGATATTGGTCTTAAGGTGGTAGGTCGTTATAGGCCCTGTTGTTGAAGCCCGTCCGTGGCGGTGGAATACAATCGACGAGGCTAAAGATTTTATCCACAATTATCCGGCATGGAAGAAATGGCACAAGAAATCCGACATATCCACCTTGTGAGTTTCCCTACAACATTAAGCGGCTTACCTTATCTCACTGGCTGACTCAGGAACAGGCCTATGGTTCATGCGGTAACGGGGTCCCAACTGAAATGTCCTTCTCATGTCGAAGCGGCTTGCTACCCAAACGCCGACGTTCAAGAACAAGCTTTGAAGGACCTGCCAATTGCATGTGAACAGATCAATATCCATACTATATACGGTTCTAAATATGACTTTGTGTATGTATTTGAGTGTCGTGCCATACATGATACGCTCCCTGGTTCTCATGCAAACCAAATTCTCTGGAATATTTCTAGGCCGAAGTCTATTCGAGACCCGTTCCTGTCATTTGCAAAGAAACATGTCAAATCCGTTACCACGATTGAAGGCGTGGGCCACATGGTGAGTAATAACAAACTGCGCACTACAGATGCATTGCACCTCATAATTTCAATTGGGATATAACTAACCCGACCTCTGTATTTCAACAGTTGGTACAAGAAGATCCAATAAAATGTAGTAACGCGCTTTCAGACATCCTCCGATCAATACAGGCGACGTCTTTGGGCTTCGAACAGGTACAGGCAAAACTCTAAAGCCTTATTCTTTGTACTTGGACATTACGATTTGTATTTTTCCACTTTCGTCACTTTGGGGGTTGTATCGTTGTCTTATTTATTGGTAGGGCTCGCGCTAGACAAATTGGACTTGTAGATTGCTGTAGTGGTATAAATTAACGTATTATTTATTGCAAAGCAAACAAATAGAGATGTTGTACAGGTTGAAAAGCATACGTGAATCCTTCGGTTGGTAATAATGGTTCATACAAACTGCGTTCCCCTACGCTTAACCACCATCGCTCTACAGATAACCATAGCCACAGTGCCGACAAGGATTGTTACGCCGCTAAAGATGATCGGTTTAAACCATGTTGCATGTGTGTTATCGCCTAGTAGTGCGCCGCTGATGGGTGTCCCAGTTAAATTGGCAAATGACGTTAGGAAGAAACCGACACCCATGTAGATGCTAAGATACGATGACGCCGAAATGTCAACTGAGATCAGTAGGAAATACCATAAAGTACTTACCCAATCTGAGTAATATCAGGTGCAAGAGTGGCCATCGTGGGAGGGACGAGGCTCACAACTAAGTTTATGATCTGTTAGCTTTGCTTGCACTATTTTTGATAAAGATTTGAGTAAGGCTCACATGCTCCTGATGCAAATCCGTAAAGTATACTGAACACAATCACCCCAGCAGTGTTTGCGATTCCAAACATAGCCCAAATCAAAACACCCGTCATAAAGCATATCGGTACGAAAATATTGAATTTTCCGAAGTGATCTGCAAGTAAATTCGGAATCGTTCTTCCGAACACAGATGCCGCGTTCATGATCGCTAACGTATAGAACGCAAGTGTACGTGATAATCCATGTAGATCAACGAATAGTTGAAGGTAGAAATCTGATAGGGCCTCATTAGCGTTTGGTCGCTTCCGAAAAAGGAGATACTCACAAGGGAAGTACAGTCCCCATAATACGAAGAACACTGCGAGGGAAGCGATCATGTACGGGACATCCCTGAAAATAGCACCAAAATTCGGTTTAGGTCCTTGCCTCGGTGGTAAGCGAGTTGTCATAAGACAGTTCGCGATGACGAGTAGTCCGAGAATCAGGAATGCAGATGCTCGTACACCCCAAGGGAATCCCGTCTTTCCGTGGAACAGTTGGTTGTGCATAATCGGATGGATAATGCCTCCGAACGATGAGCCTGTGAGCACGATGCCCATGGCGAGGGCTCTGCGTTTCTTCCAGTGGTGAGCTTGAATAGAAAGTGCGGGGAGAAACATGAGGCCACATCCGATACCCACTCCAACACCTTGTGATAGGAAAATCTGATAATACTTAGAAATGTCGACTAACTATAACATGAACAGTCTATTATGGATTAGTATCATTAGTTCGTTTAGCTCGGTCCGAAGTTAGTATACGCACGAAAACACGAAGAGCAATGCACCTGCAATCTGGATGTGATGGAAATATCCTGCATCGAATAGTTTTCCCGCAGGGAGACCCATTGCGAAGACCATGAACAGCTGGAACGAGCCGATCCATGCAACATTGGACGGCGTCGATGCTCCCGCTAGCACATAGAGATCTTCGTAGACACCGAACGATTGGGCATATCCGAAAGTACAGAAAGTCACTAGCCACCTGAACGGGGAGGATTAATTCTTCCAGTACTAAACCGGTCTCTTAGTACATACCCTCCAAGAACACATAACCACGCCTGCAGACCACCATCAGGGATATCAGCCTCGAGGTCGGTCTGAGCCACAGCAGTAACCTCTTCCGTTTTTGTTTGGGATTCAATAGAACCGCTGGAGGCGAGTTCAGCCATGTTTGTTGATTTCGAGTGGGACATGGCGGGAGGACGCAGGGGAAGTTGAAAGGTTTACTATACTACAGTAGTTCCCTGAAGGCCCTCTAACCCGAGGACACCGGGACATTCCCTGGACAGAAGCAGTAGTATCTGTGACAGCTTTACAGGCAATTGAACATACATTCACGGACGGGCAATTGCCATATGCATTGGACCTTGAAAACTTGACATTTAGCATCAGCGTGTTGCGATTACAGCAAGCGGCCTTCAAGCTTATAATTATCGTAGACATACGTACATCATATGTCGTCCCGACAGACATCCATCACTGTGATCATTGTGCCATTCAGAAGCATACAATGAAAGGCAGACATATGGTCATACTCGTACAGAAGCTGTCCTTCATCATAGGCACGGGGAAGATTTGACTTCTCGTGCTTCCGTTTTCTCTTGCTTGACAATATGATAGATCGTTATTTCGGCCTACAGCAAACGTGGGATCCCTGCATTTCATAGAAACTGCAATGGAAGACACGTTGGTAATGCTAGTCGTCGAAGACTATTGGAGTATGATATCGCATACCTTGTATCGTGATATGCTGCAGAACCCAGCGCTCAGACTCGCTGAGAAAGAATGATCATCATCCGCACCATGATCCAAGTTGAGACCAGAAGAGTCGAGATCGAAAACAGCTTGTGACCTAATTCGGCGAACACCTTCGTGGCACAAATAAAGGTAACTAGCCGGATTTGGTAAGGACAACATCTGATTCCGTACTTGGTTAGGGCTGCTACATAGACCACAGCCTATCTCCGGCTTTTATCGACATCAGCCCAGCGCAGAGGGATGATGATTGATGAACTCTGAACGCTGGACCTTAGATATATCCGACGTTTCACGGGCTTAGATCGATTGCGAACATCTCGGATGTCACGCTGCTGCCTTCTTCACGTCCAACCTGGGATACCATGCTCAATACAGTCCGGGATCAGTAATATAGCGGAAGTAAACGGAGCTTCTAAAGATACATAGGTGGCAATAAAGCTTTCCATCACTATATGGACGCAGTGAGAACAAAGTAGCGTTTATGCATACATTTAGAACTTTATAGTTCGTTCCAAAGACGACGGTTTGGAGATGCGTCTACATGATGTGAGCGTTAAGATTGAGAGGGAGATATCAAAAGCCGTGGTTGTAAAAGAGACCAAATCAGCGGCCGAAACCGATAAGAAACCTTAATTTGTCTTAGTCCTGTAAGGAGCCGCGGGACGTCGTACTGATTTTCCTTCCTTGTCACGGTAAAAGAGCACTGTCCCTATCATTCAAAGCAAAACAATCAGAATGTCGGCTACTCATTCTAACGGAAGCAAATGGACATACCGTCATCTTCGACAAATTGACATCTATTGTAGCTGTCCCAGAGCGCCTGGAAAATAGGCTTATCCGAGTAGGCGTAGTGATCACCAATAAATTCCTTCAAGTATTGCGTTGCCTCGGGTGCATGGTCTAGATACGCGATTCAAAGGGTCAGAAGCTGCCCTTCAACACGTGTATTAGCACTTACAGAAAGGCATCTTGGGGAAGAAATGGTGTATCACATGATAGTGGGCAACATCATGCAAGAAGAATCGACCTTGCCAACCCAAGAAATTTCGGTCCACGGTGGCAGCGGCTCCGCGTTGGTAATTCCACTCCTTTCCACGATAGTGGGGGAGGAGGGGATCAGTATGATGCAGATACGTGATCATGATGAACCAGTGGGTGACTTCAAGCCACGGTATTCCATAGTATTTGATAACATCTGCGGCCGAGAACTTCGCGCATCCTAACTTGATAATCCAGGCCATTGTTAGAAGACCAAGATTGGAAAGAATCACTTGGTTACGTTGACCCTTAGTAAAGAGGATCGAGTTTGCTGAGAAATCACGGAATGCATTAGGAAAATTTGAAGTGAAGAATCAGAAATGAATGAAGGTGCATACGATCGAAGTGATTGGTCCATTTAGGATAGTTCTTCTGCCCTGAAACGTTGAAGACTATTTTTGGTTAGCAATCAAACACTCCCATAAGATCAATGAATCTGACGTACTGAGATAGGCAGGGAAAGCAAGAACTTGTTGGCGAAGCAACATGAATAGGGTGTATAGAGGGGTATCACCGAAGTAATCATCCCAGTCAATTTCTTCCCGCGGCTTCAGTGGGATACCAAGATCGCTGCGAGTCTTAGGTACATAAACCTCGTCACGTTCCATCGAAGCATGGCTCTTGTGATGTCTATGGTGAGAGATCTTCCAACTGAAGTAGGGCGTCCACAGCACCGAGTGTGTGACCTTTGCGCCCAAGTGAGTTCAAGGCGCGGCACAGACAAGAGTGAAGGTGTACTTACGAATCCTACGATTTCACAAACTGTACGAGACGGAGAGAATGCCCCATGACCGCACTACGTCCCCGTTAGCGTAAAATCCATATAAAATTGTAGTCAATGTGATTATTACCTCGTGCCCGATTACCCAAATGCCTGTGAAAATAAGGCCTTGGAACCACCAACTATTGGGATTTTCTCGGCGTTAATGATCGCTTAAAGGAAGTCTAGAGTGCGGCAACTTACTACACCGACCACGAGAGCCATCGCGCCGTTTCTGCGAGGAACGGACCTAGCTGAGCTCGAACTGAAGGACCCTGGAAGAAGGGGTCTATAAACGTGGCGAGTTTCCAAGCGGTGGCGGCCATGAGAAGATCTCTGGAGAGGTAGAGAAGCCCTCGTGTTGTGTCCCGCTCAAACAGATGCACCGGGATGGCCGCACGAATCTCCTGTAGGGACCTCGATCAACGTAAGTAAGTAAGGCATGCAACCAATAACGAAATAGAATGCACCATGGCATGGGTGTAAATTCCGGGAGGTCATCCTCAGAGTACTTCGCTTTGTTTTTGCCAGTAGTTGTCATGGTGGACGTGTGGAATGGGAAGAGAACCCTGTTGGAGAAGCAAGGTTTGTTATATAATGTTCCCTGTTCCGTTTAAGTAGTCCGTTTGGGTTGCGGATTAACACGAGGCGCGCAACGGAAATCGAGGACGAATTCTTTTAAACACCGCCTATGATACTCTGATCATCTTTACCCAAGCAAAATTTGGCTCAATCTTGATGATACCATGACATCAGGGACAGAACACTCGAGCGCACCCGTTTCCGTCTGATGGATGATAGATAGGCTGAGACAGTCTGTTGCAGGCCAGAAAGTACTGGAACTCCTCACGGTATATGAAAAGAGGTGTGGTCGTCTTGCTTCGCTTTGAGTAGGGGGGTGCCAAAGATGGAGGTTCGAACAGCATGCAGCCGATTGAGACGGGATCTCGGGATTACCTAGAATGACAGCCTGAATAAGATGCCGATGCAAGTCTAACTGCGTAAAGCGGGATCGTTGCTGCATGTCTTCGAGGCAGAAATGCTTAGACTGGCGACGATTGTCAACGTGATTCGACTGTATGGCCTTGGAGACATTGGACTATCACTTTGAGGTGTGCGACTCCGATAGAGAAGGGCCAATATCGTTAATCCGTTCCGGACTGGTCACCAACACGCCTAGACTGTGCGAAATCTTGGGAATGAGAAGCAGATCGGGCCGTACAGTGATTGATGTTGGGACAATGCAGCTTTTGGTGGAGTCTCTGATAGAAAAACATGTGTATTCAAAGCACTTTGCATATGTCATGCAAAACGGGAACGATCATTGATTCAGCGGAATATTGAGGGATCCGCACCGGATTGCAGCTATATCTGGCTTTCGTATCTAATTAACCTCCATATCACTGGAACTACATAACAAACAACGTACACTGCCTGCCAGCATGGACATCCACATGCTTCAGCTGTCCAATAAATGTTCAAAGGTAGACATCATTGTATGGGAATGAAAGACGGCAACGATTTGAATTCTGAGACAAGTTGCTGCCATGTGCGAACGACATTCCTAAAATGGATGAGCAGTATGCTGACATAATCGATGTACCCTTGCACCTCCTTCCTCATCGTCTTCAACGGCGACTACCACTCACAAGTCGTACCCGACCATTAAATATCTTTTACTATCGACATGTCCAGCAGGGCAGGCGGTCTCTATGGTGGAATTCAATTTTCGTCGTCAAAAGCTTTCAAATCAACCGGTGGTCCTGATCCCACATCGCCTCAACCTCAAGCTCAGCAAATTACCCAGCCAACCCAACCAAGTGCTCCCAATCCAACATCTTTAGAGCCACATCCCACCGTTGCGGCAGCACCATCCAACGCTACTGATGCAGGAAATGCTTCAGTGAAAAATACAGCTGGTATCTCTTTCTATCCTGCAGCATTCTCACTGTAGAGCTCGTTATTCACAAACATGTCATCCATGCTATTTCCCTGTTGGATTCCTCAATCCCTCAGGATGGTCCGCCGCGTTAGCATTCGCGCCAATCCGAAGAAACCCTCCGCCCAAGGCGAAAACGTCGGCAGCACGATTGCCCGTCGGGGTCTCTGTCAGGAATCTGTCGACTACGACACAGGCTTCCGAACCAAGTATCGCTTCTGCGTCTAACTCTGCGACAATATCCAGTACTGCTGTCATATTCGCGCCACCATCCTTGGCTGATAACGACAAATCGACTGTCACCGGATCCGAGCAATCCTCCCAAACGCCACAAACCAAAGGATGGGGGAAGCAAGTCAAGCCGCCCTCGATGATCTTGGATGATGATATCAATGGTTTCAAGTCGAGAAAGGCAGGAGGGAAGAAAGGCGGAGAAGGAGGCAAGGGCAAAAAGCGAAAGGTATGCTATTGTGGCTTTTCTATATTGATACTATGCTGATCGTAATTTCATAGAACAAGCAAGCCCAAGCCCTACCATCTTGGAACCCTGACGAACCTTATGACCCGATGCGCCCAAATGATTACGGTGAATATAAGATTTGGAAACGCAAAGAACGGGACGAACGACGTGAGCGCCTTATTGCTGAGAAGCGAAAAGGTCAAGATCGCAGAGGGTACGGCAGAGGCGGTTATTCCGATAGTGATGCTACCGGTTCTGAAGATGAACGTCCTCGCAAAATGGGTAGGTCTTGTTGTGTCAATTGAAATATTCTCCTAACACTCTTTTACCTACGTAGGACGTTATGATGACGAACAAGAGGAAGATTACGATCGACCTGTTGGTTTGGGTGCAGCAGCCCTACCACCTCCGGCTCCCGTGAATGTCAGCATGACCGGTGACGAAGCCTATCAGCGGCGTCTTGCATTATCACGAGGGCTCCAGCCTGCACCACCAACTGGAAATCCACCTTTTACACCATCATTCTCGTCTCAGGCCTTTCCCGGTACTGAGGATCACTCGCTCAGCATCAAACATGATGTAGAGGAGCTTTCAGACTTACCCCCTTCACCACCGCGAGCAGTCCCACCAGTAACCGAAACCGGTGATGAAGCATATCTCCGTCGACTCGCTCTGTCTCAAGCTCGTCAACATCCATCAGCTATTCCTGTTCCATCTCTACCAGTTTCTTTACCGTCTGTGTCAGATGAACCTCCCGCGCTCGCATACAACCCTTTTGCACCTCCTGCGGTACCGCCTCCACCACCTACCGGCCTCCTTGGCTTGTCGGAAGATAAGGTGAAAAGTAGCAGGGAGGCTGCCGCTGCTATTGCCGCGAGACTCGCTGCTTTAGCTCCTCCACCTGGAGCGAGTTCTGAGCCTTCGGGCGAAGGTTCTTTGACGCCGCCTGTTCAAGAGGACAGTGCCCCAACGAAGCGGTGAGCAACTTGTGAATTTTAATTGAAGATGATAGACTCATAATTTGTAAATTATTTAGGCCCGACCCTCATGGGTTCGCTGCTCGTCTCATGGCTAAATGGGGCCATAAAGAAGGCCAGGGTTTGGGCTCGGATGGGAGCGGAATTGTTCATGCGCTCACGATGGAGCAAGTTTCAGGCGGTAAAGGTAAAGGCAAGGGTAAAAGCGAAAAGAAAGAGGGAGTGAAAGGAATATCGAAAATGGGCAAGATAGTCAATAAGAATGAAGATGCCAAGACGAGAGAAGATCGTGAACGTTTTGGTGAACCCAGCAGAGTTGTGGTATTGACCAATATGGTTGGTCCTGAGGATGCCGATGACGATGAGTTGAGGGGCGATGTTGGTAAGTACACCGCACGACATTTGTCTCGCCTACGGGCTGATTATTGACACTCGTTCATTACAGGCGACGAATGCTCAAAGAATGGCACCGTCGAGCGGGTGGTAGTACATCTCGTGAATCCACCCCCGGAACATGAAGAGGATTCAGTACGAATTTTTGTTCAATTCGCCGGACCTGCTGGTGCGTGGAAGACAGTCCGAGAGCTCGATGGGAGATTCTTTGGCGGTCGGAGTGTCCGAGCGCGTTACTTCCCCGAGGATATCTTTCAAACGGCACAGTTCGATGCTCCTTTGTAATGCTGTTATTTATTTTTGTCATGCCCGTGTCTTCTATTGTTCGGACACCATACTTAGCCCCCCTACTTTTCAAATTCCCTTTTTTTGTTGTCTCCATAACGGCCCTTCCATACCATGAGACTTCCGAATTCTTGAGCCCGGCGGTAAATAACAGCGTTGTGTTGAAGCCGACCAATCTCCATTGACAAAGTTTGGCGTTACCGGGAAACTTGCTCACCAAGCGCATAGAAGTTGTACTCTAAGTACTCAAAGAGAACACGATTATACTGCTACGCTCAACCTCTGCTTGCTTTCTGATGGAAGATCATAATCACGATGGTGTCTCTCACTTCTTTGCTCGTCGTCCATGCTCTGTTTTCGGAAATAACGATGCAGGCTGTTCGTTGATCTTCGCCCGAGATAGTCTGATCTTCCACGTTATCATTTAGCCCATCTGTGACCTTACCACAGGTGACCGTAGGCCATCAGACAGCTTGATGATTGATGGCAATACATGCAATCCGCCGAAGACTGCCTTTATAACCTAGGCTCCGTAGTACCAGACTCCATTTCGATTTTGCAGTGCAACGACGGTAAGCTTTAAGTCTCCGTACGAATGGTTTCCCCGTTCTGATACCATTGCTATAGTGAAACCATCATGGCGGACCAACTACAATACGTACCTCTCGATGGTTCTGTTAACGTCCTCCCCGGATTCGTAGATTTTCATGCTAAGCATAACCCCTCTAAACCCTGGGTCAAATTCCCGTCTTTTGACAACTCCCAGGAAGCTACTTCGGTGACATTCGGAGAGCTGGCGAAAGCTACTCATCGAATTGCCCACGCATTACGACCTGGTAGAACTGGAAATGATGGCGAAGTCGTTGCCGTTTTCATACATTGCGACACTCTTCTCTATCTAGCTCTGCTAGCCGGTCTCGTAAGAGCGGGGTTTGTGGTAAGTCCCATATCTCATCTCGATTCATCCTGCGAATTCTGATTCCTACGTACTAAAGCCGTTTCCCCATGTCCCCAAGAAACTCACCAGAAGCTGTTGTGAATATGCTTGAGAAAACGAATTGTCGCCGAATTGTGGTGTCCCCCTTTGTGGGACCGTTAGTATCAGCCATCCAGAAAATACTCGACTCGAAGAATTATGACGTCAAGGTCGACCAACTACCTTCAATTCGATCTGTATTTCCCAGCTTGTATCCCGATGCAACCTCGACTGAAGTAACCGAATATCCTGCGAGCTCCACGCCATCTGGCCCGAATGATGTTACGCTTATTCTGCACTCTTCCGGTTCCACAGGCTTCCCTAAGCCGATCCCACAGACTAACAAGACTATGTTACAATGGTGTCAAGTTCGTAAGTTGTCCAAGATATATTTCATTCTATATAGTGTTAATGATTTCCCCTTAAGCTGTGGTGGCCGCATATCGCGGCAAGAATATCGGTCAAGGTGGCGCAATGCTCCCAACGTTCCATACGATGGGTGTATTTGACCAGCTGTACGCGCCCCTTGCCACTGGCGAATTTGTCGGCATCTATACTCCCCAAGAACCTGCCCCACCTGTCGTTCCCAACCCACAGAATCTTCTTGAGGTAGTTAAAGTGGCAGGATGTATGAGTGTTGCAGTTGTTCCTGCATTTTTGGAGGTATGCAGTCTTGAGTTCGAATATCACACCAACCTGATTGAGTGTGGCAGGCTTGGGCTCAATCACCGGCTGCCATCCGACACCTTGCATCAATGACAGTAGTCGTGAGTAATCCGATCATTGGTATTTCTAGTATGGTTGACTCAGCTAGTATTAGATGTTTGCAGGTGGTCCTCTCTCCGACGTGAACGGCGAGAAACTTGTAAAAGCTGGTGTTCGTTTGAATTCAATCTACGGTGGAACAGAGTTTGGAGCTCCATCAGGTCTATTTGACACAGACGATTCTCAAGGACCTGACGCTGATGTAAAGACAACCGCCGACTGGGCCTGGTTTTCGTTCACTGATATGGTCAACCTCCGTTGGGTCGACCAGGGAGATGGTACGTTCGAATTGCATTTCTTGGTGAGTACCCTATTATTCGATTCATCATTTGATCTAAATCACAGTGCTTCTAGACCTGCGAGACTCATCAGCCTGCAATTGAGAACTTACCCGACGTTAAGGGTTATGCTACGGCGGATCTTTTCACACCTCATCCCAAGAAAAAGGGTCTCTGGAAAATGTAAGATTGATTCTCACGCCGTTGGTCCTTCCCTCATTGAATAGCGTGCAATAGTGTTGGTCGTACCGATGACGTCATCGTCCTTGGATCCGGTAGGTCTGCTTTAATTCTACAGAGTTATTTGGAACTGACAAATGACCGTAGGGGAGAAGGTCGTACCTATTCCTCAAGAGGGGTATATTGGCTCATTGCCATTTATCGCTGGTGTGGTGATGTTTGGCCGAGGGAAGAACCAAGTCGGTGTTCTTATTGAACCAAAGCCCGAGCATGCCATCGACCCCCAGGATGAGAAGGCACTGATAGAATTCAGGAACAAGATCTGGTGAGAAATCTGTTATCACCTTGACGTATCATGCTGAGGTCCCTTAGGCCACATGTTGAAGAGGCTAACAAACTTGGACCTACATTTGCCCGAATCTTCAAAGAGATGATCATTGTCACCGACCCTGCTAAACCCTTCCCACGTGCAGGGAAGGGTACCGTCCAGCGCAAGGGTGCCTTGATGGCTTATGCAACTGAGATCGAGCATTTGTGGGTAGTATTTAAATGTTCAAGTTTTTAACCCTGATTTTCCCTCAAGGTATGACATTGTAGAGAAGAGTAGCGGTAGGGAGGGTATTACCCCGCCTGCGTCATGGAGCGTGGCAGATATTGAGCAATGGCTGGCTCATCATGCCGCTTCTATTAATAACGACATAACGCCCAAACCTGACATAGACCTCTTCGAGCAAGGCTTCGATAGGTATGCCTTAAAGGATCCGTCGTTGAAACACCACACTCATAGTCCTTTCTAGTTTGAGTGCGACTTTCCTTCGAAACCGAATTATTGGAGGATTGCAGGCTTCGTCCGACTCGAATACAATCAGGGCAGCCAACGAGATTGAACAGCAGTTTATCTTCGTTCATCCAACTCTACAACGTCTATCTGCTGCCATAGCGTCTCTTGTGGACCCGTCCTCAGCCATTGTTCAAGGCAAAGCTCGCATAGGAGACCTTATCGCTAAATATTCCGCTAACTTCCCTAAATCTCAATTCTCTGGGAAGGCTACCCCTACTTCCGACTTTGTCGTTCTTCTCACTGGCTCTACCGGAAGTCTCGGTGCTCACATCCTCGCGTCGTTATTGGAGGAGCCCAAGGTCTCTAAAGTGTATACTCTGAATCGTGGCGACAATGTTGTTGACCGACAACGGCAATCCTTCTTGGACAAAAACCTCTCTCCTGAAATTCTTTCCAGCCAGAAGCTTGTTCAACTGTCAGCAGATTTCATTCGTGATGATCTTGGATTAGATCATAAGATTTTGGATGAGGTTTGTTTGTAAGAATTTCATGAACGGTCTCTAACTTACTATGTATCTCACAGATCAAATCGTCTGCCACTCATTTCATTCACAATGCCTGGAAAGTTGACTTCAACCTCGCGCTCTCCTCATTCGAGAGCCACATTGCAAATACTCGCAAGCTCATTGATCTAATCACCACTTTCTCCAAGAACGTCAAACTTCTGTTCACTTCATCGATCTCAATCGCCACTGGGTGGGACAATGGAAAAGGTCCTGTTCCAGAAACCATCATCGACAATGAAGAGATCCTTTCCAAGATAGGAAGGGGATACGAGAGCGGCAAGTTCGTCGTCGAGCATGTGAGATATGTTTCTTGGTCCATTGTCGGACGTATACTGACACATTAAAACAATCAAGATCCTTGCTAGAGTCAAACAGAGCGGCGTACTGGATGCCACAACGCTACGAGTTGGTCAGATCTCCGGATCAGCGCAAACTGGTGCTTGGAATACTAGCGAATGGATTCCTAGCATTATCAAGTCTGGTATCACTCTCCAAAGTTTGCCTGCGTTGGAAGGGGTAAGTCTATCCGCGGTTTCAAAATGCGGCTCTCTCTGATCATGAGAAAATAGATGGCATCATGGATCCCGATGGACACCACTGCCCGTACCGTTGTTGATGTTATCGTTTCTCAGTCAAAGCTCCTAGACGTTGTCAATATCGTTCATCCCCACCCCGTGACCTGGAACAGTGTCTTTAGCACTGTCGGAAGTATCGCGGGTTCCAATGGACAGGCGATACCTGTGATCCCCTTCGATACATGGCTGGCGAAGGTTGAGGCGGTCGCTCCGAATGCGACTGCCAAGGATTTCGAGCAAATTGTAAGCCCCCACCTTTTGGGTGCCATTTTCCTAGTAGCCTTTCTGACATGGTTCTTACTTAGCCTGCACTTAAACTCATTCCGTTCTTCCGAAACTTCTCTGTGGAGTCTTCCCATTCAACAACAGAGTCCGGAGGCGCTGCCTCGTTCTCTACCGCCGGCAGCCAACAAGTCAGTTTGGCACTGAAGGGCGCACCTCAAATCGACGATAAACAAGTCGCACTGTGGTTGTCGTACTGGAAGAGTCAGGGCTTTTTACATTGATTCAATTTGTAGAATGAGAAACCGCCAAATGATCTAATAGTTTCAATCTAGTGTATAGTATTCATAGAAGAGTCCGAATCGTACTGTGAATTGTACTGTGAATCTTATGACACACTTCGAAGCTCCATTGTTTCTTCAGTAGTCAGATTCAACGCACCGTCTAAGGATCTATAGAAAAACCAATGTGAGATCAGTGGCCCGACCCAGCAATCATGGTACTACTGACCAGGACTCTCTTTCAGGTTCAAGCAAACCAACAGAAAAAGGCTGAACTGAATATTGAATGTCTTCATATGAGCTACTGTCCCCAGACTTCCACGTGTTTAGAGTTGCACCCATATTCCCGACAATGCTAGTAGCAAAGTGAACAGTGGACTCTACACGATCAGGAAGCTCATCATGGGTGTCTCCGGTGTAGAATACCGATCGTAGGTCAAGGAGGAAGCGTGATAGCAGAATTGATCCCAATCTAGTAATTGTTGATTAGGTCAGAGAACGACATGAGACTGAAACATAAACGTACGCCTCGTTGATATAGATAAAGGTCGTAACGTTGTCGCCAGCCTGTTCATACAATCAGAGAAGGCATAATGCAAGCATAGCTTCGACTCACCACGGCGGCAATAGACAGAAGATCGAGAACCATCGAAACGATATTTAAAATCAAAAGAACTCTACACGAGGGTAAATTGTCAATGACATCCAGAACCCCTTTCAAAGGTCTGTGGATGGCTCACAAGAACTGCACTGAGCCTGCGGGGCAAGTCAATCTGAGAATTAAAGGTCTATCAAGAAAAATATTTACGCATACCATTTTTGAGCAGAATAGATGTTACACTCGTCTGGATGTTGATTTGATTACTTGCTCGAAATATTCCTCTGGTTTCTAAGAGAGTGAACAGCAGTACGGAGATATCTGCAGCCACGGACATTGCTCTTGTAATCACCGGCACTAAAGAGCATGATTCACACAAAAATTAGATCATTGAATAAAAGAGAGACTGACAGCTGTGAGAAGGTCAATATGCATAGATTGATCGCAAAGGATAAGCCGAGCTTACTATGTGTAAGTTCTCCCCACAGCCTCATCGATGCAACCTGCTAGCGGCCCAGAGGTGACCAAGCTAAACGCTTGACGGACGGTGTAGCGATACTGACACGAAGAATCAGTGATTTTCCGGAAAGCATGACGAGAGCAGAATTACTGACTATATTTACAGCCGGGATAAAGATACTGAATATGAAAACCAACGTAAATCGGAACCATTTTTTGGGACAGATCGCCCAGACACGAAGACAGTTGAAAGCTTCCGACGAAAGTCAATAAGTCTTATCTTCCTGCAATACGTTGAATGCTCACCTGCTATACCAAACATGCATATAACATCGACGGTATATGCGCTAATTGTGGTAGAGATACAGCTATGGATGGTTATTGAGCAAAAGAGTGTTGAGCTCGAATGAGAGATCAAATCACCTCTATAAAAATGAGATAATGAATAAAGCGAGAGGGTAGAGAGTACTCACGGAGACTGAGGTTGGCACCCAGAATAATATAAAGGGTTGGAAGAACATATCGACTACCGAACCATACCGTATGAGTATGTACAGAACAGTGACTCCACTCCATTTCCTTCGCCAGATGCACTGCACCTCTTGTGCGAAGCATATTATCGTATCATAGGACACCACAACTGGATCAGCAGTACGTCAATGATGCTCCAGCTCTTATCAGAAGGTATTCGCACCTAAGGCTGAGAGAGTAATATATGCAACGACTCGGAAATCGTAACTATATAAGACTTAATAGTAAGGAGTCAGAACGCAACGTAAACGGTATTTCGACTTACAGAGCCTCGATTACTTCGTCCGTAGTCGGTTCAGAACTAGACATGTTCCACAGGGTATGTTAGAAAGAGTAAAGTACAGAACTAGCATTCGCTAGACAATCGGGCTCCCACTCTACAGGCATAGAGCTAGTCGGAGCGGCTGTGAGCGGCATACTAGCCTGTCGGAGTTTACCCCATCAAGCCTAGTCCTAAGACATGGATGTTTTCGCACTGTTCGGTACATATAGCTAGTATATAGATTTGAAGGAAACACTCAGGCTGTTTGGAAAATATAGGAAGGGAGCCCTGTCAGTGAATTTCAGGCTGAAGTTTGGAGTGTGCTACTCCGGGTCTTCAATTCGAGAGGGTACCTGTTACGTACTTCATAAATTAGGGAATCGTAGACACCACCTATGCACATCTATGCGAAGGCTTTGGGAATTTCGAAACACCTACGTGTATATCAATATGCAGGACATTGTAGTATATATCAATGACTCAGTGGTATAAGATCGTTATGTCCTGTTATAATAGCCTAAGTCGAAACCGGGGTATTTAATTTTATCACATGCAAACGTAGCCATAAGCGCAAAGCGCTTACATACATTTTGGCCACAGTTGCCAAACGAAGCTTTGAAAGTTGAACTTGTATCATTCATGATAGTCGATAGGTACCCACACATTTGTCCATCTGAGTAAGCAATGTTATCTCACTATGCTAGTATACAGTATGTTTAGTCTTATAAATGATCACCGTGGATATAATGATTCTAGGAACCTAAGCTCTGGGATTCAGGCTGTTGGTCAGGTGGCGATGTACACCTTGGTTGCCATCCAAGTATTTACGGCTGAAGAAGGTAGAATGCCATATATTACCCTCTGCACTCCCGAAAACCCCTTTCTGACAGATGTCATCGGAGTACTGCGCAAGTCCGCCTCTTTTATTGCGACCTTCTAGTTGAAACCCCGACCTACACCCTCCCTAACTCTCACCTGGCATCACTATAGTCGAAAAGTCACCAATGACCTTTCTTTCACAGAGACATGTTATCACTTGCAAAGGTGTAACAGGACGTAGCTTGAACACCGTAGTTGTTCGTTATACCAGAAATGAGCGGCCATCCTCATCCGGTACAATACTGGTCCTTGCTCACGCGGTGGGGTGTCGTATGTTTTCCTATTTCAATTTTCCTCCATCAACACACTGAATATATATGTAGATAAAGAACAATGGCTGCCGATATTGGAACGTCTCTGGGCAATTCCAGGATTGGATATTAGTGAAGCTTGGTCTGTCGAAGGACCTAACCACGGCGATGCTCTCGCGTACAACAAAGAACTTTTGGATGAAGCTTTCAATGCCTTGTGTGAGTTTACTTCAAAAGACCTTCTCCGTATAGATTTTTACCCTTGCCCCAACAGCTGATTTGTCCGGCTACGGACAAGTTCTCCTTGGATTCATTAATTCTGGGCTTCTTGACTACAAGCACCGAGAGGTTATTGCCATCGTGCACTCCGCGGGGTGTCAAGCTGCGTGAGTGTTACCATCTTTCAAGTGCTGTCCAAGATATCTTAACTAGTCATCCAAATAGCGTTCACGCGGCCTCTGCATTCATCCGCGATGGGAAAACTGTCCCATTCACATCGATCATCCTTCTGGAACCTGTCTTCCTATCAGCCGATGTCAGCAATGCCCTTTTATCTCGCCTTGTCAAACCGTGCGCTGCGCGAAAATGGCAATGGAAATCTCGTGAAGAAGCTGCTCAACACGTTAAGAAGGCATTCCCTTGGAAGTCATGGCACACGGATGCAGCCGAAGTATTCCTAGTGAGTCGATTTCACTCTCCTTTCTTTATTTGTACATTCTCATCCCCAGTTAGGAATATGGAATGGTTCATACTTTCGAGGGGTCACAATTGAAACTTCCATCCCATGTTGAGGCAGCATGTTACCCTAACACTGAAGCACAGGTTGCCGGTTTGATGAACCTTCCATCGCTTTGTGAGGCGGTACCAGTACACATCCTCTTCGGCGCACGTTACGATCTGGTGTACGTCAAGTCAAATCAGTTGATTCATTTACCATTTACGGTGCTAAAATAGAACTGTGTAGCCCAAAGAAAATCAGGGACCCATTTATTGCGTCTTTCAGAGATAAGCTCACATCTCTACGATGGGTAGAGGAGGCTGGTCACATGGTAGGCGAGGACTCAAACAGTATTCTTCCATTACAAAACTCATATGCAATGAAGCTCCCACAGGAAAATCCTGATGGTTGCGTTGAGGCCCTCAGCGCTATCTTACGCGAGAACGCACAAGGTCCCGAGCAAAGACCCAAATTGTAAGGTACTGTTTGGACACCTTGTATATTTGGATTGTCTACTCGAAGTTGTTACCTTTCCTCGATAAATTGTCCCCACTGCTTATTTTCGGACGCACATTTCTGCCTTTGAATACTTAAACACTTCCAGCGCTGCTTGATAGCGTTCGGATCAATTGCCTCGCGCTCTTGAATGCAGACCATTCACAGCCTCGATGATAGATCTCTTTGCCTCATGGAATTTGGGACCTTGTTATGTCAAATTACCGTGCGACAGCTGGACCTTCTTCCACCCGCCGCCGCTCTCAGTCCCATTAGAGTTTTCGGCGATAGATCTTTGCGATCTGAAACCACCTGGGGGACTTGAACGAACCTACTAAGCCGTTCCGATACCGTGACGGTGTCGGACAACTCGGACCTGCGGTCATCACAAAATTACCACAGCGTGATGTCAAACGTCATTGTGATACCAGAATAGTAGCATGATGCAGACGTTCAGGATGTTCGAAGAAGCAATCACCCTCCTGCGGATGCAATATTTCCAGGGCGATGTCAGGTTGGAGACTGTCGGTGATGGCCTGTGGGCAGGAAAAGAGGTACTACACATCTATATTGATACGTGATGTTCAAAAATACACGAATGTTTGGCAGTGACGTTGATCCTTCAAGCAACGGTAGACAATTCGACATATGCCAGTCGACTAGCGCTGACTAATCCGAGTCACAGCTTCACCAACTTGGTGCAAACGTTCATCCGAGCGACTTACTTGAACAGTTTTCTCAGGCTCTCGCGAGAGGCCTCCACATCAGAAACTCATCCATCACATCCCATTATTTTCGGGAATCGAAGTGATCACATTAGAGACCAGAAGCCTTGGTTTTATTTTTTACATACCATGCGGTTGCCGGCTCTCCCATTACTTCATCAATGACTACGTCTTGAACCAGATCTCCGCGCTGACACTGTTATGCAGGTCCCATCACAACATCCAAGAAGGCGAAATGATCTATGTCTCTAATATGATTACCATCGAGACATGTGTCGGTAGGCATCAGAGTGTCGCTTGCAGCGTTTTGGAAATGATTAGAAATTGAGGTAGGATTGGGGTTGGACGACCTACTTTGATTCTTCTTCACTTCGTGATGTTCAATTCCTTTCAGACCCTGGCACCAATACTGGCTCTTGTAGCTTTCACTCTCATAGGATGGACATGGATAGATTGTATTCGGCGGTCGAAGATTCGACTGTATCATGTTCCCATAAAATCGGGTTGGGCAGGGGTGACTCACTTGCTAACTTGGTGAAAAACAAGGTTCCCTCTCTTGGGCGCACAGATGCGAGGCTTCCTGGAATCTGGTGGCTCCCAGGGTGCGTATATGTTATCTTATGCATACGACTATGCCAATTTATTTCTCAGAGGTCATGCACAAACAGCGTACACGGCTTTCACGGATTTTACTAGGGTCGATCCCGTAGTCTATGAAAGGTGGGTTTAAGTACCGATCCTCGTTTGTGTCAAGCTGACAGTCACTACAGGAAAATTCTGCAAGTAGCTGATGGAGGTATGGACAAGCCAGCTCCCCATAGTTTACTTCCTCTAACCTTTTCTCATAGGTGTTATAGCTATTGATATTTCCCCTCCCCTACATACCTCCCCTATACGGGAAGGGGAAACGGTCGTAGTCATCGTCCACGGACTGACTGGTGGCTCGCATGAACATTATGTTCGTTGTGCTGTCCAAGGGTTGAGCACGTCTCCTAAAGAAGGCGGACTGGGAGCTCGGATTGTTGTTATTAACCTGAGAGGTTGTAACCAAAGTCCAGTGATCACTCCTAAGCTATACCACGTAAGTATTAGACACTCTCTCAATTCACAACCGTAATATCACTAAAAATACTCATGTTTACTTTTAGGCTGGTTCAACTGATGACGTTCGTCCTATCATATTATGGGTCACGCAGACTTTCCCCCGGTGTTCCGTGTTCGGACTGGGTAGGCGTCATATTATGTCCTCAGTGCTACATTTGACTGATCCCATGCAGGGTTCTCCCTTGGTGGGAACCTTCTTTCCAAGTATGTGGGCGAGGAGGGGTCGGACTGCCCCTTGAGCGGTTTGGTATCGCTTGCCAACCCCTGGGACCTATCGCTGGGCGATGAATATTGCAAAACCGGTACCCTCCTGAACAGATTTGTATATCGTTACGTTCTGGGCGACGCGTTGCGATCGCTGCACTATCTCCATCGAAACATCTTCCTGAACTCTCCGACCTCCCCGCTCCCTCCACATCTCTTGGAGAAAATCTTCAAGATGGGTAGAATTTCCCTTTCTGAATTTGACGATATCATCACTAGCGCCCTTTACGGATTCAAAGACTCTAAAGACTACTACGATAAAATTAGTTCTGCAAGGTTTCTTAATAATCTAAGAATCCCGCTACTAGGGATCAACAGTGAAGATGATCCGATCCTTGGACGGGATAATCTTCCATATGCAGAGGTATGTTTGTTCTTTGAACTTGGCCTGCGTCGCTCCCAAATAATGAATCACGGCTAGGCTGTACGTAATCCCTATTTTGTTCTCGCAACCACAGAGGTTGGAGGGCATATGGGTTGGTTTGAACGACAGGCGGATGGAAACCTCAATCGCTGGTACGTCAAACCAGTCAAAGAGTTTTTTGCAGCCCTGTTAGAGGTAAGCTATCTCACGTATTTCTCTATCTCAACCACTTAAAAGAACTCGCTTAGGATTCCGCACCGTCCCGTCCAAGGCCAGAGGTGGTCATAAATAGTGATGGCATGGTGCAACAACGCACAAATTCGAATATTGGATATAGAGAAATCGAGTTAGAATCTCTCAAACTATTCATGAGTGGGGATGCAAAATCCGAACTTTTCACGGGCTGGTAGCCCAATTCTTCACTTACGTATAATACTACATGTACATCATCAAATACTAATCCACGAATCAACACCATAGACCATACGATCGTAGTTACTTCGATTTCATCTTACAACCTCTGGGTGACTCCATTGCGACCACTTCCAGGAAGAAACCCAATCTTCTTCCAGTAAGATATCCAGCCTCCGATTTGTTTCTTGTCCAGAGTTTGCATGTTCTTCAAAGCCTCACTATTCTTCTCCGCCAAGACAGTGGAGTACTGAACGGTATATTCTTTATCATCACCAGTGTTCAAGTTTCGTAGGAATTGCAATATCTTGAGGCCAGGCTGTAAGAATGTGAGCGATGATCTAATCGACATGATAGATTTCTAAGTCAGGTTCTTGACTTACTACTGTTTTCAAATCCTCGTCGGTGGGGCTTGCTCTGTATTGTTCCAACTTAGATATCCAAAGGGAGTAGGGCACGAGCAGAAGGTCCACATTCATCTCGGAGGAAATCTTTGCGGCGAACTCAGTGAAGATTTGGTTCCAGGTAACAGGATGAGGATGAACGATGTTGAGAACATCAGCACCAGTGTCATTGGACAAGGCAATTTGAGTGACTGAGAGCGCAGCGATGTCGATCGGAACCCAGGAAGCAGGCTGGGGCAGTATAATGATTTATTATGGATACGTCGTTCGCGAATTTCGTAACTCACCTCGTTTCGCAGGGGTAAATAGCCGAGTGCCATACTGGACTTAACAATACTCGGAATCCATTCTACAGGGTTCCAAGCACCGATCATAGTAGAGCCCGCCAACTGACCAATTCGTACGGAAGTGGTCCTTATTGCGCCGGTGTGATTGAGATTGGCCAGAATCTGTATATTCTGGTTAGAATCAAAAATATATAAGTAGATATGTTCACTAACGTGTTCTACAACGAACTTCCCCTGTGCATATCCATTACCATGCGTCCCTAAAATGTCAGAATATTCTAGAGTTGCTTCAGGAATGGGACGTTTGGATGAGTCAAAGCCCGTCGTGACTCCGACAGACGAAGTGAATACGAAGTGTGCCTTGTTTGAGAAAGATAGAGCAAACTTCAAAAGCCTGTTCGTGGCCGCAATATAACTCTCGAATGTGGCGAGTGACATGTTAAAATTCACTCTCCAGGCGTTGTGAATGACTTGGGTGGTGTCAGACCTTATCTACTCTCATCGTAACCTGTTAGTCAATGTAGGTCGAATGAACAAACAACAAACCTCTTTCAATATGTTAGGAGGAAGACCAAAGTCGTCACGACCAAGATCACCCGATAGTTGGATAAGTCTCTTGTCTTCTAGCAAAGCAGGAGGGATCCCCCAGACCTCGAAAGAGTTTCGTTGTTTCTGAGAGATATTGTTGCCCCGGTTGAGCGTATAAATCTTCACGACCTCTTTCTGCTGTAACAAAGACACCAATATGTGTGAACCTAGGTAGCCAGTAGAGCCCGTTAATAAAACCACTGAGCCGTCAGACGTTGATGGTGGGGCAACGATCGTTGGTGGCTTAGGTGTGTACTTGGTAATCAGAGACTGGATATCGTCTCGAATGCTACTGTGTGAACCTTCTCCAGAGTTCAGTAGACGCAGGATACCAGTGGCCAGTGACTGTATCGTGGGGTGGGCATAAACGAAATCTTGACCAATAAGTGAAGCTGCACGCTGAATTGGTGGCTGAGGGGATGATCGTAAAGCCCCTATGATTCGGTTTCGCAGGAAGGTAACGCTCAGACTGGAGATAGAGAATGTCAGAGATATCCCAAAGAACGTTGAACTTGCGTACCTGTCGAAACCCTGTTCGAATAGATCCACGTTCGAGTTAAGGATCTGATCGTGGTTAATAGATGCGGCGAGCTCAGAAAGCCAAGATTCTATCTCCAGGGTATCCCACGTCTTAGGAGCAGTGACTCCTTTGCTATCTGCACTAGCCTCCACTACTTCATATCTAGATGCATCATTTAGTTGGGTAGAGAAAGGGACATATACCAAACCTACAATCTCTCTATCTCCTTGGCGTACGCAGACAAAGCCATCTTCCTTTGAACTGTGCCTTTACCGGCTCGGGCCATTGGCTTTGCAGGGTCAGTGACAATAATCATCTCTTTGAAGATCCTTGCGAAAGTAGGTGCAAGCTTATTCGCATCCTCGATGTGAGGCCTATCACAACATTAATACATGAAATAGAATCGATATTGTTATAATAAAGTACTCGCCAAATGTTGTTTCTGAATGCTCGAAGGGCATCCTCATTGTTGGGATCAAATGCATACTTTTCATGCAATTCGATGAGAACTCCGGCCTGAGTTTTCTCCCGTCCGAACATGACCACGCCGGATACATAAGGAAGAGAACCAATATGGCCTTCCTGAGGGATAGGAACGATTTTCTCGCCTAAAACAATTGATCAAATCCACGTATATGGATTTAGGATAAATTTATAACGAACCAGTGCCGAGGACGATCACGTCGTCCAACCGACTCACACTATTAATCCATCGTATTGGTCTTTGAATTCACAATGAGTAAGCAATCCGAGTACTCACGGACGCCAAAGCCCCTTCTTCCAAGGATGCGGCTGGAAAAGGTCCTTCGTCGAGTAGCCCCTCACGTCAGGAAGGTTCTCAACTGCAGGTTGATGGGTCTCGCAAGTCTACGGAAACCCGCACAGAGATCAATAAGAAACTTAGATACGGGTAACGAAGAAGCTCAACTAGAAATTGTAGTTCGTATGTACCGTCACCCTGGTCGATCCATCGCGTATTGACGCGATCAGAAAATTGCATCCAAGACCAATCGGCACTCGTTTTAACATCAACGTCTGGCCCTTGAGAATCATCGGTGTCAAATAATAAGGTCGGTGCCCCGACTTCGGTCGCGCCAAACACGGAGACAAGCTTGACACCTGCGGCTACAAGCTTGTTTCCAGTTGCGGTAGAAAGCGGTCCTCCTGCATATCTCTGCGAGACGTTAATCTTTGCATTGTGATGATACATAGCATAATATACGCACAACTTTCTTCAAAGACCTCAGCCAATCTACAGACTCCGGAGACTGTGACCATTGCTATTAACGCGTATTAGAATCTTCCCACCGACAATGAGAAGATGCGCTTACTTCTAAGAAAATAGGGACTGTGCTTAAGGAAGTGCATTTGGTAATCTTAGCGGCCTCTAGGATGTTCTGGGGATTGGGCATAACGGGCGGCAGGGGCTCCTGAGGAGCGAACAACCCAACAGCTTCGCCCGACGTGAGCGGCGTGTATAATTGAGAAAAAACACCCATCAGATGAAACGTTGGCGTCAACATTGCAGCAGATCGTAAGCTGTACTGAGCATGGGCTGCGACAGTCGCTATATATTTTATGTTCAGAACATATAAAGTGGCCAGAAAATGGACTTACGCGTAAAACACCATTGGAGGGTAATCTTCTCTGTTTGGGGTATCGGCTTCGGGAAACCAGTAGACCCCGAAGAATGTATATACATTCTGATGTCATCTGGATTAATGGGCTTCTCGTTCGAAGGATAAGCTACAACGGTCTCCAATACGGGCTGAGCATTGGGGACAAGCTTGGGAAAGACACTGCGTAGTGGCAAAAGATCATCGACACGAATATCGACACCATTGCTCGCCATTTGTGTCTTCACGACGGAAATTAAGCGAGAAAGTGAAGGTTGAGAAATGATTCGGCGACAATTGGTCTTCTCAAGCATGTTACAAATGGCCTCAGGAGAATTCCTGGATGACATCGGGAATGGCTGTATATGCGTTCAGTCCCAACGAAAGGTATAAGAAAGCAAAAACCCTGACAATAATACCCGCTCTCATCAGGCCAGTGAGAAGGGTGACATATAGAATTACGTCGCAATTGACAAGAATGGCAACGACTTCGCCATCTTCGCCAGCTCTATCAGGTCGTGCAACGTGTGCGATTCGGTGTGATGCTTGAGCGAATTCTGAGAATGATATGGAGTCCATCCCATCTGCATGGGTTCTGGATGGGAACACGGCCCAGGGAAGATCAGCATTATGTTTGGCATGAAAGTCTAAGAATCCTGGTACAACGGTGATAGACCCGTCACGAGGTGGGAGCACTCTATCACTCATACTGAGCCGGAGAGTTGATATGCGACGTCTTTGGTTGAGTCTAAAGAATAGATTGGAGAGTGAGATATTGTTTATGACAGTGTTGTTTGACTGGTATGCTACCTGTTCCGAGTTGGATGGAAAATGACACTAGACTGAACGTAGAATGGAGGGAGGAAGCTATGCCCGAACAGTGACCTTTTTAACCTCCAGGGAGATATTTTGGGATACCTTCTTTCTTCTTTGATGGATAGATGTGAGCTTCGTGAACTTTACTTTACGGATGCCGGATGCCGACTAGGCATGACTGCTCATGACTTCATCCACGATGGTACTATAATATACAATCCTATCATTCCAATGCACATATAGTACCCAGATGATAAAATATTCCAGAAATGCTATGATGAATCAGTTTCTTATGGATAAGCGGACCGCAGGATTTAATTCGGACATACCAACAGCCTGAGGATGCCATACCTATCACCGAGATGAAAGTGGTCGTAAGTTGTAACCTTGTCCAGCCATTGCGCAGGAGGCCCGAGGAGACCTTTCGCGGTTATGTAACGTTGACTGGTCTGCCAGCACAGATCGTTTGCTCTCGTCATGCAACATTCGTAACGGGACATTCCCACGATCTCGGATTCGTTATGCTGTACTCAATACATATGAGTCGGAACATATTCTAACATTGTACTATTGAGAGTGAAAACATCAAAGAACGTTATGATAACCCGAACAATTCGGATGCAACAGATACAACGTCAGTAATAAGACCCTTTTCCCCGCTGTAAAAAATGGTATCAGAACAAAGAGGTGTAGCAGTTCCTGATCGTGTATACGAATCTTATACATCGGTATAGAATAGTTCTGATACCCGGTGCCACTAGAGATGTCCAATGCCTAGTGGTATTGCGTATGCGACATGAGTAAAATCTAGTCTTTCCATCATACCGCCCTTCCTTCTGATTGTACTCAGACATTGCAAGAGAACGTTCCCGGAACTCATACTATATATAGTGTGTGAGAGGTACGAGCGCACCATACGTACGTACTTTAAAGTCGTTTGTTCTACCAAGCTAGGGCCCCGGTTTGAGCCTAACAACACTGCAAGGATCATACTTAGTCGCAAACATCGAACCTGCTACAAACAGTCTGTTTGGATCTTTAGTCGCTGCCGATAGGCTGATCGCATAGAAATCTAAACATTGCCATCTTACTGGATGTCGATTTACTTAGAAGATTTAAACAGTAAGAGTTCAAACTGCAGTTCCTATCTCCACTCTAGGCGTCGACTCGGATAGCTTTGCGCCAGATTCTTCGAACGTAACGGTCGACTAGAAGATATAAATATTGGTTACTGTGATTATAAAGGTCAAAAGCTGTGCATGACCTACAATATTCAAGTTGGGCTTATCTGACGTAGTGTATTCGGTCATGGGCGAGAAAGTGATCTGAGGCTGAGATAATGTTAATCAATTTTGTTGTGACAAGTAGTAATATAGACGTACCAAAGGACCACCATGTGAGGAAGTGACTTGGTAGTTTGAGAGCTCTAAGCCTCGCGAATCGAGAACGGCAACTCCTCCACTATTGTGACGCTTACGCATCATATCCCTTGCGTTTAAGCTAAAGACCTGTTTAATAACCACAGAAACATAGCTGTTAGGGCTAAGAACATACAGTCCGAGAAATGAGTTGGAATAAACTGGGGAGATTAGGTTAGCAATGCGTCCAGACATGAAGACCATCCAAACACATACGTTTTCCCGAGATAGTCGTCAATCCGCTTGCTAGTAAGCTATGAGGCAGCCGAGAATACTACAAAATGTGAGAAATAGGTAGTCTGCACGCACATGCGGCGGCCTTTACTTACGACTATGGCAATGGATATCGACACGATCCTGTCATCGAGAAAGTTCACGTTAGTAAGGACGAACGACCCAATAAACCATATCTCACATAGTGAGCAGTCCCGTGTTGACTATATAGACCATCAGCCAACGAATTATACCGTCGGTCCTAGGTAATCATTAGCGACGTTTGGAAAGGGGAACATGTTGCTTATACTTCTTGATCCCGGTCATGCCTTTCCTGAGAAGTAGAATCATAATGGCAGCAATAGCACCGTCCAAGGCGGCGGATAGCGCATTAGCAACCTCTACGGAGAGCTAGTAACTCATTTGAATTGTTTATCCAGGACCAAGGCAGCACAAACAAACGCACTGTGGCTCCAAAGCTATCTGAGAATTCCGGCCATGTCGAAACAAGGAACCTAAGTTGATGAATGTTATTAATGAAGTGGAAGTTGGATATATGGAACCTCCGTACGTGTAGATGGCAGCAGCTAATGAACAAGAAATGTCAGTCATCAGAAATGGTGGTATAATGAGGATCATACTTGTATGGAAGCCTATACATGCAAGTAGAAGAATGCTCTATTTCATTTGGCGTTAGATCTAGTGAGGATCGAGGCGAAGACAAAGCAGTGTTTACCAATACAATAAGGGGGACTATTCGCCTCCCGCTAACTGTTGGTGCCAGTTATATATTAAGCATACAGCTCTATAATCCAACCGAGAGAGCCTTACGAATCCAGATCCTGTAAACGTAGAATCTATTGGAGATTTATATTACTACGTATGAACTGCGTCTGGGATAAAGCAAAGACTTACCCTTGAACCAGTGAAATAATTCCATTCTATACGTTATACGGTAAGCGGTAAGTTGCAAATGGTACGAGGTTTCATGTGCAGACATGCCTCAGATAATAGAAAGACCTAGAGATATCTTTGAGTCGTCTATTCTATATAAAACAATATGTCACTCACCCCTATACTCCTATAAGACGCACGAAACACATGTTCATAAATGGGTATACAGATCGTTCGTTGAATCCTCACCAATCGACTGTCGTGAGAATCGGTATGTCCCCAAACGAAATAATCGTAAGATAATATATTTGGCGGAGCATAAATACTGTATGGATTGTTTCGAGGAGCCTATTACAACCGGAGGTGAGTATCTCAATAGAATTGGAGATGCAACGTGTCCATACCAAACCACTGATACCAGTGATTTCAAAAAGACCGAATCTTTCTGACAGTTGAGCATGTAGATATACGCCTGAGTAGACGTCACACCGTAGAGTCTACGAAGCCTATTAGTTATACTAGACAATATGTAATCGAGAAAGCAAATTTACATACATCAACGCTATGCAGAGCGCCACCACAAATGCACCCATGAAGCTAGCCACATCGAAGGACGGTGGTGCATCAACGAAGTTGACCATGGTTTGAGGATGCTGATGGACGGAAACGCCGTTTCAAACCTTTTACAAGAGGATTTTGTATACTAACACGTTTTGACATCGCTACGAAAGTAAGCACATCGGCTTACACGCCTTGCACTTGACTGGCCGTTTGGCGGGCGCCATTAAGTTGTTCCTGTGTGCCTATGAATTTAGGAAATGCAATGGCGGAGACAGAGCTGGTCATGGAACAGGTTGCATCATACGTATCCAACAGAGCTAGAGCAATAAATTTGAAATTTGAGAGGTAACTCCATGTCATATGGTTCACAAGACGGGTAGAAGCAAATAAATACCCATGTCAATCTAGATAACGTGTGGTAAGTACCGGCGGGCAGTGCAAATGTTACGCAAAGGTAGAAACCCAAGCAGTGGAGCGCACCAGGTATACAGTTTCATGCTAGACCTGATCGTCACGCAAACTGTACATTATCGAGCTGGACCGAAGGAAAGATGCATGTCTAGTTCCAACCTGAACTTGATACATATACCATTCCAATGACCTCGTAAGTCATAGGAGTCCTTAGTATATTATCGTTTGTTGCTCCCGGCATTGGTTTCCTATCGCACTTCTCCGCCTCACAGCAGACACTATATCCAAATCTCCCTAGCAAAGATATGTTGTTAGCACAACGCCGCCTGGTAGATGGGCTATCAAACCTTAAAGGTATCTCCGAGACAACTGACGGAAAACGTCCCACGAGAACTCATCCGTGTAAGTTTACCAGTATTTGAGACTTACGATAACTATACTGTGTTCTCGCAGCTGAGCTTGTTCGGGGGCCTACAAAGTTGGATGGGTCACGACAGCCCAATGATTACTGTTCATTTATTTCTCAGGCGGCTTCCTTTTTATGATCCCCAAGTGTGCAGAACTTAGACAGACGCTAGTTCGTAGTCAGACTTCCTGATCGTTGTTCCAATTATTCTCGTTGACTGGCGATATAAGAAACGGTAGTAGTCCTGTAGAAGGGTATGAGACACGCCAGTAAATATGAGTTATTGGACTACGGACCTCGCTTTACTACTGCATTGTAACGAACGCCGCCTTGATGGAAATGAGAAGCGCCATTACGCAACGTACTGCTGATACAGAGATGGATGGCGAACTGAGACGGAGCCTCTACCTTGATGGGTTCTTGCAGATAGAACTTCTCCATAAATAACACTCAGCGAAGCTAACTGTTGGATGATTGCGAAGAAACTGTAGGCCGTCGGAGTAGGCCGAGAAAGACTGAACTGTATTATTGACGTATGCAAGACCCCGAGCTTCCAGAAGATGTAAATCGTGACGGTCAGGGATGTATCATCTCTGCTCTGCAGTGTGGGTCCATATGTATTCTTTCAATCGTTGTACATTGGTGTTGAGTTGGTACACTGAAGATCGAGACATTTGCTGAGCCGTAGGATAGGACAAGTAGCATCAAGATATCCGGGGAGCGAATACGATTCAACTCACTTCTGAGTATAATGATATCAATCAAGGTACGAGGATGCCAACACCTCATGCCGTCATCCCACCTGAACGCCCCGGTATGCTACACTACATTTCCGATATGTACTTTCGTTGTCGGGACTAAGACATTTATGCTCGGCTTCGGGAAAATGGCGCTGGGCTTGATGTGGGAGAGTGATTAGCATAGTAAAATGTGATTATTGTCAATCGAATCGAAACGTACATTGTTCATTTTTCCCGTCACAGGAGAACCAGCAGGAGGGGTGAAGGGAATATGAGGCTAGACGGGTGTCAATATGCGTGATTAGATGTGACCAAAGTAGAGGGCACACTGGTAGACCATTGCCGCTAGCGGGTACGGAGCTAAACCGATAACCAGAAATCTCGGTTCCTCGTGAATCAAATACTGCGACCCCTCGGTGCTGGTAGAGTTCTTGCATCATATCTCTTGCATTCAAGCTGATATATGTCAGATTAACACTAACGTCAAAGCTAGAGGTACATACACCCCGAGGAATGAGTTTGAGTACACTGGAAGGAATTTAGTCAGGTGTGTAGTTTAACTCCTCGATATCTCATGAAGGACGTACGCTTGCTCGCAACTGTAGTTAGCCCGCTCGCTAGAAGGCTATGTGGATTGCGGGAATACTACGGAGAGTTAGTCATTATCATTTTGGCTCAAACGGTATACTAACCACTATAGTAATAGTTATAGATACGATCCTAGCACGTAATGAGCCGTTGTAGAGATTATGGTCAAGTTTTAGATTTTGGCTTACATAGTAAGAAGTCCTGTATTGACCACATATGTTATCATCCATCGAACAGGGCAGTCCCACCTATATATTATCTTCAGCATTGGCTCTCGATATAGATCAAAAACTTACCTCGCAGTTCCCATCATACCCTTGCAAAGGAGCAGGACCATGACGCCGGCGATAGCCCCATCAAGTGTAGCGGACAGAGCATTAGACACTTCCACAGATAACTGGAACATATGTTAGTGATGATCAGTCTGAAGTATGAAATACGAACTTTGGCACCAAAGCTATCGCCAAATTGTGTCCATGTAGGGAGGATCAAACTAGAAGCAAATTAAGGAACGTGCCTATTTCTGGGCTAGGTTCTGAACGTACGTATACATAGCAGCAGCTAGCACATTGGTCATTTCAGTACAGCGCATGAGAAAGTCTGATTGAAGTTACGTACTTATGTGAAACCCGATGCATACAAGTAGTAGAAAGCTCTGTTGAAAAGTGGGTACTTATGACTGAGCATTGTTAGGGATATGAGCCTTACCAAAGTGAAGAGTGGGATGTGTTTCCTGCCATTCACTGCAGACGAGGTGTTAGATATTATACAGCGTCTTAATCAACAGGTATACACTCACAGACCCAGATGCGCCAAATGTAGAACCTGTTGAGAGACGATTGTAAGAACTTAAATACATGGTATCCGCTCAAAAACATACCCCTGAACAAGCGCGATTATCCCGTTCTATGAAATGAATTATTAGCAAGAGCTCCAGCTGCAGAACACGATCATCGATCACGAACCTCTGTGATCAAAAATGCCTGAGGTCGAGACTCATCTATTAGCTGTAGACGCAGAGAGATAAAGGACATACCCCTACTGCCCTATATGAGGCTGATGGGTTAACCAGAGCATATCAAGAGTATCTTCAGTAGACGTACCAATCGACTGCAATTACGGAGTCAATCCTACCAGAGCTCAGTACTACCAGGTAGTAAAGCTGACGCAGCATGAAAGCGGTATGTGTAGTTTCTAGGAACCTATCATAGTCCGTTAGAATCTCATCTGTGTACGCATATGTACGATGGTCATACCATACCACACCAACCAATACTTTCATGGATATCGAGTCTTTTTTGCAGTTGTACATGTAGACATATGTCTGAGTAATCACGGAGCCATACAGTCTGTAGTCAAGTCAATATAGTCGTCCTGGATTAGAGCAAGTGGTTCTTTACTTACACCAAGGCTACACAGATGGACATAGCAGCACCTCCCATAAAATCAGCCAGATTGAAAGGCGTTATTGTGCCTTGAGTAGTGACCATAGTAGTGGGAAGAGAGACCTTCGGGTGAGTGTACCACCTCTTCCTTAATCAAAGCATTTATAGTGAAGCTAGAAGTGACATAGCAATGGTGTCGCAGTGATAGGATCATCATGAACCGAGAAGTATTTGGCCAGAATAGATGGGCGGAACGCTATCAAACCCATGACAGGCCGCCGTCAGGAACATCTTTAGAATCCATCTGACTATGGAGTTAGCGGTGAATAGTTTCAGCACGTCCGCACAGCGAATGCATTGTCTGATAGAGTTACCAGGTCGACTACTGCTTGATGATTTCAGGAGCAGACGTTCAGGTCAAGGTCGAGGTCAAGCTTCGAGGTTTGACGCCCGATACTCAATTCGTCACCAACATTTGAAACAAACCTCGACGCTTCATTATCTTCCTCTCCGTGAACAATATAACCCAACTGGGGACAGATCAAGTACTCTCGCTATAAAACACAAGCTCCTCACGGATAGAGTTGTAAAGGAACGCCCGGTCGAACTTGAAGCTTGAAGCTTCAGCTTCATCTCACGCGAACTCACCTGTGTGCGGTTCTCAAGGCCGGAATTTGTTCAGGCTACCATGTTGGACTAGTCAAGATGTCTTCTATTGCTAAATACACTCGAGGGGGCCGCAACCAACGATAGCGCTCGTAGGGCGCAATCTTTACTGTTCTATGGATCATGACCCTTTCGAGTTTAACATCAGTCCTGCATGAAATGAAACAGGCTCCGTTTATACGAAGCTGAATAGGAAGGCCGGTCGCCATCCATGTCCTGCCTGTTATTCGTATCAGTGAAAGGTGCTACAGTTCATATTTCAATTCAGCATCCCGCGCGGCATGCTGATTATGTAGTACTCATCATTGATTATCACCGGACCTTTTGACATTTTCGTTGGTTTTCTGATAACTTTCCTTTGACAGGTCAATTTTAGTACTATGACATTTCCCGTCCGGCGCACTCCCTCGCTAACGTCTCAGTTCGAACCGGAGAAGTATCGTACACCTTCGATCCATAAACCAGTTCTGCTGATCCGCCGATTGCTTGAGATCAGATGCATCTTCGAGAAGAAAGATGCTCTATAGTGCTTTATTCTGTAACGGCGGCCGCGACGATGATTGTAGGACTACTGAGGAGGCAGAAAGCTAGTAGACGAACCCGTGACTCCAAAAGGGGTTCGAAGGAACGAAGTGTGTTCAGTCGGTTTAACTCCTCAACCTTATACCGTGTACCAACCTGGGCTCCTTCCGGGTATACTCGGAGAAGGGCTTGACAATACTCTCGGAGATATGACTCTATTGGAGCTTGTACAGATAAACGTTCACAGTGCGACCCCGCACATCGAAGTGATGGTTTGATTGCACTGGCATCTTCATTTCAAAGATCCGTTGTTGCCCTCTCCACCGCTGTGCGAAATGACTTGCGACACCACAATGAAATCTTGGTTCAGTATACTGCATCATCTACTACAACGTTCCTTGGGCTTACGGTAAGAAATACATTAATAGCTTTGCAGTGTAGAGTGAACCTTTTCATCCCGACAGCCAAGCCCTATGTTACATTGTACCAAAAATGAATCCTTTACTCTCCTTCCTAAGAGAGGGGTTGTGCTTCATATTCCCATAAGAGTAGGAGTATGGGAGTGAGTGCAACTCTTGAAGATGTATCCTGTGTATACTATTAGAATGATTTGCTTGGTTCCGGATGTTTGAATTGACTTGTAGAGGGGAGATGGTTATTTTAACATTCTCTCCTTCCATGCGGGAACGTAAGTACTGTCTTGCATTCAGGCTGACAATGTTTGTTAATTGTGAGTCATTATTAAACAGCTGTTCGCTTACGTTCCGAGTAACGAATTTGAATACACTAATGACGCAATCGAGTTAGCATACGTGGCGTTATTACTTTTTGAAAACACACATTTGCCTACCATGAGGACCAGTCCGGCGAAGATTAAGCTGTGCTTCAGAAAAAAGAACTGCAAAACAAAATGATCAATTACTCGGAGTTCGACAAGTGATGATAGATACCATGAGCACAACTGTAACAGACACAAATCTATATGCCGATAATTTTAATTATAAAAATGATTCAAGCGTAGTTGTATACGCACGATGTAATGAGTCCTGAATTGATTGTATACGCCAGAATCAATCTAATAACATTATCCGTCCTAAGCAAATGGTTAGTGGTTCGTTGAATATCACAGCAACATTGAGAACCCACGATTTGAATCCTGCTTGTCCACGGCGAAGGTAGTATATGATGATGCCCGCAATGACAGCATCTACAACCGCGGATAATCCGAGGCCACAACTGAGTGTGAACTTATGTCTGTTGTCATCGAGAGGACCATGTGTAGTTGTGGAGGGTTCGACGTACTAGTGGCCCAATATTTGTACGAAAGTCGTCCCAAATGTCCAATATATATCTAGACATGATGAAGGATTCTAGGGTCAGAGTTTGAAGTGAAGACCGAAGTTCAAGTATGAACCTACAAGAGTGTGACCGTAGCTATACGTCATGAGAGATACAAGAAAGTCATGTTGTAATGAGACAGATGGATGTGTAACTTAACTCACCGATTCCGAATACTAGAGAAAAGCGTCAGGTATCAGTGGATAAGGAAAGACAAGTTTCCAGCTTACTAATACGGGAGACGAGAAGAAGACTCTGCAAGTATGATTATTCATTGGGAGTACACAAGAATAGGGAGAGACATACCGGTATAACAGTGATGGTCTTATTGGACCGACTCACTGGTGAGTAGGTGTAAGTAAAGCACGAAAAATACATCCTAATAGACTAACAGATCCAAATACGCCGAATGAAGAACCCTTGAACTATTGCAACTATAAACATCTATAGATATATCAGCTGGAGCCTCGTCGGAAGAACAAGCGGTGACCCATTATGCAGTGACTCACTTGAAGAAGTAGACTTAGCTATACATCATGAATGCACATATATGAGCATTTTCATGCTAAGTGTTATACATACGTAGTGATGTTACTCACCCCGATACTCCTGCAAGATGTACGTCAGCGAATTGCGTATGTAAGTTTCTCACAAGGTTAATTACCACACTATAAAGCCCAGTTCTGCAAGTTTCCCAAAGTCAACGATGGCGTATGCATACATAATGTGTATCGTCAATGCACTATGAATACTCTCAAGTGCCCTGTTAGAAATACTAAGTAAGATTTGAAAGCGATGACAGGTTGAGATGTCGCACCATACAGTTGCAACAACAAGTTTAAGGACAACGTGATCGTCCTTTGAGTTGAATACGTATATATATGACTGTGCCGTGACGATACCGTACAAACTGAATGTTGTACAATTAGCTCTGTGTAAATTGTTGTTGTCATTCAATAGGACCCACAATAATGTTAGGGAAACCTCGATTAGGAATCCACCCAGAATATTAGCAGCAGTGGGTAAAGGAGGAGACATGATCGTGCTTGGGGGTGATGGTATAGAGTCGTCCAGGAGTTTATAGAAGTATAAAGCGATCATACCGCACTACGCACTTGAGCTGGCACTGCAAGAAGTTGATAATAATCAATGCATGGATGAAAGGGCCCTTAGGCTACCCTCAGCATCGCGCTCAACATTATGGAATGAAGCGTTCAACGTGATTCCTCCGTCAAGTTGTCATAGTGAGGTGCTAGCCAGGGTAGTAACATGCTAAGCAGCCACCCCTTTGAGATTGTCAGTTATTGGTCGATGAAACGACCTCGCAAAGCATGGAGACTTTCTGTTTGAAATTATCAGTGTTCATGAGCGCGCTGCACAGGTGTAAGGTTGAAATACATACCTATGACATCGTTTCAGCCATTGTTCATAACAGTTGCCAACTGTAGTATTAAGCTGTTGGCATCTATTGTATTGATCTTCGTAGCCTTGGTACTAGCACCTAAGAAGTCCTTGAGTCACATTCGTCTCGATGTCGTACTGTATAGCCCCCGAATGCCACTTAAATCTGTGGCATCCGCTAGCTCTGGCAAGTCTACTATAACTCTACCCAAGGTTCTGGACTATGACAAAAGCGTGGTCCTACTGCCCACCACCAGTGGACGACGCGCCCTTGTAACTGCACTACCAGGTGTTCCAAATGTTTTCCATTCTGGCTATGCCGACATCAACGATGCTAGACGTCCCAACAGCGGCGTCGGAGTTGCTAGACTCGTGGTGGCTCATGGGTCAAATTGGGTGTCGGGGATGTCGGGTTTGAACACTCATCCGCTTGTAACGTATGAAAATTTGCTATCCAAGGTCCTAGAACCTTAGGTAGGTAAAAGTCAGCAATCATCACAGCTGGGTAAACCAAGAGTGACAGTTGGTACCGGTGCTTGTCGGCGATTGCACAGAAAATTTGCTGTGAACGGGAAACGTCGAATACGCTGGAAACGATACACAGGTGAATCGAAATTACGCCACCGGGAGTTGAGTCAACCACCAACAGAGAGGTTTATGTAAATCTATACGGAAGATCAAAGCGTATAAAGTAAATAAAGAAGTGGGGGTAAATCAATATATACTCAGTACGATTATTCCTGTACGATATCTTCCTTGCGAGGCTTGCTAGCCTTGATCTCTTTCCCTTGTCCAATGAGCGACTGCGCCTCGTCGTCTAATAGGATACCTACAAGATCAAGTCAGTTTTTCCATATCATCCACGAGACGTAGAATTACGAACGTACCAAGTCCCTCCTCTTTAACCAACCCAAGAACGTGTTCCAACTCTACGAAACCATCCTTATCTACATCTAATTTTTCAATGACCCTATGTCCGACTTCCTCATCCGGTTTGTGCTTGATTACAGCCAAAGCCTTTTCGAGATCCGCGACGGAGATCCGACCTTGTGGATCGCATGAGATCATCTGGAGAGAAGAACCAACACGGGCGTCGTAGGCTTGGAGTTGTTCGTCGACCTTGGTAAGCATAGTTCGGATACGCTTGGTAAGAGCGCCTGAAGGCGATTTGGGATCCTAGATAATGTTATTAGGAACTGAATAATGCGAGTCGAAGTGGGTATCGGATGGCTTACTTCCTCAGCTTGAAGGTTCTCCTCCATTAAGGCGCGTAGCTCATCACGTTCCTTCAACACACTGGACTTGGCGGAAAGAATGGACAAAGCTTCCGAGAATTCCTTCAGTTGTTCCGTGGTCATACGAGCATCGGCTTCCTCCACTGTGTCAGGGTGAAGCTACAAAACATAAACATGTGAATATATGCGTGATGTAGACATGTGTGACTACACTAACCTCAGATTCGGGTAACAGAGATTCTGCCAGGCGGGCTTCTTCCTCTTTGCGTGCCCGACGAGCATCCTCTTCCTTTTGCTCTTGTTCCTTCTCGTCTTCGATAAGTTCTTCCTGTTGTTGCAAGACTTCCAACTTCTGCTTGTAGCTGGCTTTGTCGGAGTCAACTTCCAATTCGGCCTCGTTAAGCTATTAGAAATTGGTTAGAAATGATTGGTATTCACATCCAGTATGCTCAGCTATGACGTCACTCACCAAGTTGTCAGGCAAACCACTCAAAACGCTCTCGAGACTTTGAATGATAGCAGATTTGCCATCTTCATCATCTCCAGGTCGTTTATCGAATTGGAAAGCACGAGCCAAAATCAAAAGAACGCCGCTAACCCGATGGTGCAGATGCAAGTCGATCCAAGTACTAAGATCATCCCTCAGACGAGCAGGACTGACACCAGAAGTCCGGATACCTCGGCTCTGACAGGCTGCTTGAAGTTCAGAGGTACTCAACTCGTCAGTGCCTTCGTGGTCGATGGATTGATCATCTCTGCGGAGCTGTAGTAGACGCTGTCGAATGGTGCCACGCAAGAAATTATCCGTTCCAAAAGCGTTTATGCCCATGTACCGACACATTGAAACCAATTGAGGACGAGACAAGTTATCCAAGGTCAAGTCGTCATCGAAGAGACGAGCGACATTGATGATATCCTGGGCCGAGGGAGATTCACCTGTTGAACGGACCTTGCGGAAGAACTCCTTGAAAGCTTCGCTACCAACAATGTGTGCATTGGCTTTGAGACCTGATTCACGAAGTGTTTCTTGCAAGAATTTAGCCATTTCTAGGCGGACTCGTAGTAGTTTACGTTGTTTTTCCTCCTATAAACATATTATGAGTTCAATAGGTGCACGAAAAATGAGGAATCTTGTCTTACAGCCGAGAATTTGTCCTCGAATGTCGAAGGGAGCATATTGGGGAACAGTTTGAGAGCAACTGGTAACAGGAATTCCATGAAGGGAACAATCACAAAGACTGCGAACGGAATGAGCCGTAGCAAGTCTGTAGTTGTACGTTTAAGCTAGACACAGGTTATTCGTGCAAAGGCAGTAGATTACTATTAGAACATACCTGACGTCGTTCTCTGCGAGTTAATTGGTCTCCATGTAGAATCTTCCACTGTAGGCGAGCAGAAATCCTGACTTCCGAAACCAAGAGTTTGGAACCGTGCCAATAGTGAGCTGCTTCATGCTTCACCTTCTTCCATATACGTGTACCGAGTGGTGCCTGAGCAGTGGAAACCTCTTTGGAGGATGGAGGCGTAGAAGGCTTTACTTCCCCAGGTGTGGTTTGGGCAGGAGTGGTGCTTGACGTCGAGGCATGCCGTGAGCCGTCATTAGACTGCGTGCTCTGAAGACGGCAAGAGAGCAGTTGTGGGTGTAAGGTGATGTAGTGTGACTTAGAGGCAAAGATTATACGTGTGGGGTGTAGTATTGGAGTTCTATGAACAGCCAGACGGGGAAAGGTGGACGGCTTTGCGCGAGGAAGCCATAACGACATTCGTGTAGAACGAGAGAGATGTTGCCAGAGGCTCTAGAATGGTAGTCAATTACCTGGCAAACATGCACAAGACCTGAGCAAGACGGTGGTGGTGGTTAAGAGAGAGTGGAATGTATCCAATCTTCGCTTGATGATGACACTCGTCCTCGGCTCGTTCGCGTGACAGCAAAATATGCCCGCTAGTGACCGTCACGATATTCCTCTTTTCCTCTTTCTCCCGTGTCGTCATTCAGCGATGCCATCTGCTTTAGAGCTTCAAGATCCTACCAGTGCCGCATACAAGAAGGCAAAGCGCAAATATCTCAAAACCACAAAGAACAGACCCGAACAGACCGACGGAGACTGGACGCCATTTCGGTCTGCTGAAAAGAAATATAAAGCTCGTTTTCCGCCTCCAGACCTTTCAAGTGTCTTCGATATTGCAGCATCAGACCCTGAAAGAGCTGAGGAAATAAGCAGAGGTGGTTGGAAAGGCCGGGTAGATGCTATAGACCACCGGCAAATCAATCTGGATCTAGGCGAAGGATCGTCGAAGAGGGCGTATGTTTTTCCTGCCATCCCTGGTGCGGGATATGCCTGTCTATGCATTGTACATGTACTTATACGTCGATGACTGCTCGGAATAATAGGACTTGTTCTTCTACCATCTTTCGTTTCGACTGAGGAACAACGGGGATTGGTTCGTTGGTCGCTAAGAGATCATGCACGGCATCCTAACGAGACCAATCTTGATACCCATTATCTTCTGCCCAGAGAAGGCCTCTGGAATAAATATGTGGATTCTGAGAAAGGCACCTCTTCTGAAGAAGAGATCCAACCTCGAGCGTCGCTCCTGGACACTACCTCACTCCCGGGCCAAGATTCGGGTCCACGGCAACTTATATCCAATGAACCTGCATCCAAAGATAATATTGTGCCTCTCACAGCTACACCTAAACTACCTGCACCTCCTTCCCTATCCGTGAAACCATCTCCCGTTGAGGCTATAATTCCCAAACTTAGATGGGCGAATATTGGTTGGTATTACCACTGGGGTACCAAACAGTACGACTTCACTCGAGGTAAAATTGAAGTTAGCCCAGTGGTCTCCAATATATGCAAACGTGCAGTGAATGCAGTGCCTTGGTCTGAGGTGCATGGTGCCGTGGCGGAATCTAACGACTGGGCACAGGATGAACACTGGTCGAGTTGGAAAGATTCATATGGTAAGTATGCACTTGAAATTGCCGCGTAATCTGTTTCATGACTCACGACGTCTTCTCGATAGAGCCTGATGCTGGAATCGTCAATTTCTATCAAACCAAAGTAATCGACTTGCCCTTTTGCAGCCTTTGTTTTGCTGATATAATCATGCCAGGATACTTTAATGGCTCATGTTGACCGCTCCGAAGTCTGCTCAACAACCCCTCTCGTGTCCATTTCGTATGCTTCCATCTCTCGATCTGTTCCCTCAACGCCTGCCTAATTCCTTCCTCAGACTTGGATGTGCCGCCGTATTCCTTATAGGTGGACTAACCCGCGACGTCGAACCAATACCCATCCTTCTACGTTCAGGAGACGTAGTTATCATGTCCGGTCCTCAATGTCGCAGGGCATACCATGGTAAGTTCTCTTCAGTGTACATATAACATAACAATCGCTCAGAAATGATGATTGTAGGTGTCCCTCGAATCCTTGAAGATACTCTCCCACCTCAGTTTGATGGTCGAAAAGAGAACGAGGAGGATAGTGATTGGGGGCTCTACGAGAAGTACATGCGTACTACTCGGATAAATGTTAATGTGAGACAGGTCTTTCCGAAGGGATTTGATCCTGGGTTAGGCACGTCATTCACGGGTTAGGGACATGGATTAGGGACGCTAGGATGGCCAATCCTTTAATTCTGTGTTTTAAAAATATTACATTGTGCGAAATAAATTAAGCAATTGGAGTCAACTCCTGTGTATACACTGAACATGCAACTACAAGAGTGCAACATATAAGTACACTGGTGTAAACTCGGCAGGTACGGTACAAATATCAAGTCCTTGCTCTGAGTAAATAATATCACCCGGTCATAGCTCTTTGAGCCATGCACCTCCTTCCAAAGGTCGACATGGATATGTTCCTCAAACATCCTATCACGGGTACAATCACGATTATGAGCTATTTCAGAGTAAATAGCCTTCTGTATGCCACTCTCACCGGGTCGCGTTACAGTAGTCTCTATGATACACTCAGTCTCAATGAGAATGAGATATGGACTGTAAGTCTTGTTGTGATTTCGACGGTGCGTACGAATGATTTGCAGTCAGCTCTTCCTCGGACAAGAGTCGTAAAATATTGTGGCCCACTCGACCCCTCGTGCAAGTACTGTGATTCTTCGGCTATGTTCTCTGTTTCGCTGATGAAGTAGGTAGAACAGGAGTCTTGAAAACAACATCAATGAGAGCGACAGTACTTAGTAATGGATAAGGAATCCATGAGGTGTATTCCTCCCAGGTGGTATTCCTCCCCCCCCCCCCCTTCCCCCCTATCTATTCTATCAGGACGTGGGTAGAGTGGGCCATAGGCGTTTCCATTGATAAGGCAGACGAGTGTCGATCTGCAGACTGTTCGATGTAAGTTCGATTTATGCAATGCCTCCCGGCTACATACATAACTTGAGTCCTCTCCTGATTTTTATGGGGCGTAGAACGCAGATCACAAGAATGGATGTGCCAGAAATTCATGTGGGGTGTATATAGAGCAGAGGCACGTAAGAAATACAAACCACTGTTACGGTATGTTATTACCACTCTCTCTTTTCAGGAAAGAATTTTTCTCGGGCCTCCCCACTTAGGATATGTACCGCAAAGTCGCCAGCATCTAGCATGGCCCAACCATCACTAACTTTCCGTTTCGAGCTATGTGGCACAGTGAGAGGTGGGTTGGCGGTGAGAAGCTGCGGTATAAAATCAATAAATCAACAAGAATTACTGGTAGACTTTTGAGGAAGGACGTACAGCTTTCCGCACGAGCCTAACCACAGACTCGATTGATCCTCTTTTCTCCGTTCCTTCTTTGACCTAAACAAGAAGAAGCGAATTATTTACGGTATATGACTGAATAGGGAGTACATACCTGCACGACCATAATCCAATTCCATAGTCCTCCGCTTTCAAGTCCGTCAACGGTGACACCCTCACCGAAGTACGTTCTCCCACGTTGTCGACGTCCCTTGGGAGCAGCAGCGGGTAGCGGAGGACCAACAGGTGTGGGTATAGGTTCACGAACAAGCAAAGTTCCAGGTTCCAGATGCGGTGATGTTTTTAGTAAATCATAAAGCTGAGCCAGCACGCTTGTTGACGGAAGTTCGTCTGGTAATGGCGGGTGTGGGGTCAATGAAGGACGACCAGCTATCGACGGTGATACATGTGAGCTGTCTGATGGGTTACGTATCGATTCTTCAGCTGACGGCTCAGATTGGTCGAGAAACCACGGAACCACGCTGGGTGGCGGAGTTGGACGAGGGATGGATGATATTGCTCGTGACGATATTAGTGTCAGACTTCTCGTGCGAGATAAACGACAGCATAGTCTTGATACCTGCATAGTTTATAGCACCTATTTGTGAGCAGAATAATAAGTATGTTGAATAACGAAACAAAGAGGTGGTGGATTGGAATGAAGAGGAGCGTGATTTGTAGAAGACGCCAAGAGAGTTTGATCTCGAAGAATTATGGGCGCCAATGGAATATATAGCTCAGCAAAGGACTATCAAGTCTTTCTGGCACATCCAACATCCCCAGTCAGAGCCATCTTCCCCTCACCACCGGCTCTGATCTTTTCACCTATTTCACGACCACAAAATGGCAGGTTTACGAACAAGCGTTTTCATCAGCGCCGTTTCATTCCTTCTCGGTATGTGTTCGGCGTTCGTCAAGCAAGACAGCTCATGAGACACCGTGTTTCTGCAGGACTTTTGTTCACGCACTGGATCGCTGACTCTTTGACTCTGTGGAAGTCACCCGAAACGCAAACAGACTTCCGTCTATGGACTTCTGCAACCTATTATTCCATCCTGTCGCGCATGCCCCCGGCGCTATTGTATCTATACGGTGGGGTTGTTTCCATAGGCGCGACAGCTTTGCTATGGAGTTTGGGGGACGGGCAGGCTGGAAATCTCATGTTTGATGGTGGAAGTGCTTGTGAGTGCTCCCTCTTTTATTACACTTATTTGTGCTAACTCCTTCGCATCAGTGCTGTACGGAACAGCAGTATTCATTTACATATACTCCGTTATTCCCAGTATGTCATATTTTTCTTGTTATTCGACCCTGATCTTAAATGTCCGATGATGCCCTTAGACATACTCCAAAATTTTACCTCACTCCCACTTCCCTTTGAATATGCCTCCAAAGCTATGTCCGCAGCGTTGGATTTCCCGGCATTCCCGTCATCATTAAAAGGACCAACACTCGAACTGGCCTCATCACATCTCGCATGCAGTGTTGCCCTGACGGGTGTCGTAGCTTTGCAAGCGGGTAGATGGTGGGTGGAGCAGTACGATGAAGATGAACAGCAACAGACTGTAGATGGAGAAGGCGATGAGACACACCCTGAATTGTCGGAGGAAGAGGGTGCTCAGTCTACCGCTACGGAAGGTGGCGACCAGGCTAGGAAGCGGGCGGGCCCTGTGCGCACATAACCTATTCTTGCTATCACGGGACCCTGCATGCTTGATGAGGGCATCGGTGATTGGCCCACTTGACTTTGTACTACGAAAGAAGTAAATGATCGATCGCTTCCCCCAACATTTCCCCTTTGTTTGTAGTGGGAAGTGCTACTATCTATGCCGGTGTACATGTACACATCGAGATACGACAGAGAGGTCCTCCATTCACGACCGACAGCCCGTGGCGGCCGTTGAAAGGATGCATGGACTCTAGGCGCCAACGTTCCAACGTCATAACAAGAAATACAAATTCGTCTGCCCATTAGTACTTTGCCAATGCCTCAATAAACGTTTATTGATCCACGCCGCTGTCTTCCAGGTCATGAGCTCCGTTGAGGTGTCCGATCCTCATAGTTATTCGGATAACAACCCTCGGAGGTTAAACTGATGCGACGCCTCCAGTGCCTTGTCACATATTACCCATGACCCGCCGGATGTATCTAGATTATTTCCAGAGACGACTCGGATAAGGGCGCTGTGTGGTGTATTACATTCTGGGCTAACCATTGATTTGGCGATCCCGAGCATGCCCATGACGGTCTCACGTATAAAAGGGACAGTGCTTTTGGTATGTGCTTTGAGCGATATCTCTGCATTTATATTCACAAGGATCTTTATTGTGTGGAACTAAATTCCCCGTATCTCTCTCGCCTTGGTTTTCTAGAGCTTCTCTCGGAAGCGGTGCGATGACGATGATGAAAGCTTCACTCCTCCGTCTTATTGTCGCCATTGTGAACATGGTGGTAGCAACTAAAGGTTCTACTCCGCCAAATCCCCCTGCGAAGGCCGAGGAGCGCAAGAGTTACGAATCTGATCAGACAACGAAAGATGCCTTGTCTACCGTTATATGGTGGTACCGACCGATGGGTATGGTACGTCTCGTTATGGAATTATGATGCCTAAAATGGGTCTCTGATCGAATTTGAAGACGATGTTATATATCCCCCATTTTATCGAGATCTATGTCCTTCTTTCCTTCTTTCTCCCGAATCTCTCATTGTCGACACTTGACAACACGATCGTAAACTACGCATCACCCTCCTCCGATGCATTCTCCAATCTTCGAATTACACCTACATTCCTCCTGGGGACCCTCTCAATCTTCACAGGTGCAATCCTGCGTCTCACATGCTATCAGTACCTCGGTAAACAATTCACCTTCGAACTCTCCTTCCGCAAGAACGACAAACTCATCACCGGTGGGCCATACTCTATTGTCCGACATCCAAGTTATCTCGGGAGCGTCTTAGTGATCGACGGTATGATGATATGTCAGTTCAGTGAAGGAGGTTGGTGGAGGGAATATGGCGTTGGGGCGACGAGGGGTGGTGTGGTATGGACCGTGGTGGTGATGGCAGTGGTTGCGGTGTTTGAATTGGGGCTGGTGAGGAGGACGCAGAAGGAGGATAGAATGTTAAGGAAGGAATTTAGGAGTCAGTGGGAAGAGTGGGCGAGGAGGACGAAGTATAAGATGATACCAGGTATTTATTAATGGTTGTATAGATTCCATGGGATGGTATGTATTTCGAATATTCCTGCGAACTGTGTTCAGCATTTCAAGGAGAAGCAAAGTTTTTGGCAATTTGTATATCTTGTATATGGCCTGCTACCATGCCGAATGTCTGTTCTCAAATTCAGAATAATTATTCCTATCGTATTACTTTCGGTTTTTTGAACCAATGTTCCTCGTTACAGACCGGAATACCAGTACTCGCCTCTGTTCAAGAAAGTAAATGGCAGATAGAAGTCAAATGATGTTTAAAACCGAACATGCCTTGGTAGTATATTTTTACAGCATGATGAGATCAGAGGTTTGAACTCGACTCGATAAATATTGTGGACGTAGAACGGCCATAGGTTAAGTCATGGTGAGAGGTTGATGAACCAGATCCATACAACCAAATAGCAAATGCAGACATGTGATCTACGACATAAGTGAATATCCAACGCTTTGGACGACAAAACATGAGGTGTGCCAAGGCCTTGGACGTTTGATGCATTGGAGCATTAGTTGCTTGAGCGTGTGGAATAGTTTTGAGGCACGTTCACACCAAGTAGTTAGAACGTACGACTTGGTCTCTGGTTGCTCACGACGAAGGTAATATATGATGACCGATATCGCAGACCACCTTGAGAGTATCGTCAGCGATAGTAGCATTTGTAATTGATAAGTAATAAGTAATAAGTAACTTACCCTGCTAGCGATCCTACGGAAGCGTTCAGCATATATCTGTCACGGCATTGTTAGAAAGAACTGAGGCCGACGATTAATGAACGTACACAGACAACTGATATGACTTCCAAGCAATACTCGAGTGTGAATCCGTTTTGTAGCAGTGTTTTGTAGCGAAGGACTCAAGAATGGATATACCACAGGTATGAGAACGTAGAGGTGATTTCTCCCTATCGTTACCCTGAATTCATTATTAGGAACCTATCCAATTGTGGAATGAGAAATCATGCACGATTTGACCAACGACGTACATTGACTAAGTATTGAAAACTATGACGCATGGTGATGTTGTGGTCCGATTGTGGTGGGGCATATGACTAAAACGGAATGTCACAACAGTGAGAGATGTCCCTGATTCTATGAATACTATGACATGTTCGTTATGATGTGATCATGAACTTTCTCTTGAGGCGACTATATCCCAAAAGTCGAGTTAGATTGAGGAATATTACTTCGTTACGAGGCCAACAGTATTATGACTATTGTGACTCCGATGGAAGGGGTGAAACGCAAAGGTTCGAACCTAATACGAGTGAAATCAGTCCGCTTCTTAGAAGATGGGCCTAGCTCTAAACATACCTTGGTAAAGTTTTATATTCGGGACACCGTGTATAATCCAATTGACATACATCGGCGGCCGCGATCGCCGAAGGAGAAGGATCCTCCTTCAGGGCGCATAATCTGTTCCTGTATAATAGTCCAATCGCCGCAAGTCACAGTTCCCCTGCACAGAACGTACCTTGACCACCATTCTTGCAGTAGATAACATAGCGAAAAACGGCGCAATGGGCTCCATTCCTTCCCTTGATGAAAAGTATTACTCTCTCAAACCGGACGAAGCTGCATTCTTCAAGGCTTACACCGGGATAGAAGACGACGATGAACTAAAGAAGCATATAACCAAGGTCCAAACAGAGGCATATGCCGTAGGTGCATCGCTCTACCGGATACGCTGATACCGACGTTCGTTCTACCCTGATAGGTGCATCCGTATGGGTGTATTCGTCATTTCTCCTTTACAAAGTGCGTGTATCCTGCTGGAGCATAATTCACGTCTCTTATCACTGCACAGACTTATCATTTCTCGGTACCCCGCTTATTCCGAGTTGCTTCGGATTGGAAAAGAGCGTCCGGGAGCGTTTTTTCTGGACCTTGGATGTTGCTGTACGTCCACTCATCGCATTTGGGAGTGTTACAAGATGTCCTGAGCCTACGTTTACAGTTGGGAGTGATGTGAGAAAGGTTGTTGCCGACGGGTTCCCTGTGCGACAAGCACTGGCATCCGACATTCATCCTGGTATTGCTTTTGATTCATTGGCAGCGAACTGTGGTGCTCACCGTTACCCATCCAGAATTCTGGGACCTGGGGTACAAACTCTTCAGAGATAGTAAAGATATCTTTCCAGTGACGTTCATACCTGGCGATATCCTCGACAACCAATTTCTGACCCATGGATCAAGTAAAGCAGAAGTCACAACCGTGACTGACTCGCCATCCCTCTCGAGTTTGACCAATCTCACACCGCTGTCTGGACGTCTTTCCGTGATCCATACGTCGCTATTCTTTCATTTGTTCGATGAGGAACAGCAGGCTGAGGTTGCCCGGAAGCTAGGATCGTTGTTGTCAGCAGAGCCGGGCTCGATTATATTTGGAGCGCATGGCGGTTCAGCTGAAAAAGGGTTTCGTCCAGCGATGGTTAGTAGCAGAAGTATGTTTTACCATAGTCCCGAGTCTTGGGTTAATTTATGGGAGAAGGAGGTTTTCGAGGAAGGGCAGGTTCGGGCTTGGGCGATATTGAGAGAAGTAGAAACGCCAGAGCTAGTGGATGGTGCACTGGCAGATCGAAAGTGGCATCTCTTGGTTTGGTCCGTCACTAGGCTTTAGAATTGCATTGTTGTTAGAATATGAGGAATCAGCATAAAGATTAACGATGAAATATTAACACACTGCAGCACACAAGACATTAGTACGCTACACAGTGTCTGACGGACAGACTCTTTGAGTGCCAGTGGTTTCAATATTGGCAGTAACTTTACGGTCTTTACCGGCTGGTTAGGCGCCCATATACTGATTATGTAACCTATAAATACGGATTTCCTATGAGCCTAGCTCTTGTTCCGATCCATGTACATGTCTTGTCCACGATGAAGATGATGATCATGAAATGCAAATGCATCTTGTTCTTACATCAAGTAATATCCCCATACTTCTCGTTTACAGCGCCTTAATCGTCTTTGAACTATACGTCATTACACACTAAAATCTATATGTGAGTGGTTTGAACTTAAAATCCGGGTGGTTGTTACGCGAGAAGATTGTGGTCCATTCTGAACTCTATGTTCCAACTTCAATCTGTCAAAGGGTGACATTTCGAAGATTGTGTAACACAAGTTGTGTTAGCTTATTCGTTCATCTGCAAAATTATGATCACGCACATCCACGGTCCTATTCATACGTTATCGTGTTGGTCTTGCTCAGCTGTGGAAATGTGAAATATCACTAGCAGTGGCAGATGGTTTTCCAAGTAGGTACACGGTCTAGAAGTTGACACACCGTATGAGAACGGTGATTTGACCGCATCTTTGTCGCCTCATCAAGTGGGGAATACTTATATATCCTCGTATCCTGTGCGTATAGATCTCCAGCTCAGTATGGACTCTGTGGAGGCCCCGCCTTCTCTCCCCTCTTTAACCTATTTTCTCACTCCTTTTATTCAGCTAATCGCATGTTCTGGGATGTGAGTTGGTCGCTACTCGTCTTTCTGCACGCCTCCCATGTTTATGCATTAGACTATACGGGACGTCTGTACTGCAGTCGTACCATTACATGCTAAACTGCGATGAGGATTCTGTGAGGACGAAGCTTTTCGTCGCTTTCCTGTTGTAAGAGATAGTTTCCGCAGTATATTATCGCATTCTTTGCTTGACTGAATTCTATGCAGTATACTAGAAACCATGTGCACGGCGTTCTCCTTCTATGGTCTCAACGCGTACACCGTCGGCGCTTTGCAAAATCCAATTACACTATTCGCCCTTGACTGGTAAGTCTATTGACAATCGAAATTTTACAACGCTAATTATCTCTGTAGGACTGTCTGTGTGGGTACATCGCTACTATTGGTGACAATTAATCATCCTAACTATTTGTTTTAAGGCGACTCCCATTCTCGTGGTACGTCATACGGACTTGTGATAGCGGAGCCTCATTTCACCATATTACTACCCGCAGAACGTGATACAGATTCTGGTGTCGGGGTTAGTTCTCTTTAGATGACAGATATTACACGCTGAACTTTTGGACGTTTTCGATACAGGACAAGAAGCGTGATTACGTGGTTACTTATTCTGACAGTGAACACCGGATTAGTACTCAGGTGTGTATCTGTTTGTACAACATGTATATTCAATTACGACAATTCTCAACGTTATGGCAGTGCTGTCGGGATATGCACTTTGATTGCGGTGAGAAAAGAGAATACCCCATCTAGCTGCATGCCTAACTCCCATTCACTTTAGTATCTGAAGATGACCGATAGCCTTGCATATGCGGGGTTACTTATACTAAGCGGAAAACGTAAGACTCATACTTATCAAAACTCAATTCATGATTTTTCTCATATTTGGACTAGTATACGCTAATTCCTTCCTTGCAATGTGAGCATGCACCAACAAACCATTTTACGGTAATTTATGCATCAGTTTCAGGCTCAACGGACGACATGCTCTTCGCACGAGGTTTCGAGAACCAGTGACACTAAATACTAGTGTATTGGGACTATCCTCACTCTCACCAAGCACTGGAGCCGTTATTCAGGTTGGTTTAAAAAGGTGCTATAATACAAACCCTAATGCTGATCATACTTCTATATGAAGCCGGTTCAGATCGAATTCTCTCAGGAAACCTATGATAGTACTTTAGACATCGGAACCATTGTGGTATGAGCTTTCATCATCATCTCGCATCATCAACGAGTACTCATCGGAGTCCCTCTCAGAACCTCAGCAAGCAAAACGAGGCTAACGAGATGAGCGTTTGACACCTCCACACCGTATGCGTTACTCGTTCGAAATGGTTATAGGTGATTGCTACGTACCTTTCGTATCATCATCTTGTAGAAAGAGACTTAAGCAAAATATACTGTATCCTTTCATCGTGGCGTACGAATAAAATTCGACAAATGTCTCTAGCCAGGCTCGCGTCGTTGGGCGCCAATAAGTATATAAATACATGTTTTCCATTCTTTGGTCGAGTGTTTCTCATCATGATCTACATGAAATTGAGGTAGTCCACTAGTCAATCGACGTCGCTGAATACATCGTCAAGAATATCAACTAGTTTAGGCATAGCAATTCGCGATGCAATCGGTACCAAACATCGTTGCACCAATTCCCACATGATATCGGACATCTCTACGCCACTCCTAGTGGGGGATTGAGGTCTCTTGGGCCACATACCACTCTGAATATGTCTGAGAACCTGAATATAGTCGTTAAGATCTGGGTAAGGGTTCTGAAGTGTGTAAAGCTGAATTTGGATCTCCGTTTAGTACGACTATGTGAATAACATCCAAAATGGCTCACTTCGATACAAAAACATCCAAAAGAATAAACATCACATTCTTTCGTTGACCGCTCAACGACTCCGAGAAGGATCTCGGGTGATAGCCATTGAAACGATGACTTGGAACTTGGAGTAATGAGTAAAGTGTTGGTCATCATTGCGATCCCGAAGTCACCGATTTGAGCACCCTGGTTCTCGTTAATGAATATATTGGCCTAATCTTTTCAGTTTCGAGGCGGTAGTATGAAAGGAGAAATAACTCACACCGCGGATGTCGCCGTGAATAATGTACTCCTCGTGCAGGTACTTGACACCTGCTGCTACTTCTCGGATCTTGATATCACCGGCAGTCAGATGGGATAGTATATGGATGGTCTCCAGTGACTCACCCATTTAGGTATCAATGTGAAAAGTTCATTGCGGGATACAACATGCTTGGCCACCTCAATGATGTTTCCGTTACCCATCCAGGGAGTTACTAGTCTTGGTCTCACGAAACCCGAAGTTTCGACCTCGATACCAAGGAATGGTAGGATGGATGGATGATTCAGTTGCTTCCAGATAATCGCGACGCGGTCAAGTTTCTATTACGAATATAGTTTCAGTTCCTAAACAATTGGAAGTGAGACAAATACCAGGCTTAAGATCTTGAGGTTATATGAGTCGACGCGAATTTGTTTGAGAGCAACAACTTTCCCTTGGAACTTGCCTCTGTATACATCAGAGTAGCTGCCTCGTTTCGTAGGCTCTGTTTTATGACAGGTGACGCCATGAAGATAAAGAGACCGGGGTGGTTGCTTCGGCTTCAGCGATTTTTGCAAGAGGTTTCTTTGAAGTACCTTTGAAACGTCAGGCTCGACATCCTTGAGAAGTTCATATATCCGATGTGCTGACAATAAGTCGTCGAGTAACCGGGTTTCTACGGCTTTCGCACAGTTCATTGGTGGAAGAGTTCAGGTGTGGCGCAACTAGAGTGACAGGGTCTACTCGCTTTGTTAAGAGTTCCTGTAAAGATACTCGATCTTTGCGGTCACAAATGATACAAGGGCGGATATAATGTGCAGATATGAGGTATCGGAGGTGATGATAAATGAGGTCAGTGTTACGAGAATAGAGTGGCGCGTTCGAGTTGAAGTTATATAGAGCGACTCGTTGGACGGCGCCCAGCTATATTCCCTGCAACTCGATTTGGAAATCAAATTCTTCTGTGACATACGCAATTTAGAAAGGGAGAACAACAACAATGGTGCGCGAGCACAAGGGCACTCAGTGAGCCACCCAAGGGTCCCGGGTATGTCCGTGTTCATCGCCATCACATATTAGACAATTGTTGTAGTTGGCATTGCCCTGATCATGAAAGAATTGTTATACCTGTTCAAGCAATGAAGGGTGTGTCACATTGAAGGGTGTCAATTGTATCAGACAGGTAGAGAAATACCCTGCAGATGAAGCAGATATTAATCCTCGCCTTCATCTTCCTCACCTTCCGCCTCGCCTGCTTTCGCCTTGGCCTTCTTCTTAGCCTTCTTCTTTTTCCGTCTGTCCCTCTCTCGATCTTTAGCCTTCCGTAAGTCTTCCTTGGATAGACCGGGGTTGTACAACTTGTCAAGCTATATGTGGTGACGTTAGAAATCAATTGCATAATCTATAGGTCGTGACAACGTACTTTCCCAAGTAGTAATTTCCTCGCGCCTCTACGATTTAAATCCAGCGACCTCGTTTCCTGACATGAAACCCTTATCCCCGTTGGCTTATGAAGCAGCTGAACATTATTGTTCGTCTTGTTGATCGACTGTCCGCCCGGTCCGCTTCCTACAAACACTCAACTCACAAATCAAGCCAGATCATCGAAAATACAAACCTCGAACAAATGATTCTTCCAAATCTGCTTCCTTCAATTCAGGCACCACACGCTGTTTATGTGCTTTCTTGAGCTGGGAGTAATATCGTGGTATATTAGGATTAGCAGCAGATGTATCGGTATTGGACGCAGGAGGATATTCCGGATCCGAACTATTTATGAATCATGAACATGAGCACCTGAGTTGTATGTTGATGATTAATGGGGAGGTGGGTAACATCGAGAGGGTGGTGACTTACGGTGACGGTTGCTGTTTACGTCTCCGTGCACTACGAGCGGACTCTACGGGACGAGGGTTTTTGATAGACTCGTTGTCGCCTAGCTCAGTATCTTTCGTGATTCTAAGTTCTGTAAAGCAAGTCTGGGTCAGTTCGGTATAACAAAATTAGAAGTAATGACGCACGATATCTATCCTGCTCAGCAGACGGAGAATTGACCTTTCTTGCTTGAACAATATTCTTCCGTAACACGTCAGCAACTTCCCGTGCAAGTGTAACCTTTTGCTCAAACTGAGAAGGGTCCGTCGTCGAAGAGCTGGGAAGGATTTCATTCCGCATTTTTAGCCTGAAAGCTACCAATATATTTAGCTCAGCCCAAGCACACTCTTATGACGCATACCATTCTGTACAGTGGGATCTCCTGCAAACGTCGTGGACGCTGCCCTCAGGAGATCCCTGTACGCTGCTCTGGCCGACGCCCTCAACGACGCAGAGACCGGTGCAGACATTGCGGTGCACCAATGGGTGGAATAGGATTTGAGCGGAAGAGTTGGTCTGTGCGCACGTCTCGAGGACGGGGAACTGTGGCGAGGAAAAGAAAGAGGCGCCCGGTAAGCTGGGCACGGTCACATGCACCGTGATTCGATCGTTTACCAGATCTGCCGCGAGATCCGGCGTTTCGCGTGTCCAGAAAAGGAACTTGCTGTCATTCGCTCCCTTGCCCACATACACCGTTCTTTTCAATACGCTGAGAGCAACACATATCGCAAAATTCTGAAACCTAGAGCATCTGTCAGATAAAACCTCTAGCTACATACACATATAGTTACTTTAATAAAACACTTCATATCGAGGTTGTAATACGTCGTACAAGACGTCATACGCCTCGACGACGTTGACGACGACCTGCAGCAAGATGCGGCGCATACAAACGCATTAAACAGTCTTCCACCTTCCTCAACGCGCCATACAAACCCTCTAGAGTCATCTCTATATTGCGACAAAGACAGGACCTGAGATCCACTGGAAATAGCCTCACGTGACACGCGATTACAGTTTGTTGAATGGTCGACGCGCCTCGGAGTTTTAACGCATCTCTCTCCTGAACCACTACCATCCCCTTCCGCCCAACCCTCTTCCGAGCAACCGCGCTATCTGTCCCTCCCCTCTCCCTCTTCCCAATCCATCTACTCATCCATCCCCACCCAACTTCCTTTGTTGCGCTTTCCAATAAACAAAGCAAACATGTCTGCAACTAAGAAAACCACCAAGTCTGCTCCCGCAAAGAAGTCTGCTGCTGCAGCAAAGGCTGCTCCTACCCATCCGAGCTGGATCGACATGATCAAGGTGAAATGAAGCTTCTTATCTTAAAATACCCCAGATCCCCTCCGTTGCCATCCACGTTTAAGGCCCTCGTCGTCGTCGTCGGCTTGGAGGAGCGAACCACCCCAAAACGGGTAGGGCGCAGGGTGCGTGCGACTCCCGCGCGCCATCTTTGCTCGTCATGACTTGTCGACTTTGCTCTCTGCTTGGGAATGACTGAGGGGACACTCTGGGGTGCCTTTGTGCTCTTATCTGGGTGTTTGCTAATATTTTCTCGGTGTGTATAGGAGTGCATCATCGCGCACAAGGACGAAGCCCGTGTGGGTGTCTCCCGTCAAATGATCAAGAAGTAAGTGGAAAAACAGATGCGAGGCTGTATGGCATCTGCTCATCAGTGTTCTAGGTTCGTCGAGGAACAGTACCACCTTGAAATCGGCGCTGCTCAGGTCACCCAGCTCAGCCGAGCAATTAATACTGGTGCTGAGAAGGGCGTCTTCGTTCTTCCCAAGGGTACGTATTTCTTTCCACTTGAGAAACAACCTATTTATTTCCTTCGACCATCTTATTGTAACATTGTAGGACCTTCTGGCAAGGTTAAACTCCCTCCTAAGACTGCTAAACCTGCAGATACCTCTGCCAAAGAGGTAGGTTCTGCGAAATACCTATTTTGGGTCGCATGACTCATGTGACATATAGAACAAGCCTGAATCAAAGCCTGCAAAGGCCAAGGCCTCTACTTCCAAGGCTGAGAAGGAGAAACCAAAGCCTGCTAAGAAGCCCGTCGCTGCCAAAGAGAAGAAGGAGAAGAAAGAAAAGAAAGAGAAAGTCGTAAAGGAGAAACCCGCCAAGGCCACTAAAGCCGCTGCCCCCAAGAAGGCCGCCGCCACTAAGGCGACTGCTACTAAAGCAAAGGCTGCTCCTGCGAAGAAGGCTGAGACGAAGAAAGCACCCGCTAAGAAGGCTGCTCCCCCTCCCAAGAAGACTACCTCGTCAAGCAGGCGGGACTCAGCTAAGAAGGTATGTGCACCTCGTGTTTCGGCGAGCGTCATTTTTAGACAGGGGACTCATGTTGTAACGTAGGCCGCCACTGGCACAACCACTGCAAGCAAGGCGAAGACGGCTGCTAAGAAGGCTCCAGCGAAGAAGCCTGCTACTAAGTCGAGCACACGAGCCAGCAAGGTCCGTTCCTTCCGTTCTATTTTTTTCCATCGGAAGAGATAGTTCTAATTTGAGACATAAATTCACCAGGCTAAGAAGGCATAGACATTACATCCCCCGCCCTCTCTATCTATAGTTCCTGTCTCCTCTGTCTCTATTTCTCCTTTATTCTCGTTCTGTTTGTCTCGAGTCTAGTGTCTATTCCTCAGAAATTCGTGTGCTACTATTAGTCATATACCTTACGAACTCTTTCTCGGTACTTGTCCCCACCTTTCTCCTCTTTGTTCTCTGACTAAGATTCGTATGTATGTCTTATGTATACGTATGCCTTTCTAACGTCCGTATGCCCCTTCCTATCCCCTAAATCCTCTTACTCCTTTTACCCCTCTCCTCCGCAACTCAGCTCCGGGGGAACACTTGGGATGTGGGCTATGGACGCACGATTAGAACTAACCTCAGGCTAAGCTTTGGTTATGAAGTATCAATGTGTATCTGGTAGTTAACTTATGGACAGAGGAATTCCGTCTCCTTGTGATGGTTTGTAAGTTTGTGTGATTGGGGTGTGTATATTTCTGTGGGCGTTACAGGTGAGACAGACGTGAGTGGGTGCAAGTCTTGTTCCCTCGACGTCTACATACATCCCTTTTGAGAACGCGTCGACGCGATCGGCATCACGTGTAGGGCGCTCGATCATTCGGCTTCAGGCTGGGATTTTGAATGTTTGCTGGTCATTGCTTTATTAACTTAAGCCATCCATTACTATTCTTCTCCCCAGCAGCCACCGTCCCCAGAATGGCTTCAATTGCTCGAACATATGCTCGAAGAATAACGTCCACTTCATGCCGCAGTTTACTTTCTCAGTCATGTTCTCCTCGTCATTCTCGGTTACTCGTAAACACACATCAACGGAGGACACAAGCAACCGTAGCTGAGACAGGCGAGGCAAAGACAGCAACAAACCGTAAGAGACGTTCGGTATGTCGTCGTGCTCTTCCTGCTGACCAGTCCCTTCCTCCCTCTACCATCCCTTCATCACATGTATGGTGTACCGATTCCTACTCTCATACAGGAGCCCAAGCTACCCTGAAACGATTCTGGAAATCCGTTGATCTCGCCCACCCTTCGGAGGATCCTTCGAAAGGATATGTCGTCAGACTGGACAAACGATCTCTCAAGACACCAGCAGGGAACCCTTTGATCTTGCCTAAGGAGAAGAAACTCGCGGCTACCCTTGTTGTTTCTGAGTGGGAGAATCAGGAGCAAGCATTGAAGCAGCATTCGTTACCTATGGTATGTCTACAATACTGAAATAACTGGATGTGAAATTGATATGGTATATTCTTGGTAGACTTCGCTTGTGTCGAGAGCTATTGATGCATTCGGGGATGAGGCGACGAAGGCGGAGGTTAGGGAGAAGTTGTTGCAGTACTTTGGGACAGATACTATTTGGTGCGTTTCTCACTCAATACTACAAACTTTTATCGTACTAATTTTATTACTCCGTCATATAGCTTCTACGCTGACCAACCAAAGTCTCTCGTTGAACTGGAGCGTATACACTGGGACCCACTCCATGCATGGGTCCAAAAGGAATACAATGTTACAATCAATAAAACCGATAGCGGCTTCTCCATCCCCAAACAAGATCCAAAGACTTACGAAGTCTTCGACGAGACGATGAAATCGTTTAATCAGTGGGAAATGGCCGGTACGTATTCAAGCCTAGTACTCATTATCGTCCGTAGTGTTTGTTGCTAATACATTGCTATAGCACTGGAGCGTATCGTCTATTCGTCAAAAAGTTTCATCATCGGTCTCGCTCTGGTGAAGAAACAGATCAGCGCTGACCAAGCTGCGGAAGCTTCGCATGTCGAAGTTAATAGTCAGATCAAAGGTTGGGGAATGGTTGAAGATTGTAAGTGACACTGCTATTCCTAGTTCTTGAAATTTCTAATTCATATTTCCTTTACTTTTTCAAGCCCATGATGTCGATTACCATGACATTAGAAGGCAACTGGCCAGTGCTGCCGTTCTATTAGCCGATATCTAGTTCTGTCCCTCCCAACGGGGTGATATTCTTGTGTTGCTTACCCTACAGCCTCTTAATCCAAAACTACACTGCTCACAATACACGAACGCTTCTTCTGAGAGAAAATAAATATTCCAGATTCCAATTCCAAATATTATATGACTATTGGTAAACTTCAATTTCTTTGACTTCATTTATCCACTAACCCGGGACATGGATAGTCTACCGCCGTTCTTTTCCCCAAACAGCCTCACTCCCTTGCTGCTTAGTATCCTGGTCACCAACAGCGGTTCCATAAGCCATCTTAGCAGCTCCTGCCGCCATCCCGCCGCACTCAAGGCAGCAGAGGCGGCTTGGTTCAAGGCGCCGTTGGCAGTCGCGCTGATACCTGTCGTGTTGGTGCTACGAGCGTTGGCCCAGCCGTCATCTATGTCAATACAAATCACTCGTCAGAACTAATACAGAGGTAAACGAATGAGAAGTGTGTCTTACCTTTGTTAGAACTCTCGCTGAGAGGATCAATATTGGTCGACTCGATTATACCGGGGCGACCTTCGACAACACCTGCCGTTTGGGCAAAGTTCTTTCGAGCATCTTGATGACCCGTAAACCGGGAGGATGACACGCCTGCGCCCATAGAATCCGATGTTGGGTCCGTTACCTGATTTGTTTCACGCCGTTAGCTCTACAATTTAAGGTACTCGAACAGATCGGTACATACAAAGTTGTTCGCAAGAGGGTCGGAATGAGTCGAAGACTCGGTGGGGTTCGCAACCCCGGGATGTACGTCGACACCGCGTGCACCGATGAGGGTAGCGTCCTTATCGTTCAGAGACATGATAAAATGGTGGGTATTAATGGGAGGGGTAAATGAAGAGGATTTTTAGGACGTGATTGCTAGGGTCAGTGTTTGAAATGTGTGGTGAGAATGGGACGGGATTGGATGGAATTTATATGGTGGACGTGGGGTGACTGATGTCATGGTTGAGGCTATAAAGCTCAGGCGAGCTTGGAGATTTATGGTGCGTCCTAAATGAAGGTGGCGCTTTGTGGGCTCTGTGTTGGTGTCGTAGCCTCATTGATATATACAACTCCACCAGCGTCAAGCCATATTCAACAAATCATACTATGTTATACATATGATAGCCCAGATGATACGCCGACTATCAAGCATAGAACCAATGTCAGATTTGACTGTAGTGTCTTGAAATTGAGGATACAGAGAAAACGGGGGTGTGCTTCACCGTTCAGTCGCATCGACCTATGCCTGATTCGTTCAGGTCACTCACTGTAGTTTGATAGTTTCATGTTACATCTGATAAACGAAAGAAAGTCGAGTGTAGACATTAAGTTCGGATGTCAATTTTGTTCCGGTAATAGATACAACACCATAGTAAGAAGAGCCCTCTGATGATCCCTAGAGCTTCAAGGTAAGGATCCTGTTATTTTGAGGATGTGTTCGTGTGGTAGTTGGGCAAAAAAGAGTTTGTCTGGCGTGAGTATCATGCCGAGTCTAAAGTATAGAGCAGATCTTGATCGGGCCGTTCAATCACTGAGCAACGCGCTCAACACGCTTCACGACCTCTCTCTTCACTCTGCATATATCCGATCTCTATCTAGTATCTCTCGCAATCGGTTTGGAACGTCTCTCGCCTCTTAGACGTACACTATGGCTTCTTCAAGTGGCTTGCACTCGCTTGCAACCATCATCAAACGGTATGTCTGAACACGCGTCATCGCTTTACACTTATATTGGTGTTATTAGTTCTATATGATTTATGCTTACTGAATACCATTTGTATCTGTATCTTTGTATTTCTACAGACTTGAAGCTGCTACATCTCGTCTAGAAGATCTTGCTGCATTCGGGGGTACTAGTCCTGCACAAGCCCAAACGCAGCCTTCGACAAATTATAATTCCGATACTGCGAAACCGACCCCGGTACCTCCTCCTGCGCCTCATCCGGAAGCACCGAAAGAAATCCCTCCTAGTGTGACTGCATTCGATGAAAGGATCATTGAAGGAAAGCTCAAGCAGTTCGTCACCCTGACGAAGAGCTTTGCGGTTCAGAGTGTTGTCGACCAGGTATCTTGAGTCTTATGCTGATTAGTGCATATATTTAATCAATGACTCTCATCCATAGGTCGCTTTGGTGGAGAAAGAGTACAACGATCTCCGAGCCTTGATCCTCCAAGCAGCTGCATGCAAGAAACCTGATGATGCTGGTTTCCAGAAGCTGCTAGGGCCCCTGCAGAAAGATATCCAGGCAATTGTACACGCTAAGGAATCTAATCGCAAAGACAGGGATTGGTTCAACCACTTGACTGCTGTTGCAGACGGTGCTAGTGCGGTAGCATGGGTTACAGTCGTAAGTCACGCCTCGACACAATATTCGGGCAAATTGTTGAAATATAGCACATACAGTCCCCAAAGCCAGGTCCGTTTGTAAAGGATAGCAAGGAGTCTACAGAGTTTTACACGAACAAGGTCTTGAAAGAATGGAAAGAAAAGTGAGTAATGCTATATTTTGTGTTCTCATTGGAAGCTTAAAGATGTTCGACCATTTAGAGACCCGAAACATGTGGAATGGGCTCGGGCATTTATTGCTCTCCTTGAAGAGCTGCGTGCATATGTCATGGACTTCCATACCACAGGTCTTGTATGGAACCCTAAGGTAGGAAGCAGCGAATGTTTCTCTCTTTCGTATACCGACTCCGTACTATAGGGTGTTTCCGTCGACCAGTACAAAGTTGCACCAACACCCGGTGCATCCGCTCCTCCTCCACCTCCCCCACCTCCTCCTCCGGCTGCTCCTCCGCCGCCACCAGCTGGTGCTGCACCCGCGGCTTCGGGTGGAGGTGTTGCGGCCGTGTTCGCTGAACTGAATCGAGGAGAGGAAGTCACCAAGGGCTTGAGGAAAGTGGACAAGAGCGAGATGACACATAAGAACCCGTCTCTGAGGGCCGGAAGCACCGTCCCTGCATCCACAAGCTCTGCTCCTGGTAAGGATATGCTCCATGTCAGGTTTTGTTTTGTATGAATTGCTCATGAATATTTAGCGGCGAAGAAGCCGTTGAAGCCTATGAAGCCTCAAGCCTTGGCAGGCAAGAAACCTAGCAAGTTCGCCCTTGAGGGTAACAAATGGGCGATCGTACGTATAACAAAGTGTTCAAGCGAGTTAAAACCTGATTATTGGTGCTCTAGGAATATCACGAAAACGACACCAGTCTAAAGGTAGAGAATGGTGATAAGAGCCAAATAGTCAATATTTATGGCTGCAAGAGCTGCACTGTCCAAATCTTCGGCAAGGTCAATGCGATTACATTGGGTTTGTCTCACCTTGTATTCTTTCTAACCTGATATCTCTAACATTGACCAACATAGTAAACTGTGTCAAGACCTCTGTCCTCGTAGAATCAGTAATCGCTTCCGTCAGTGTGACCAACTCTCCCTCCTTCGCTCTCCAGATCACCGGAACAGCACCTACTATCCAACTCGATTCTACTGACTCTGGTCAAATTTACCTGTCGAAAGGATGTCTGGGTACTGAGATTACAACAGCGAAATGCAGCAGTATCAACATCAGTTTGCCTGTAGAGGACGAAGAGGAGGGTGTATTCGAGGAACACCCTGTTCCGGAAATGTTCAGAACAACGATCAAGGATGGAAAGCTGGTGACAACTGTCGTAGAACACTCTGGATAATGGACGGTGGAGTGGATATGATGTCGTTTCGGATTCGGATTGTACTAATGTTGGATAATACATCGCATTGACGAATGTCAAGTCGCAATTGGGCAACACGGCGTTCTAAGAAGCAAGTGTTAGGACTGCTATCACCTTGTTACGTTGTAAATTGCTCCAAAGAATATAAATAACTGCCATTAGAAGCTGCTGCATTGTATTTAAGGTCATCGTACCCGTAACAGCTGTGCTTGAGTTGTGTCCGAGACCTAGAAGGTATCTCGCGTGCCAGGGCGCATGACGCTGGAGGACCCTGGTAATATTGCATCAGCGACCACCGACTATGCAGTGTGCAACATGTAAGACACAAAAACTACCAGGGACCCTCTCTGTCTCTGCAGTGTACACAGCCTAGGACTAGTCTGGAACAAACCTTTATCTCTACCTCCGTTGAATCACGAAGAGTGTCTGGCAGCTCGGCGACGAACGTACTTGCAATACACTCTACGCATAAGCAGCGCTACGCGATCGGCTCAAAAACCTTCTTGATTCACAATCTCAACCCTTATTCCGCTTCCCTGAACTTGTCCCCCGTGTGAGAGACCTACGCCTCGGAGAAGTCGACGTACGGAGTTGGATAAATACCGTCACTACCGTGAGCGGTGTTCAACTCGTTGAAGGATGGATAACCCAGGTTGGCACGCCAGACACCGTGCAAAAAAGGTACGTCCGTCCTTTGCCTTGACCGCGTACCTCGGCGAGAGCGCTGACATTCCCTATCAAAACCTTCGTTTACTTTGTTACACAGGATGAAGAAAGATGGTCTCAACCTCAAAGAGGGCCCCGACGGGTTGTATACTCCTGTTGAACCGACTGTTCAGCCTATGCAACAAACCTTCGTCGGTGGTTTCGCTTATCCAGGCGCTCACTCAAGTTCCTCTACGCCTCCGCCTCCTCCCCCTCCAAAGGATGATTATACATATCGACTTCAGGGACCAAATGGATACAAGGGATCTACCCTATCACAAACCGAGTCGATCTCGTCGTACGCGACCGGAAATTCAAATGCGACATCAGGTAGTTCCATGACATACATTACTCAACATATGGCCAAGTTGTCAGCGGTCGAACGATCGAGAAACTTCACTGTGGCTCGTATGAATCCTCACCTGCAACTCATGGCAGGACCTCTCCTGCGCTATGATACTGTGGACCAGGACGGTGTTTGGCATGGTGCTGCCCTCGTTGTCAGTAAGTGCATACACTCAACTTCTCTACGCGCTCCGATATCGATCATAACATATTACTCATTCTTTAGCTGCGGACGCTGGGTCTGTGTATGAACCATATCCTACGTTGACCTATACGTGGGACCCAAATGCCAATGCCCAGCCTATGCATCGAAGAACCTTTTCCAAATCTACAACGGGACTAAAGCGTGGCCCCTCAATTGACCTGGGGCCTCATCCTGCTGACCCATACTCGACCGCATTTCCCACCCAAGGTGATTCTCTTGACAGCCCGGCGGCGCTTTCGCAAGATGAACAGGGGCAAGAACTTTGGGTCTACTGCGGAAACGGAGGGTACGTCGGCATTGCCAGTTCCCTCTTGGCTGTGTATGCTGAGATCATGCTTCCCTTCGCAAGGACATTCACTTTTTGGCGATTCATGATTCATGTACCTCTCACTTCCCATGAGATGCGAGTAACCTATATGGTAAATCATGGGCAACACCTTCACTTTTTCGTTCCGGCTCGAAACCAAAATATGCGTTGGGCGGCATTCTCTGTAAGTTGTTATCTTGTGATGATGGCTCGGAGTTAATTTTGCAAACATGAATGTCTCGGCAGTGTAATGGATTCAGTGCAGGAGTAAACCCCGACGAATTCCGAGGACCGGGCTTTGCGAGTGGATATGACCCTGTTTGGTCGGATTTGCTTGAAAAGCATCAAGAAGAGCCCTTCCATGCACTTGTAGGAGGAGGGGACCAACTATACTGTGATGCTGTTATTCGCGAACCGGAAATGCAAGAATGGGTTAATACTCAGAAACCGGATAAAAGAATGGCTTTCCAGATGACACAGGAAATGGCCTTCGCTATCGATCGGTTCTTTTTCAATCATTACTGTCAAGTATTTCGGAGCGGTGCATTCGCTAGGGCGAATAGTTCAATGTGAGTGCATGTTCCCGGATATTCCGGTCTCTCCAGATTGAACATGATGTTATTTTGATAAATCCAGTCCTATGGTCAATATGCTTGGTAGGGCATGTTTATTTCTATTCCGTATAAAGTAGACTAAAGTCTCGAAAATCTTATAGATGATCACGGTGAGCCGAAACCAGAAACATAAAAATATTGCTGTAGCTGACAATGGTCGATAGACTTGGTGAGTTTATAGCGAATTCGAACCTTCTGTGTTTCCACTGAAGTGATAAAAATCACAAGATCGACGGTTTCGGAAGCTGTCAGTCATACTCAATCACTCCACCGACCAACCTTCTGACTTGAACTTTGTCTTAGATCCCGACGAACTAATGAGATCTCCGGTGTTCAGAACGTGAGATTTCATTTCATTTTTCTTGGCTGTATATTTACCGCCTTTTGACACATCCAGAATCGGATCGAGAGGTTACTTCTTCTTCCTTCTCTTCCAATGTTTCATAAATGGTAGGTCCCGCAGATCACCAGACGCTATAAGCAATTCACCTAACAAATTAAATAGTCGATGTGGACGGTACCGACGAGCGAATCCATCCGTTCCGATCGACCGTTATCGGCGGGCAAGGCCCATGGGTCCCATTCCCTTCACATTCGATTCTATCGTATATGGGCCCACAAGTCTATCTTCTAGCCCTTGATTGTCGGTTCGTATCATCCTTGTGATTACTCTTCGACGTCACATTAATAATCAAAATCCCGCTCAGAGCGGAAAGGAAGAAGGAACAAGTATGCAGTAAACAAGAATACGATGCTGTTTTCAGACGTATAGACCAACTACCGTCGGTCATAGAACATTTTGTTATGTTAACTGGTACGTTATCATCATAAACGGTTGGTCTTAGATATCTAATACGTACCCACCCGATATCAGGTATCCCGATTGCCTATCCTCGTATGGTCTTCCTGGAAACGGCATTGGAATCAAAATTCAACCCTCTAGTGGCACTCGGTCGGAATGGTTCACTAGGCTTGTCAGGGTTTGTCAACAAGTTTAATGCTGATGCAGAACTGCTTGACGATCTGGTAAGTACAACTCACCGTGCAATCCAAGTGCATGTCAGTCTAACGCCAGTTCGCAGAATGATCATTGGACCGCAAAGTCTCACAAGGTATTATCGTCATATGTTCGACGCTATTTAGTTTTGCTTTCGCTCACACACCATCTAGCGAGAACGTAACTGGCTGATTGAACAACTGCAGAACTTCGCGAAGGTTAAGCACGCTCGTGTTAGTCTACTGGGTGGTGATGTGCATTGTGCCGCGGTGGGCATTCTGAAGACACTGGTCAAGGGGAAGAATAAACAAGACCTGCCACCTGCCATCGACTATCGATATATGATCAATGTTGTTTCCAGTGAGTCCATTTTACTCTTCAAAGACATAAAGAACTTCGTTTAAGTTTGTATCTTTATAGGTGCTATTGTCAACACGCCGTATGTTCTTCTCAGCTTGTTCGAGTGAATCAGCGTTGACTTTCTGTTTAGACCTCCGAACGGTGTGTTAACAATGGTAGGCACGCTGGCGACCAAAACACATCGCACCCTTCACCATATGGATACGGATGAAAGCATGGTGAGACACAGTCAAAAATATCCTACAGCCTGATCTGAGTATTGATCATACGTAGATGCCTGTATTCGAGGTGGATACCGATGGTAGTGCCCCCAAGAGCAAATACATCATGGGAAGACGAAATTGGTGTAGTGTCACTTGGGATCCAGCTTCGGGAGATTTAGTATTCGACATCCGAGTTGAAAAACGAAAAGGTTATGGCGAGACTGTTGGGTAAGCATGTGTCTTTGGATTCTGTTCATGTACACACCAGCTCATAGGGAGTCCAGCTATATCGCGCGAGCACCTCCTCCTCGTTGGTCTCCATAGGAGCAGCACATTCAAACCTCTAGTTCATATTTATTTACGTCGCAAATTCCGGTTCTAAGCTGCTATCCAATCGATTCTCGCAAATGAAATTGCTCCATTAATCGTATACCCGTTCACTATTACCCATATGTATCCGTTTCTACGTGCTTAATATGCATCTCTAGCTCTAAATCTAGTCCCAAAGTCCCTATATGTTTCAAACCGCCGGATCCAACACCAACTCCTCCATCGCTTTCACGAAGTCCAATGGATCATCGGCACCTTGTAGCAACGACAAGACCCTGAACAATCTTTTATATAGCAACTTCCTCGGTTCGGCTTCATACGCGGACTGTAAGAATCGTTGGCTCGCTTTGATGTCCATGTTTGGCGCGACGCGGTTGACATAGCTGGCCAATGCCAACACATCTACATAAAGCTCCTCAGGTAAGGAAACAGCGAAGGTCTTCAGATTGGATGATGGCGTGATTTCGTCCGTCCTCGAGAGATCTCCTCCAATTATAGGTATGCGGAGACTTGTCAGATGTGGACAGTGTTTCGCAATCGTTAACAGACTGTTTAATGTGAGGCCATGGGGCTGGGATGCCAACAGAGGCCAACCTTCGAGATGTAATACTCGGAGGTTTCGGCCAAGCTTTACACATCTTGACAAACTCTTTGTCATCTAGACTCCAGAGGTTTTCTCTGTACAGATACACCCGACATTCATCCAGTCCCCGAACACTTAGGAGAGGTTCGAAGATAAGCGGAAGAGGCTGACTCTGGATTTGGCTACCACCTAGGGACACGAATCGAAATCGTTGGAGTCTCTTGAATCGCGATACAACCGGTCTCGATGCAGGGTATAACAGCATGGTCGGAGTTGACGTCATCACCACAGGGTTTGCGTTCGATCATCCCAACAGTGTGGACTTGAGGGGCAACGAGTTGGAGTAGGACATTCTTGATCGGCCTTAGATCGCCACGTAAAGTGATTGAGGTCAGAGTGGGAAGTACTACACGAGGTGGTGTAGTACACTTGAGTTTTTGCATATCCGGATATCTCATCTCCTCAGGTAAGAGGTTGACATCAATATCGAGACTTTCGAACTGAGATGTCAATGAGACGAGGGAGATTGATCCAATGAAATCGGCGGGTTTGATGGTGTCCGTTATACGAAGATTCAAGAGATTCGGAAAGTCTCCGCACATCCTAACCGCAGTGGTGGAAAGGGTAGTATTGGACAATGAGAGGTTCCGCAACCCCGGTGCCCTGCGACGTAATGTATCAATGACATACTCGCTGTCATGCGCATTTGGTACGATTCCCTTCCATGGAAGGCCTGAATTGAACAGGGAGTCTGAAAACGTAAAAGTGCGAAGTGAGGGGGTGACAAAATGCATCAGTTCGGATTGCAAATTTGACGGGTGTTGTTGCCATTGGAAAACTTGTAAATTCGGAAAGATAGGGTCACATATGAAGCACTTGCGAAACCACTCGAGGATGGACGAGTCGAGACCGCTACGATTGTAACGAAGTCGTCGGACGCGTTTGGCGTACCGATGCAATCGAGACCATTCTGATAGGTCGATTGAAGCTATCCCGCTGCGAGTCTGAGAACCTTTTTGAGTATTTGAAAAACATGACGGTTTGAGGGGGCAATTAGCATACGTTTTTTGGCACATGACAACTAACGGTGTATGGGCTCGGAGGTTTGGCTGATTGAACAGTAAAAGACGATGGGAGGAGACGAAGAAGACGAGAGAAATCTCGCAGATCGTACCAAAGCACGTCCAGTGCCGGGTCGCTGAGGCCCTTGCACACTTGAGCACAACTCGCGAGGGTTTTGCATGAGAGATAGTCGTCCTCTGTTAGGCTAAAATCAAATATGCAGGGAAGCGTCTCGTGGACGCGAATAGGTTCTAGGTGAAAATACTCGAGAATGAGCCTAAGGAGCTCATCGTTGGCGAGAACGCGATGAGTAGAAGTGATCATGGCGGCCATGTTAGAGATAGAAGTGATAGGACTTGTTGAATATATGGTGTAGAGTTGTGTGTCGTAGGGGTATCTAGCAGAAAAAGATATGGGGCGGTAGGCAGCATGTTCACCTCCCGGTTATAATTTCTCGGTTACAATGCGGAACGTAACAAGATCCCGCGACAAAACAGTATCCGTTACATCCGAGACCTCCGCGGGTCGCGACGTCATTCACTCAAAAGTAATACCCAATCCACTCCTATTCGAAAGTGTGGATTCCCCTGCGGCCAGTGCGATTTCATCTTCAATACTTAGGTCAGTAGTATTGGGTACCAGGGGGATAGGTCCGTTCTCTGTCGGATCATCCACTTCCTCTTCTTCTGGTAACTCCCCATATTCCGAGTTATATTCACTCGTGTCGTGTCCTCCGTCGTGCCAGTAAGTATGTCCATCGACACTTGAAGGAGGAGCGGGTGAGTAGGCCTGGTCGACACCACTTTGGAAAGAGCCCACAATGAATTCTTGGGCGATGACGGCAGATGTGGAGGGGGTGAATGGTGTGAAGGGACGGCTATCGTTAGGTGCAATGTCGGACTCCGCGGGTGTACTGACTGGTTCCTCTGTACGTTTGCGTTTCGCGTTTCTGTCGACAGCTTCGGCCATTTCTTTTTCTCGTTGTTTGCGTTCTTTCCGAGCGGCCGCTTGAGCACGTCGTTTCACTCGACGGAGTTCCGCTTTCTCGTCTTCTTCTTGAGCCTCTTGAACTTGTAGCTCATATGACTGGGGATATCAAATGTTTAGATGATTGTAACCATATACATGATGTGGAGTGAATACATATACGTACATGTTGATTTGTCTGGGCATCAACTTCATCCTTCTCATCCAGAGCAGTCTGCTCAGCAATATACTCCGGATACCGCTCTTGAATCGGTCTCCATGTTCTCACGGCTTCTGAAGGCTTCAAGTCAACAGCACTTCCAGTAAGCACAGAGTCAATGTCTGGAGGAGGCGGGAACTCAAAATCAGGTCCAGGATTGATCCGCACTCTAGCTTCGTTGAAAAGTGAGATAAGGGGATAATAACCTAGAGTCCCATCGTCGAAGAGGTTCTCTTTATGTTCACGAACACCTTCTTTACTGCGTTTTTTATCTTGTCCCTTTTTAGGGGACGAGCGTAGGGGAAGGTAATCGTAGAGATCCTGAAATGCAATACCTTGACTTTCTCCATTTACGAAGAAAGCGATGTATGATTCTGGACCTAGTGTGGGTAGAAGTCGCATGGGAGGTGGCTCAGGAGGTCCGGTTTTACTGCCACGAGAAGCGGAAGGCAGGTTCTTGACTGTAGCGGATTTTTTGGTCGAAGTTGGTGCCGGCGCAGAGCTGTTCGCTTTGTCCCGGGCTTTCGAGTCCATAAAGGACATCATCTCTTTAGACTGTGAGTACTCCAGGGACTCGAAGTACTCTTGTCCTTTATACTCAATAGCAATGCGCTCACGTTTGATATGAGCAGGATCATGGGGGTCCCTGGGATTTGGCTGTCTATGGGGTGGTAAAGAAATATACATCCCAACGACGTCCCCTGACTTGAAAGGTTTCCCGTATGGGCGTGGTCGTGACAGATGGACCTTGTCGCCTGTCTTGTCTCGGAAAGCATAGCTATACCCATCTAAACCAGCAGGTGCATTCAGAGGAGCTTCCCTTCTCGCCCAGCCCAACCTAACATGACTTCCCTCCGTACATTTCAGGTCATGCAGATTATCTCCACCCCCAGCTTCGATCTTGATTTCCATATACCACTTGCCCTCCCGAATAGGCGCATTACACCTCGCGCTCCTGAACCCCCTCTCGCCCTGTAGTCCAAGTCCATCCTGTGTGACCTTCACAAATGTACTCCTGTCCTCCCATGAGACTCTGAAACAAGCTGGAGCGGACTCGATCGTCCGAAATGGTAATGAAGATCCAGGAGCTGAAAGTCCTGCAGGAGTATATCTAAAGTTAAGACGGTTATTACAGAGTGGCTCTGTAGTGCAATAAGGTGACCCAGGTGCTATAGGAATGAATTGGGGATGCCGTGAGATCGTTAGACGGGGTCGAGAGGTTAGGTCGGCATGTTTAGCAGGTACGACGATGTCATCGGTTGCTGGGTTGGGTGTGTTGGCGCGTTCTGAGGGCGCAGGTGAGGAGGCTGCGACGCTTGCTACGGCTCCAAGTTTTCGTTTGCGATTAAGTGGGTTAGGAGGGATTGCTGTCAGGAGTGCAATAGCGGGTGATGCTTCACGAGGTGAGCCTGGGGCTTCCATTTTTGATAGATAGAGCTGCTGTAAATTCGGAACTGCGTGAATAGATCACGTTTAGTTTTGTGTCCCCAGTGTGTTTGCAGAACTTGCCGAAACAGAATGTAGCAGACGTGTGGACGCGATGTAAATGCCAGTAAGTAGCCTTGATACGGCAATCGCAAGTATAGCAAAACAAGCGTACTTTTTGGCTGTGAAGCGGCGTAGATGGTGTAGGAGTAGGAAGAAAAGACCAGACAATAGTTAGCAATACGCCGAGTCGTAAGCTGGTGTCAGTGATAATGAATTCAAGACAACCTGAAAATGAAATTCAGAAGCGCACACTTTCAGCGCTTAGATCCTTTGCCACTCATTTATCCGACGCGAGTCTTCAGCGGGCCCGCCACAGTCATTGTAATCCAAATATCACTCTAAATTGAACCACCATCTACTACACCGATGGCTGCTCTACGGTACGTGTCATCTTGCATTTTGAAAGTAAATCGGTGTTTAAACTATCGTTTAGTCGTATCAACAAGGTACGAACTGATAATCACACCAGGCCACAGTGTCCTGACACCTAAGGGTCTTCTGTAGGAACTCTCTGATCTGAGAAATAGGCCTATCGAGGTACGCTGTATCCAACTTCTGCGATGTAAAACATCTACTAACGCGCTTATAATTCGTGATAGGGCCTCATCGTGAACCCGGACGAAGATAACTTACTTCACTGGAAGTGCACTATCAAAGCCTCTGTATGTGGCCGATTAGACGATCCTCTTCCGCATATTCCCCGAACCCGCAAGACTAATATCCCCTTCCTTTTACTGCTAGGCCGATAGCCCTTACAGAAACGGCTTCTTCCACTTCAATCTCGATCTCCCTACCGATTTCCCTTTCAAACCGCCTACCGTAAGTTTCTGCCGCTGGGCTCTTCACGTTGACATCACACACATATTCCCTGATTGACTAACTTACGCCTTTGCATTGAAGGTCGCATTCACAACAAAGATCTATCACCCAGGCATCAATGAGGAAGGTCACATCTGTGTCCCTGTTCTGCGTGACCAGGTAAGTTGCGCACGCTAAACGAATTTCTGACCACCCTGATCCGTATTTTCTGTAGTGGAAGCCCACTGTGACGCTATCTTCAGGTACGTCATTGTATCGCCATTTTCGACAATGTACTCTATTTCCTAATCTTATCCTTAGTATTGGCGATCATCCAAGAGAAGCTCAATAACCCCAGTCCCGACGATCCTTTCGAGCCTGAGATCGCTGCGGTACGCTACACCCCTTTATCTCCGTGACCTATTCTGAGTTCTAATATAACCAAACTTTCCAATAGATGTTAAAGAACGACGAAGCGAGGTTCCAAGCGATGGCCAAAGAGTGGACCAAGAAGTAAGTGTAATTTTATAACGCTCATCCCACTCCATATTTAACCAACCACGATCACATAGGTACGCTTCGAGTCCTTGAGGCCGACAACCGTGTCACGGTTTGCAAGAGGCTTCATAACCGTCTTCATCGCAAATATGTATAAGAAGCTATAGCCTTAGCGAGACCTATGTCTTTGTACCAGTGTAACATTAGCTCTCTATTTGGTTTTCCTCAACGCCGTGCCGTGTGCTTGCCGTAGCAGATTTGTGTGTGATATTGATGATCCACCGTTCTTGTCGTGATCATTGGATGGTGAAAGAACAACTGCTCCCAACAGAGGCCTAGAGTTTCATTGATGTCAACCCTGTCCCCCTACATGCATATCCCTGCATGCGTGGAGCGGTCAAGTCAGCGCTGACTGAAGTGCTGAAGGGTTGTGACATCCCGACATCGGATGAGAAACAGAAGTGTAGAACGGACAAATCCCCTGAGAAAGGTGGAGGTGACGAAGAAAAGGTCGGGAAGTTCCTCTTCATAAGGACTCGGGGTGGGTACGCAGAAAGGGTGTTTAAGATTCCAATATGTCGACTTTCAGGGATTGGAAGTCTGATACGTCATACCAAAGGATGACCACCCCTAGTTTGTACAACGTCCGATGGCTTAATCTTGCATCCGAGGAAACATGGAACAGGAGAACCACACAAGAAATCAATTATCCGCGAACAGACAGGATCTCTAACATTCCCTTCACTGCTTGGAAGGCTGGAGCCATTCGGACTGCGTGAGATTGACTGGAACGTAAAGCTGAGTCCAGCCGGCTCCCGATAGACGGAATCTAGGAAAAAGAGTATGCGATTTGTCACTATGACACTAAGCGGTGGGGGATTTTGCCTGCAAGATCAGGCGAGGTAAGTGGTCATAACGGTGGCGGTTTGTAAACAGGTATAGCAGATTGGCGTCGAGAGCAGTCAAATAGGGGAGATGCACGTCATGATGTGCACCAATTGGCCGAGCTTGCAGGATTATCATGGCGTTCGCGGGAACGTTGCACGGACGGAAAGGCGGTGGAAGGTGCTCTTCGCTGCGTCCTGCTGAGCTAAAATGTTTGATTTGAGAAGTCAGAAGATCGCTTTGAAGCGGTTGTGAAATAGGATGCAGAGAAGTCTATGAGCTCGGTTCAAATCAGAATCATGGTTTGAATTGGAACCGTGATCTGAATTACAATTTCTAGATGAAGTGGTTTTTACGGAGATGGTTTGTTCAAGCTGTTCTTGTGAACAACAATTCGGCAACTGCGATGACCTGCAGGGAAAAGCATGATTTACAGGGTATTTTGTGAGCGTGGTACCTGCTTTCTCGGATCAATAACGGAAGGCACCGTTCGCGCAGTTGCTGATGGTAGAAGGTTTGCGTCAGAAAGCAGAAATATAATGGAAGGTGCAGAGAGACTTCAAAGGACATGGAAGAGGACCAGAAAGAGGGAATACAATGAGGATAAACGTGATATCATATGTCGCTATATCGAGATTAGCAATTAGATATATTTTCACAAATGATCGGCTGAAACAGAAACATAAGGTACGCACTGGGTTAGCCAGGTTCATCATCTGCGGGCCTCTCCCTCTCTGCTCTCATCTTCCTCCTCTTGCTCGTGTCTATGGTTCAGAACGTTTCTCGCTCTTCAAGTTGAAAACAATCTCTCTAGGCGACAACCACCGCATCTTCTCCGATTCCGAACATATTTCTCTTTTCTGCCGCCAACTCGTGTATACCACGTTGCTCACTCATTCTCGCCTTTTCCACACCCAGGAATACAACATAGTCCTTTTTTTCTGATTCATTTCTCCAGTCTCTTCGCATTCGAACGGCGGCTTGTTCTCCCGATATCTCCTGCTCAACCCCACGCCTGTCGTTCTTTCCCGGAAGCTTGTCTCACCTTCCAGGTCACGGTCGCCTCAACGTGTTAACAACGAGGCTACGAAATCGAGGGACTTTCGCTAATACAGACAATAAGCCCAAGCCATGCATCGCTTCCGGTAAGCTCACTAAACTTGTCGTAATGAGCTTGAACGCTCATTTGACTCCTTCATAATCTCTCCTGCCCACGCTGCTACCGGCCCTCCTTCTGTTATATCTCTATCTGCCCCTTTCAAGCAAAAAATCCGACGCTAAGCGTGCCCAAGCTGCAGAGTTTCAGCAAGGGACTAGCTACTTACCCTCCCTCACATCACCTCCTCCTCAAGATTCCCTTCCAGCCTTACCGCCCGTATCAGACTTCCGCACGTCATTAATTCTCCCTGAGTGAGTCTAACATGCTTTATGTTCAGCTTATCGTATCTCTGACCCTGGGCCGTGCTTCTCCCGCAATCTGTTACGCCCCGTGTTACACAGTCTCACTCGCCGCTTCAGTGTCCTCCGTAACTCATCCGGTGTTCCCATAGGCGTCGACGATCTCAAGCACAAGTTTGCTGAACAGAGGGCGCGAGGGGCTGAGAACCAAGTGACAGAGGAAGAGGAGGATATGATTCTGGAGGCGTTAGGTCGTATACGGAGTACGCGAACGAGACAAGTCGACGGTGCGAACGGGGATGGGAATACTGCGTCAACGTTGAGTATTACCGAGTCAGCAGATGGGGGTTCTAGAATCTCAGCTTCACCTTCTCTTGCTGGTGCACAATCTATCCTCTCGACTACTACCACCACGAGTTCGGTGTTGCCAGGATCGGCATCTGTCGCGTCCTTGTCGTCCACGAAGGGGTCCCAGTATAGCAGACGAATGAGCAATAATCTATTTGGCTCAGGCAAGCTGAGGGACTACTCATACATGCGTACACAGCGTACACGGACGGAAAGCACTCGTTCTTCAGCCGCCCAATCCGATACCAGCACGAGCACAGTGACAAGCAGCAGGGTCCAGCACAATACTTCCTTGTATTCTGATAATCAGAGCCTCCGGCCGGTGACGCCTGAGAACGCCAGTAGCTACGCCAGTTCTATCCCAGGGAGTCCTAATAGCAACGTACTATCTGGCACAGAATCCATTACCAGCTCACCTGGCTTCGTTCGATCATCCAAGACTTTATCAACTGAACACTTAAGGCGCGCTTCGCTGGCGTTAGACGAGGTCATTACAGAACTCGAGGAGGAGGGGGATGACGAGATCGTCATGGAACGGTCACCGATAAATCGCGTTCCTATTCATCCAATGGTGCGCTGTTCATTCCGGCTAACATAGACATGAACTAACTTTAGTCTATTCTTATAATAAAGCTGGAACCTGAAACTGAGCCCTCTTCTAGCCCGTTGCCCGCTGACGACGAAGCCGGAGCGTCTTCATCAGACGAACAGATTATAGCAGATACAGATGAAAGTCAACGTTCCTCACCTTTCCCCTCGACTCGAGCTACATCCCCCGCACAAGGTCGACTCCCTGGATATATACCCGGCATGCCACGTCCCATGACGCCCCATGATACCTCTGTAGATTATGATGACCAGACCCCTTCTGCTACCCCCCGAGCAACATCTCCTCGACTTCCTGGTGTATATTCCAATGCCAACTCACACTCCACCATTGCTTCGAATATATACAGAAGTAATTCAAGCGCTTCTACCTCTCGACATACGCCACGTCCCATCTCACCCGGTAGTAACGGGAATCCGGCTCAAGTGTCCGTTGCACCCCTCATTTTACACAGAACCACCAATGGCCGGTACACTCCGGAAGAGAGATCTCGTAATGGAGGTGGAACCTCACCTACGAATGATTCTGTTGAATCCCCGGTTCTAGGTCGCCGTAGACCTATATCCCCTCTTTCCGGTCCAGCCTTCCAACCTCTAGCTTCCGTGACATCAGGTTCCCGACCGACTACACCTTCCAATATCACTTGGAACGTACCTCCTAGCCCAAGACAAGCACAGCATGGTCATAACGGGAGCTTTTCAGGCTCAGGGCACAGCAGGACTGAAAGTTCGACCAGTGTTGGTATGAGTATGAATACCTTCGAGAGTGCAGATATGGACGATCGACCCGGTTCAAGTGCCAATGGCAGAAACGTTCGTTCACCCGGCCCTGCATTGCAAGATTCACCTTGGATTGATAGTGGACGGGCGAATGGAACGTTCTCGTCTAGCGACTCTGACAATCGACCACCCACGGCGATGTCAGGATTAGATCTTGGCTCTCCCATTCAGATCGCCAATAGACCTCTACGCTCGCCGACACCGACCAACAACGGTGCTTCATCATCGTATTCGCCAACATCGCCGGGTTTCCCAGAGTTTGCAAGTAGTGTGTCGTCAAATACTACTGTCAATGGTAACGGTGTGAGTCCTAGTCGACGATCATCGCGCCAAACAAGTGGAGGACGCCATCAGTCATCGTTTTCTCTTGGATCAACACACGCATTGCTTCTCTCACCTTTCGCCAATTCTTCACATTCATCGTTAGAGTCGGCTGGCTCGAGTTATCATACTTGGGATGAGGACCACAACAAGGATAGGCTGTTTGCGTTGTTCAGCAATCTCGAAACTGAACACACAGAGTGGCATGATATTACTGTGTCGGTCCATGACAAGACAGGCCAATCTTCAACATCGGCACCAACAACAGCCACGGTTGTCGAAGCGGAGCAGATCGTGAAGCACGATATCGGGCTTTCAAAGAACGACTTTATTGCTATCCAAGAGCGATTGGTCAATGTTGCTCTGACGAAAACTACCCCCGAGGGACGTAACCGTGCTCCCTCGGTGCGAAGGAGACGTCCGTCTACTTCACAGTCGAATTATTCCAATACGGCTCCTGACAGTAGAGTGAGTTATAATTTGTCGTTGCTTTATATAATACTCATCAGTGATTACGATGTGTAGGTGGCAAGTCCTGCACCACAACCGCAGTTGACTTCAACAGTAACATCACCAAACCGAACATCAAACAGTGACCACGATGCCAAGGTCAATGCTCTTCTCTCCTCTGTAGTGAACAGTCTGCCGGCGCCCCGAAGTGACGGACTTCAGACTGACCCGTTGCAAACCCCTACCGAAGCCAATCTTGCATCTCCGGCCCTGTCGACTCCAACTCAACGCCACAGGGAATTGGCAAAAGCCTTATTTGGTGTTGAGGAGGCTGATCAAGTGAAGAACGCGTCCAATGTGCAAATTGCGATAACCCCCGCTGAAATCGGGATACCTTCGCCCGCACCTGTATCCGAGCGCGCAGACTCCTCGCGGACGATTACCATGTCGAGATCCAACTCTTCGGCAAGGGATCTTACCACTCCTATTTCTGGCACGCAGACACCCTCTATGCCCTCCAGTGCTCACGATCATGGTCAGATGGATCCTTCTCTAATGTTTGAAGTTCAGCGACGAGCACAAGCAGCCACCGCCGCTTTACGTAAATCACCTTCGAACCCCAAACTTGTGGAAGTACCCGCCGGATCGACGAGGAAAAAGATTAGTCCTAATCAGATCTCGTCCCCTAAACTTTTGTCCGCTTCCACAAGTGTCGATACAATCCCTCTACCACCGTCAACAAGTGGTCCAAACCAGGTACCACAGCAGGGTGCATCATCCTCCTCGTCCAAACTAGGTTCGCGCTTCAAGAAGCTTCGCGGCACGCTTCGATCCAAATCACAAGCTCCTAATGGAGAGGAAGTATCGCCATATCCACTCGATCTCAAGACCCCGTCGTCGAGTCAGTCGCTCACCTACAATCCATCCAAACTATCGGTACCAGGCGATATCGCTATCTTTAGCGCCGGTGAATCTACTCAGTTCAAGGTACCACCACCTATGTTACCAAATCCTCCTGCTTCCGCTGGTCCAACAACAAACAAGGGTGGATTCTTCTCTCGGTTCCGCAAGCAACGGGCAACTGATGTGTCTCCTCTTCATGATCGTCCTTTCCTAATACCAAGTACTGCTTCTTCTGCGTCACAATCTGATCTTCATAGCAGACTCAGCCCGCAAATCCATTCTGCACCTCCCACTAAGACGCAACATTTTGCATCGTCGTCGAGGCCGATGTCACCTCCCACTATCCCGGAAGATGCCATACTGCCCGCAGACTCCAGTACTGAAGAAGCGGCGCTGCAGCAATTATTTGATGCAGCCAGTAATCTTGGAATCCCTCAGGATGCTTTGGATCAGATACTTGCTCGGTCACCCTCAGCCTCGTCCCGCTCTACAGCATGGACTAAGATCACAAGGAGCGCTTCCACCGCCGACAGGCGGAAGAGCCAACGTACAGCCACACAATCACCTGCGTTATCTGAAGGAAGACCTAGTATCGATGCAGCATCACCGCGTCCTTCCACCGAAGTTCGGCAACTGAACATCCGTAAACCTTCTACAGATACGCCTGCTGCAAGACCTCGTCCTGATGCTGCTGAATCCTCCACTAACGCTGGCGCAAGTGCTATTGTGCGACGAACTATTATATACCCTTCAGATTCAAGGGCGTCTAATGTAGATTGGAATGCCCTCATTCGCAAACAATCTACATCTCGACGTCGTCGTTCAGCAGGTGCAGGCTCGGTCCAATCTAACCGGTCGATCCATGATCGAGCTCCCACGCCCCCACCTCCAAAGTCCCCAGGTGGCAGAAGGTTTTCATCCGATGAACCATCTCCTCCTGTCCCGCAGGTACCACACTCGTTTATTATTCCTGACATCTCTCTTCCGCCGGGTCCGATGGAAAAATCAAATTCTGCTTATGATTCTCTGTGTGTACTTTTACTGGCTTATCCTTTGTTCCTGACTAATACTATTATAGCTATGAGATGTATGCTGGTGATGTTAAAGGCACCGCTCCTACGCAACCTGATAGCCTAAGTCCCAACGGACCGCAGCCCGAAAGTGGCCAAGCGTTGGAAGTTGTGGAGCTGGCCAATGGCGAGACTATTTGGTACGCATTCTCTCAGAGATCTTCTACCCAATCAGGGGTATTGATGTTCATCGCCTCAGGTCTATTGTGAATGGCTTGCGTGATGACGATGGCGAATCTTTTTACGGCGATAGGACTAGTTTTGCTTCGGAATATTCTTTGAGGAACACCGATGAAGTCAAAGTATTCTTCAAGGAACATGGTCGGAAGTCGTCCAAGGGGAGCCACTCGTCTTTCATTTCCCGTAAGAGACAAACACAAGTTCCCATTCGCCCAGAGACCAAGGTGTGTTACTATTTCCATGCTACGTGCGCAGCTGCTGATGCATGTGTATCAGGTGTTCTTTAGTTCTTCTGCTCAGATAGGACGGCTTATCGAGAACCTTTCCCGTGGCATGGACTCAGGATCATTCAACATCACGCCTGACGGTAATATTCAACGACCGATAGGACATTCCGCAACTTCTTCTTTGGGCTCTGAGAGTGACATGCGATATACAATGGAAGAACGACTTGAACAAATGCTCGGATCAATCTCATCTCACCCACAATAACCACTTTATGCTGCTTCATTCCGTCATCATCTGATATCCTCGCATTCCTCACTTGTTACAATTATATTGTCTGTAATATCCTTGGTTGGGACTCTGCTGCTACGAAACAAATATTACTCGTTGATTTAATATGTCCATTATGTGCACAACACAACGTCCGTCCATCCTTCAAGCTGCCCTACTCCATTCGTCCAGTGATTGGTTAGTGACCCTGGTACTGTAGCCATCGGTTCAAACAAAGTGACACGAGAGCATACACTAGCAGGTTGTCATCGTCAAAGGTAAATTGTAAAAGGGCGTAGCAGGGCCCCAGGCCTGGTGTTTCACGTATCTGCGTGTATCTTTCATAACTAGCGAGTTGGATGTTCGTGTCCTTCAAATATAACTGTACAGCATTCAGTCATCGTAGGCGACCAGTGAGGTAAGTACTTGCGTCAAATCCACCATTCTCCCTTTTCTGCCAGTCATAATGTCTGTTATCGGCAGTGGAAAACGTGCGAGTGCTGCAACGACTTGGTCATCAGATTGCCCGGTAGTAAATTTCAAAAATAGGTAACGACGATGGAACCTTACTTTTCTCTGGTTGTTGATAGAGCGGCGAGGTAGGTCATTGGTACCGCAGGTCTTCCGCCAACGCTAACTGTTCCGAGATGGATATCCATCACCCAATTGAGATGAGCGGCGGCGGCGATGAACTCAGGATCGAGGAATACCTGGTTATCAGACAACAAAAAATATGCAAGTGAGCACGTTGCATTTTTGGTACGTTACTCTAGGTATTCACGGTGGTCCTTGTCTGCCCCGAAGGAGGGATGCTCTGCGTATAGAAATGATAGTACAGTGGGCGGTCTTCTATATGTCCCGCTGCTATACAGTCATGTCTAATATCGTCTTGTCCGAGGAAAAATAAGTCGTAAAATTTAGGAGGCATGGGGGAGGGGAAGGGAGGTCGAAGGAAGGGTGGTGTACTACTCGCGGGAGAAGGGACATTCTTTTAGAGACGTGTTCATATATAATCGTATTGTAGGCGCAAGGCTGTCGTTTCCAGCTGAAAACACCATGGGTCCTGGGAAGGATGCATATCGATCATCGAGGGGATATCAACCCCGGACCATCCCAGACTCAGCTGTCGGAGCTGATTAAAATTTAATGAATAGAACCTATGAGGCTGCGTCTGCAGATCTCCCCCCTGAGTTTGAGATACAGCGGCCAAACACAACGCCTGCCTTTCATGGGACTTAACCTTTGCGTCGCGACCTGTTCAAACGTAACTTAGTAGGGGCACCATCTGGGGAGAAATTCTAACCTTGACCTGAGTATAGGTTCTTCCTCCCCCAGCACACACACGTGCTGCGGTATTACCCCATCTCCTCTCCCACTCTGTCCTCGTATCCTGAGCGCCGATATGTGTCGGATCAGCAGACCGAGCGTTGTTTGGTCCCCTCCTCAGCCTTTTCATTCTACCACTCATCGAATAGAGACAAACGGAACCGGAAGAGCGTATATGATATAATGTCCCAAGACCAACACTTGAGCAATGCACGGAGGAGATACAGAGCAAGATAGCACAAACTAATCGACGTAGCGTACGATACAAACAAAAAACTAACATGCACTCAAGAGTTAATCTTCCAAAGGGGACGCTTACGCAATTTGCGCGTAACATGGACAGCACTACTACCGAAGTTGTTGGAACCGAAAGCAAGGACCACGGTCTCCTCCCCTTGCCCACGGGAAATCCCTCCCTTCCTTACTTCTATCGCGTCTTTTGCAAACCTAAACCGAGCTTGGTCCGATCCTGAACACAAAGTAAGGCCGTTCATACGTGCACCCCAAAAGGAAATGGTAGAAGTACATACCAATTTGGAATGTTGAAGATTCGATAGCTGCTTTGAACATGTCGAAGGGGACCCTCGCGAAGATCTGCAGGAGGGTGTCCCTGCCTGCATCGGATGCATGCGAATCGCCTTGTGGCGTTGCAGGACTTGAGATACCACCAACATTAAGCATATTCGGCAAGGTCACCACAAGGTAACGGAAAACATCTTCCTTCAGCCTTTCAGCGTACGGACCGAACACAGCGGTTCGTGAAACAGGGATACGATGGGCTTCTATCGGCGTAGATGAGCCGTCTGAGGGGGTGGGTATGCAGTCGACAAATTCTAGCCACTCTGAGATGTTATCGACGGAAATGGACTGCCTGCACAATTCATAAGCAAAATCGCAGAGGTAGTCCATGCCACCCAAAAGACAGGCGGCTGCGAGGACAGCCCGGGCATTTTCAGGACGGACAATGTTCAGAGACTCGGGTGAGTACAGGAACCCTAACGCTAAGTTGCAGAGATATGCATCAGCAGGCCAATAGAACTCTGCAACATGAGGAAACAATACCAATGGCGAAACCCTGGGTAAAGAGATCCGTTGATGAGCGGGCTATTCACATAAGAGACTGACCAATCGACTCACATCTCGCGTGACCTCGGGATCCTGTTCAAGCTGAACAAAGATTGTCCGTTGACCACCCGTTTGGGGTGATGTGGACATGAGATGCGCTAGATATGGCGAGCGGGATAAAATAATAGCATGTAATCTGTATGCGCTACCATGCACATGCTAAAATAAGATATTAGTGTTGGTGAAGATGAACTTCTGCCTGTGTGAATCGAACCGTACCAAGATCGTATCAGCATAGTTCTATGTAAACAGTGAGTCAGAGTTGACGTCAACTTGGATGTTGCCATGAGACTTACGCCTGTTTGGAAGCCCGCATTATACAAATGGTTAACAATTGCTTCATTGTGCGCTTGGTAAGGGGACCTGTAGGTTCGAAGCCACATCAATATCCGATGGTAAAATGGCAAAGTACATCTATCCCAAAGGAACTAGTTAATTTCGGCGTGTTAGCCGTTGGATAAGCTATGAGACCAGACTAGAGCAATAGCTCCAGCCTGGAAGACTCATACATCACGGACAGAGGGGTTTCTTCATGGAACTCTATCATAAATGTGTGTGGCGGAGGGCAAACGTGAATTAGGGCGCTGTTCGCAGTGTCCACAGAAGGGCATCGACCACCCGACTCAAGCATGTCGAAGAAGTTGTAAAACGGGAACAAGACGCGAAGAATACGCACGGTGCATAACCATTTACAACGGGAATACCGCCTGGACCCGCTGAGGTTGTGTGGTGCGCGTAAGCGTCAGGTTGCCTCGTGTCGTTTACTCCTGTTCCGTTGCTGGGGCCACTGTGTCCGTTCATGTCGTAAAGCTCGTAAGTACTGTGTCAAGGGAGAGATAGAGTTGGAAAGAGAGGTTGAAAACGAGAGGGAAAGCGAAGACAATGAAGAGAACGACAACAAGCAAGACTTCAAGCGGGCGCTAACCGATCTTTCCTTCTCCAGAAAATCCTGCACTCGCACGCTCTATAAAAGGCAATTTTTGTAAACGTCTACAGAGGGTGGAAAGGTTTGCTAGCTCATACATCCTCGATAACAGTATTCCTATCACTACAGGATAACCAGAACTTAAAACTTTCTATATCTAGCACCTCTCCCGCCACTGCACCTTCTGCTGGGGAGCTCCCGGCTTCCTTCACTTCCCTCACTTCCATAGAAACGAAGGTGTCAAAGAGATTCATGGTAGTTCCGTTGCCCTTGGCTATGGGTCCACATAGAGGTGCGTATGTAGGAGGCGGAGATGACCATAATGGGTTACCTCCGTCGTCCCTCCCACGTATCTGTATATACGGAACTCGTTACTTGGAGCAATCAAAATAATTTGACGATCCGCACCATGTGAGATCGATCCGATGCGAAATGATCGAGAAAGACGTTGGCCTCGACAACTCTAAAGCAACTGGCCCAAAGGCATGAGTATTTCTAACAATGCTGACAAGATATTATGTGAGCTGATGGTACCTCTCGAATTGTTTATTCAGTTCCATCAACTTCGTTGGAGGTGCATATGGAAATGTGTTGGTCACGTACGCTGCATATGTACGAAAGTTTGAACTGTGACGTTCAGTGGATGGAGTTATGTGTCAATACCTACATGTTGCCGGTACGGGCGCCGGTAACCTTGAGTCAAAGTCATATACCCAAGACACCAAGTCTGATGGCCATGCGTTCTCGTGCATATCCAAGTCGACCCGAGGTTCTGCAAGCGACCGACTCCGAGGACGTAGAACTAAAATAACATGATAATCCCACACGACGACGTCTTGGCGTACTTTTTGGCACCATAAAGCTACCTAAATTAAACATCCAAAGTCCACGTCAAGCTTATTCGTCTCCGTTTGCACAAAGTTTGGAAAATGAATGTCTACCATTTTGTCACGGTTAGAGATAAAGACAACATAAACATCCCACGGGAAGGCTGCCTTATCTCGTTGAGCTATCCTAGCAAATGTTTCGGCTAAGAGGTAAATATTTTCTTCACAATAGCAGCTTGTGTAAATAGCATCCAATGGTAATGGGGGTGGGGCGAAGCGCAAGATAGAACTTGGGGATATCAAGTTAAGATTATTCGGTGGAGACATGATGGCACAGATAACACCACCCGTAGATATGAAAATAGCGTAGACAAAAGTAGAAATAGGAGAGTAAGAATGGAGGTGCAGAGAGTCCTTGATGATGCTAGTGAGGTTCGAGAAAGATGCAGCAGAAGAATGTACAGAAACAAAATGAACGTGACACTATCGTCTCGACGATTGCCCAAAATGGTCCTGGCAGAACCCGGCCTGGCCGCCCAAATCACGAGCCAGTCGCCGATGGGATCTGCGAGAAGGAAGAATGTGCGTGGTCACAAGCTCCCAAGGGAGATGCAACAGAATCATAAAACTATTGAAAGATCTCGAGTCAGAATATGTTGACGGGAACACGGAGAGGCGAAACAGAGACATTGACGTACCAGGGTATTAATCACGTGAGGGGGTATTCTCGATAACAGAGTTTCAAGCTCTCTTCGGTGGAGATGAGGAGGAGACCTTTGCTTGGTCAATGCTCCATGTTTGCTTGTTCGTCAGCACGTCCGAGACTTTCTTTCTGAGCAAAATGTCCTCCAGCTCTGGAGACGAGCGCTCAGGGCGGTACGGAACGAAGATCGGACCTCTCGTGCCTCCACTAGACTTTGAGTTCTTGGAGGGGGTAGTACGTGATGGCTGGGGTGCATGTATGGGTATAGGAGCGGAGGTCGCTTGTGCGTTCGACCGTGCTGTATGGAGTGGGAGGGGGTATTTGGATGGTGCAGCAGGTTTGGGTAACAACCCGGAGTTGTTTGTGAATGGGTGAGTTGCGAGAGGGTCGAAGGATGAAAGCACGGAGTGAGTCATGATGTATGAGGTAGTGTGAGGACGAATAGCAGTAGGGTATTCTGTTGGGAGATGGAATGCTCAAGGAATGGATCGAGCCTTTATATGTCTGAAGACACAACACTGATAGGGCGTCACGAAGTCGGAAGTGTGGGGGAAATGAGATGGCTTCTTGCCTGGTTGTGGTTATGACAGATGTGGGGTAATGGAATCAAAGTATCGATTTTGTACACGTTTGGGGAAGCGGAGTATGTAAACAAAACCCAGGAGCGGTAGCGGCGAAATCGCGGGCCTGTGGATTGCTGCACCTCTCCCTCCTGAAAAAATTGATCACATGCCCAAATGCCTCCGGATCCTAGCAAGCGGTCGGAACGACAGCTTGATTTCGTTCTTCCACTGGAAACTATGGCCCCTACAACTGGAAACGCTCGTGATAATCTTCGTGAATATCCGATGGGATCTTGCCAAACCGATTGTAATTAGGATGCACCCTAATTGGAGTTTAGATCCAGGAAACCGAATCACCCTCTCCGTCTTCCACGTCGATCAAACAGTACGACTTACATACTTACACCGAGGCAGTTCCTGTCCCAATCCGTGGTAGTTAAGAGTCGTGTGCAGGAATGTTGTTGCTAATCCTAGCGTTTTACCAAACTTTCCCCGGAAAGGACTGTGATACTCCGCTTGTAGAGGTGTGTTTGTACGACGCCGCCGCCGTCTTGATTGAGCCACCCTATCAGTTTTCTCGATTCCTCATGTCTAAGTAAAACAGTGCCTAAACCTAGAATAACGGCGTTGTCTTGCGTAATCAGGCCAAGCTAAGAACTCCGGTTATGAATAGCACACTTGTCAACCCTGTAAGATGCCGGGCGATAATGGCGCTGTATAACTGCAGGTTTGAATAGGTAAAAGTTTACATTGTAAAGCTGCTTGATCAAGTTCGCCTGCGACTACCCATCTGGGCTGTTCCGTGAGGACACTTACTGGGTCATGGGTTGTATCGTGAACTTCTATCATCCAGAGGCCATGCTTTCCCAAGTAATTATTTCCCTGGAAGGTGGCTTAAGCGGTACCGTGGATGAAAGTGTAAAAGAGTGCTCTCTCACGAAGGGCTTGGTTGTTGCTAAGTACAGCGTCTGCATTGAAGCGTGTAGCAAGTTCTTCAGCCTCGGGGTACGGGAGTAGTAAGAGTGTACAGAAGGAGAGTTTATAGAACCTCTGTAAAGCAGCACTTACCAAATAGGCGACGTCAGGTGTCCAGGTATGCCGTGAATTATGGTTAGCACGGGCGGAGCACCTCTACTTCATCCTGTCTCACAAGTGCATGCTCACTATCCACTTCACAGCACCATAATGACTCCTGGGGTCAAAGCTGCAGAATGAGTGGCTGAATTCGAAGACACCACTTTGAATTGTAAGATGTATTGACTTACTCCACTTAAATCTTGACATTTAGATGAGACGTAGGCCCGATAACCGACTAGAGGGGTCATAGGACGTTGGCTCATTCCCGATGGAGTGATCCTGGGATCGCGGAGAATAAGTATACGCCCCTTTTGCTTCCCCGATTGATATTGTCCGTGATAGCTTTCGAGTGAACGGAAACTGGTAGAAGACGGAGTTGATCAGGAGCATGAATGAAACAAGAAGCCGAGCGTGTTGCTGTAGAAGGTGCTATCATCTGAGGATGAGAGATTGACAATTACAGAAACCGCACATCATGTGGATTGTCCTGGTGGCCGTAGATGAGCGTAAAAGCCGCTGCATTCTGTGACTTGGGTTTGTGAAATGGCGTGAGTAGACGAGTGTTTGCTGCGAGAACTTTCCTTACACGATGCGGAGATGAAGATGATCACACGCATAAGGGACATGGTGTGGCGGGAACACACAAACCCGCTGCGGATGCTTTTTGGTCAAGGTTCGCATAAATTCGAGCGTCGTTGTCCTGTTCAGGACCTGACAATATAAACATCCGATGTTTTAGTTCTTCCAAGGTCTTGGTCCACTTACCTCGACTTCTAAGATAGATTCTATGGTTCGCGGGAACCCGCATGACGACGTCCATGCTCAGAAGTGCTCATCTTTTTGAACTCGAATCATGAATCAGGGCGGAATGCTGCGTCACCGGCGGATGTGCCTTGGCAGACGTCAACATACGCACGCAAGAGCAATATACCGGGATCAGACATGAGGCCATAGCAGATGGGACGATAAGTGCTAGGTCAAGTGGTACAATGTTAGCACTTTTTGGAGATTTCTCGTGTTATGGAAAGCGGTGAGATACTCGGATGGGAGATTACAGAAGATTACAGGACTAATCATGTTGTAATCAGTAAGCCGAGGTTCGGAGAAAATGACCGAGGCAACCGAGACAAACATTATTGATATGTGAAATGAAAAGAGCCATAGTTAGACCATGTCCAATTCTGAGATGTTGGAGGAACGAGTACAAGTTGACGTCAACATTCAAGTTCAAGCTGAGGATGTCCTGAGAATTAAACTGGCGCTTTATCAATGGGCGCCTTTCCTCATTGGGAATTTTTCGTCTTCACTGTGGCCATCCGAGTTTAACGACGAGCTCATCGTCCAACACATTGACAAACTCGCCTCTAGTGGTGGATGAGGTGCAGATAAAATGTCTACCACCCTTGAACTCTTCTGGAATCTATCTTCCAACAACAAAAAGGAGCGACTTGATGCTTCAGCCAAGTTGATCGGTGCCCTAGAACGTTTTCAAGCCGAATTTGTCCCCAAAGACTCTGTGGAAACTTCAGAAGATGACGAGGGGTACCAGGAGGGGGAAGAGAAAAAGGGGGACGGCTTGGACGCACTGAATGCTCAAGATGTTTCATATTCTATAAGACGTCTTGTACGAGGCCTTGCATCTCCTCGCGAAAGTAGTAGACTTGGTTTTGCAGTTGCTTTAACGGAAGTACGTATTGCTTATCCCTATTTCTAGTACGGAAAACTCATTTATACACAATATCTTAGCTTCTATCGAGACTCGATACTATAACATGCTCTCAAGTCGTTGCCTTGATTCTGGATTCGTCCAAGACCCAAGGCTCAATGACTGGCCAAGAGGAGCGCGATGTCCTTTTTGCCCGTCTATTTGGTCTTACTGCTGTGATTCAATCTGGGCTTCTCGTTCGCACTACTGCGCTTTCTTCGTCTGCATCTTCAGCAACAGAAGTGTCGAATCTTGCTAGTTTTCTGGAAGTCAATACTGAGCTTCTTGCCCTCGGGGAGAAGCGTTCCTGGTTGCGCGAAAGTGCATGGTGGACTATTGGACTTGCCATTGATGCTCTCGGTGCTTCAACTGTGCCATGGAAGGATGACACTTTCACAGCCCTGTTGGAACAGGTCTATACAGAAAATAAAGTTTGGACTCCCGAAAAAGTCGCACTGACTCTCAAACTGCAAAAACTCCGTCCGGACGCTGACTGGCGGAAACTACTTTCTCCCCCGTTCAAACACCCTGAACTTGTGCACACCGGGAATTACACCGTGCTTTCTCGGATTCTTAAGGTTTGGACTGACTCAATGTGCGGCTAAAATTAGTTTTATTGATCGGTTTGAATGACAGGAGGTCAGTGTTGACGAAGACGAGGATGCGGATGTGAAATCTAAAACGGCTTCGTGGAAACCTCAAGTTCATTATGTCTGGGATGTTTTGTTATCGGAGGTGTTAGCGGATTCCTCAAAGGGCTCATTCCCAGAGCTATTCCGAATTCTAGTTGACGGTGAGATCCCACAACGTGACCACCTCGTATACGAACCCACATGCTAATACATCCATAACTTTCATTCTAATCCTCTAGAATCATTATTCTCGTCTACAGCTTCCCCCCAACGAAAGTATTGGGGATTCCAGATCTTCCAAAAAGCATTATCCCGTATATCCGCCTCAGACCTACCCATGGTGTTTACGAAGAATTTCATGCGTTCTTGGATCAACCACCTTTCTAATAGCGACCGATACCTACACAAGATCGCTAAGCAAGTGGTATGTGGCTCTATAGTTAATCTGTCAAGAACATGGAATGGTCAGCTGAAGGCGGGATTTGTGTCCGCAGGCCAACGATATCCAAAACCTTGTCAAGAAGGACCCTACCCTTGGTTTTGCCTTATTACTCCAGCTTACAGGCGTCCATGGGAGCCATCAGTTTGACAAATTGACCAGGACAAAGACTGTTGAGAGTATTCTGACATCAATGGATAACGAAGGCATCCAGCGCTATATCAAGCACCTCCTTGGGCAGGTGAACGACGGCCACGGAAGCGAAATGTGATTACTCCATTCAATTTTCAGCTGGCTTCGCATGCCAGATAGTGAATAACCTTACTGAATAAGATATTTAGGAGCGACGTACAGGCGATCAACGCTCGACGCACATGGGTAATTGACCAGCTCGCCGCTCTCATTCGGAATGGCGCTATTCCGAAGGATGACGCGTGGGTTCAGGCTGTTCTGGACTGGTTTACGGTACATGGTTTGTTTATAGTCAGAAAGCAGTCTGATAAGTCCGAGTTTCTCGCGGTACGTTTTTATTTCAGTATGAACGAGTACGTCTGGGATGCTGAGCGACTGGCCATTAGCTGCATTCCATCCCTACACCCACCTTCTCAGACGAGCTACACAAACTGTGTAGAGAACGGTTACTCAGCTGCTTGGGAGACCTTACGAATCTTACGACTGTGGTGAAGAATGGTGCGTCATCGTAGCTCGCTTCCGTGAAACCATACCGGAAACTCACGTACATGACGTCTGTCTTCATTGCGTGTAGACGATGTAGCTATCAAAGTTTCTGCGGCTGCGTCTGATGGGCAGTTCTGGGTCTCGAAGGTTCTAAATACCATCGACCGTTTGGAGAAGGATTCGAAGTATGCCACTCGTCTCACCGAAACGAACCCAGAATTTCAACAAAAGACCCGGGAACTCACATCCCGCTTAGGCAAGGTACGTGTGATGTCATTTCATACTTCGGTTCTCTGGGATCTGCAGTACTTAACAAGTAATCATTGTCCACTCTAAGATAACGGGAGATCAACATGAGGCCGCGAAAGGTGCCTCGTTGCTTGTTGAGGCCACACTATTGCATCAGTTGTGTGCTAACGAGGATGGGGATTCCGATGAAAATGCTCTTCAGGTACGTATCAATCACTATATTTTTGCGATCCCCTTTTGTCACCGTTCTTATCGTATGGTTCCCTAGAATTGCGTCGACGGTGCATCACGGATGTTCCCACTGGAGGCTAAGAAGACGAAGAAATCCCGAAAGCCTGTGAGCGCCACTGAGACCACTGAGGAAACAGATGCGCCTGAACCCATTGATGTCTTGGTGGATACTATCCTGGGTTTCTTGGAGAAAGGTACAACCTATATGCGTGCTGTAGCCAATCATGTCTTTTCAATCTTATCTGGCTCTGCGAAGGAGAGCACCATTGATCTTATCGTTGCGGTACGTCATACTTCTCTCAGAATATTCGATCCTCAACAGAGTTATGTACTGAACTGATATGGGCTTTGTTACATCCAGCAATTGGCACGCAAGGATCCTTCGGAGCTCCTTGAGGATGATGACGCAGATGAAGAAATGGAAGGCGGTCCGGACGGCGACGAAGACGAGGAGGATAGCAACAACGACTCTGAATCAGCGGAAGACGAGGAAGAAGAGGAAGATATGGAGGATGATCCTGAACTGCGCCGTAAAATCGAGGAGGCGCTCCGTGTCAACGGCGTGGAACCTGCCACCGGTGACTCTGAAGACGAATCCGACGAAGAGCTCATGGATGACGAGCAAATGATGGCTATCGACGAGCAACTTGCAGCCGTTTTCAAGGCGCGTTCAGACGAGAAACGTCAGAATAAAGGTGCATACGTCTATCATCTTTAGGTTACCCATTTGTTTACCAATGTCCCTTTTCAGGTACTGGTGGCGCACAGAGAGAAGCCGTCCACTACAAGAATCGTGTTCTGGACCTCGTCGACATCTTCCTAAAGAAACAACCTACGAGCTCACACGTCATCCAGTTGATCTTGCCTCTCACAGAGCTTATCGTCGATACAAGTTCGGATGAAAAACAGCTTGCGGATAAAGCTACCGGTATTCTTCGATCGCGTATCGGAAAATCTAAGGAGATCCCCACTGGCATAGACAAGGAAGAAGCCTTGGTCATTCTGCAAGAGATTCACACCCGCGCTCGCAAGGCACCATCATCCGACGTCCTTACCACCCTCAATCAGTGTAGCTTATTTATCACCAGGCTCTTACTGCATCAAAGCGACGCTGAGCCAGAAGTCGCCAAGATTTATCAAGAATCGCTGAACGATTTCGTCACCCGTAAAGCGTCCCGACTGAATACAACCTTCCTTCAGGATTTCATTCGCCGCTATGCCGGTGTTGCGTGGAATCTCCGCACTGAACTCATTGACGTTTGCAAACAGGCTGTGAATGGATATCGCCAAACTCAGGTTTTCCAATTGCTCCATACCTTGGTCAATCAAGTCTTCTCACTGGTAAGCGTCAATGCCTTACCTATCGTGGACGCGTATGCTCATTCTTATCAGGGTGACCATAACGAGGAGATCCTCGCTTTCATTCCCTCATTACGCGGTTCCATCAACGACGCACTTACGGAGGCCTGCAGCAAGGGGTTCCTCACCCCGCCGCAAGTCAAGGAAGTTCTGAAGTCAGCTTTAGCAACTGTCCGACAGACAAGGAAACTTCTTTCAGCTCCCGAGGATATGGCCAAAGTATGGGATCGATCAAGTTGGGAAGATCTCTCAAAGCAGTTTGCATCTTCGGAGTCACTGAAGGCTGCAAGTGGCCTCCCTAACCTTTGCAAGCAGTTAATACAGGCATTGGACCGCCCAGTCACTCATTCCGACGACAAGGGTTTGTCTAGTGCTACAAAACGCAAAGCTGACGATTCGGATCACGACGAAGCTGATGCAGCGACCAAAAAGACAAGACGGAAAAAGGTGAAGAAAAACAAGGCATCTTCATAGATCAAAATTTGCTAGTTTGGAATCTCGATAGTTCGCTTGGATCTACTATATGAGCATTGTTTTTAACTCCTGCAATTTTATGGCTGCGCTCTGATCAGGTAATCCATCCAGTAGCTGAAGGCATTTCCGCAGCCTGCCAAGATGTCAATGTCAGGACATGAGTAAGATATTCGTAAACTCACTTGTTTCGATTGATACGGCTCTCCACCTGATCCTTCATAGTTGACGCTTTTTGACTTGCTGTCTCGAGGATTGACTCTGGCACACCCGCTAGACGAGCACATTCCACGCCAAAAGAATCTACAGCCAAACCTCGCATAAGCTTGTACAAGAAGGTGACTTCTCTCGTTCCGTCTATCCTGGTGTCCTCGGCGAAGCCCATGTGTCTATTCTCAATTCGTGAGGGAAACTTCTTCTCCAAGTCAGTGGCAACTTGCGGATAGTGGGTGATGAAAAGAGTTTTGCATTCTACTGTCTGGATGAGATACTGAAGGACCGCGCTGGCGACAGCCATCTAACGATGTGATATTAACAATTTTGTAAAGGTCTGAACTGGTGACAGTCGACATACCCCATCGAACGTGGACGTTCCGCGACCCAGTTCATCCAAGATAACAAGAGATTTCTTTGTCGCGAGCTGAAGAATTTCGCTTGTTTCTTGCATTTCGACCATGAAGGTGGAACGTCCTCTGGCTAATTCGTCCGATGCTGGGTGCAAATGGTTAATCCACGAAGAGGCTACTTTCATATGACACATACCTCCCATACGGATCAGAATCCCATCTACCATGGACATTCGCATCGAGGCAGCGGGTACGTAAGAGCCGATTTGGGCCATCTACCTCCAAAGTCATTAGCTCGAGAAGTTTGTGAGCTGATAAGAGGGACCCACGATAGCACATAATGCGACCATTCTCACAGTCGAGCTTTTACCACCCATATTGGGACCAGTAATGATCTTGCTTCTTGGTTCTTTGTCCCCCATTATCACCGTGTTAGGCACGAATGGCTCATCTCGAAGTGCTTCCACCATAGGATGTCTCCCATCGATAATTTCTAGAACATCTCCCTCCTCAGAGAATTTCGGTCTGACGTATCCCGGCTGAAGCGCAACAAGGGCTAGACTTAGCAAACAATCTGCTACAGCTAGCTTGTTGACTGCATCCCGAAAAATAGCGTAGTGTTTTGATGCTATTTTCTGCAAGAATAGTTGGTAGATCCTATTTGACTCGATGGCAAGGGCTTCTTGTAACTGAGCTTTTTGGTCTACAAGTTCCCTCACCTTCGGGGTGCGCCAGCGCCGAACGATCTTGGTACTGGGAACATCAGCTTCATGTTAGTTTTGTGCAAATTATACGCTTACCTCGAAAGAAGTATCCAATCCGTAGGAATGTCCCGATTCTCATCCTTTCTCACCTCAATCACGTACTGAAAGAAATTCAGTCAATGCCAATAATGGTTGGTGTGGGTTACCACATACTTCTTCCATCATCCAACTTGTGTATCGTAACGCTGGTTTCTTGAGAACCTTCCTAACTACATATGATATTAGTAAGTATATCATCACACGAATAAGCAGACTTACTATTCTTCAGCTCTTCGATCAATTCCGATTCATTGACTTCGAGGTTCTACGGCAGGTCAAGAAACGTTTACGCCCAAAGAATTCGACAAACGTACGACAGTTAGACTATCAAGATCTGGATATTTTTCTAGATCCCGCCACATCTTGTCTTTGTGACCTTCCTTTGCCATCGCTAGGTCAACATCGCTCAATAGTGCTTCCATGGGCTCTTTCAATTTAGGTAGAGCCGAAATGATGCCATTGAGAAGGGGTGATTTGAATCCAGGATTGTCTTGAGCACGGAAGGCAACAGCAATCTTGTGAAAAGCGGGAAGGAGAGTTGCAAGCTCTTGAGGCGTACACTGTCAATCCGAAAGTTTCACGAGAGGATAATTCTTGATTAAAAAGGTCAAATACCTTTCCGTATTGGATTCGACACAAACCCCTCGCCAAATCTGGGGAATTCCTCAGTAAAGTTCGCAATGTTGTTAGTTTTGCTGAGCTCGTAGCTAGGATCTCCTCGATAGCATCCGTACGTTCCTTCAAGATACTTTTCACATCGTCAGATCATTAAAGGTAAGGAAATATTCACAACACCTACGAAGGATCTGTCAAAGGGCGTCCAACCCAATCTCTGAGCATTCTCGCACCAAATTTGGATGTGGTATGGTCTAGAATCCACATCAAGGAGCCGTTCTTCTTGAAGTCTGTCTCATTGCGATAGATCTCCCTACAAAATATAAATATTGCTCAACACTTTTCACTAAGTTATGAGAAATGGATAATACTCACAGATTCGTCAAGGTGTTACCATTAAGCAACATGTGGGTGCGTTCAGTAAACTTTGAGAAGAAATTCGTCTCGAGGAGTGCATCTGCAACCTCGAATTTTGACAGGTATCTTACTACATGTGCGAGTGCGATGACGACACATTTTGGAAAGTCGGAAATCGCGGCCATGAGTCTACCTACGAGTAAATTTAGAAACATCAGTGAACAATCAATGCAATAGAGCTTAATAACAACAGACCCGACTTGATGTTCTCTGATGCAGCCGCATCCTCCGATTTGTCCTTATAGAACTTTGTCAAATACGAAAATGCATCTGTATATGTCAGGACACCATCGTAACGTTCTGTTCTGATTTTGTGCTCCGCCGTAGAATGTCTGGAGGACACTAGTGAGATGCATGTACAGTTTGAATAAGAGGACAATTTCAGCTTACGCAGTGAAGTAACTGAGCATCTTCTCAGTTGGTTTACTAAGTTTGTCTTCAGGAAGCAAAACCTCACTAGGTGTAGTATGCACCATTCTTGTCTACAAATTACTTCATTACGCCCATTACTTACTGAGCTTAGAAGCGATCACCCACCTCTAGCTCAGTTCTCATATGGTTATCTTGAACGGGGGAAAAGTCAGCTTACTGTGTTAACAGTCAAAAAATCATAATAGAAAAACGTACCGTCAAAATGGTCCCAAACAACATCTCCTGTGCTTGGAGACACTGCGACCATCCCAATGGACACCTTCTCGTCAACTCCCAAGCCACCACGAAGCTCTTCAACAAGGCAAACAAGAGGAGCAATGGATGTAGAATCTATATCATCTGCAGAACCAAGATGGTCTACATATGTTGCAGCGGTATACAAGTTTGTCAACTCTCGAGAAAACAGCTCATTCCGTGTGTCGCCGGCTTTCTTCAGAGCGGCAGTCTCAGTTTGGCCAACAATTCCAACCTTATATCCCTGAGAAAGTAATCTAAGATACCACAGTTAAATCCTAGGACACCACACCATTCAGTCCAAAAAGGCCGTTGTCAACGCGCGAGGAGGGGGGCCGAATCCCCAATGTGAACGGACGAGATCCGGCAGCTGCTCGATACCGAAAATCCGATGTGAGAGGGTTAGGAGAGGTATCTGGACATGGTAGAGGGATGGGGGAGATGGAGTTTCTGAGAGGGTAGGGAAGTGGAGATACATCTTCTGGGACGTTGGGATGAGGTAGGCAGAGTGGTAGGAGGAGATGGGGCATCTGGAGGTGTAATAGGGGTATGTACGAGATGGGTGTCTGGTGGGGTAGGAGAGGGGAATAGGGATGGGCGAGATGGGGTGTCTGGACAGATGGGATGGGTGAGATAGGGTATCTGGTGATAGTGGGAGTGTGTTGGTGATGGGTGGGATGGGTATCTGGAGGTGGGGGAAGGCTGTTGGGGGGAAAATTTGAAAAATGAGGGTTGGTATATACAATCTATATGGGTGTCTGGTGGTGGTATAGGAGGGTAGTTTGGAGGGTGAAATATATTTTTTCATAACATACCTTCTAAATGCAGAATCTATTGATTCTGAGTCAGAAATAGCTAGTTTACAATGAGGGGTGAGGAGGAGAAGGTTGGCTACCTTGTGCTGGAGCATGAAAATCAATATGTTTGATGCTTATATGATCTGTACTAGTATATTAGAGACCAGGGACAGGTGTTAAACAGAGCACCAAGCTGGATTTCGAAAGTCGTCGTGACTTTGCATCGCAACTTGACACATTTTCGTGACTTGCTCATTTGCCTATTTTCATGAGTGTGCATATTTTCGTGAGTGTGCATATTTTCGTGAGTGTGCATATTTTCGTGAGTGTGCATATTTTTGTGACTTGCACATTTGCATATTTTCGTGAGTGTGCACATTTTCGTGACTTGCTCATTTGCCCATTTTCGTGAGTTTGCATATTTTCATGAGTGTGCATATTTTCGTCAGTGTGCATATTTTCGTCAGTATGCATATTTTCATCAGTGTGCATATTTTCGTCAGTGTGCATATTTTCGTGAGTATAAACATTTTCGTGAGTGTGCATATGTGCATATGTGCATGACCTGCACATATTCTTGCCACACTTACATGCAATAATATAAATCCACATTGCTATACCGATTGTGTCTAAAACAGAGGTATTTCCCTTGTTTTCGCGACATTTTCACTATAGTCAATGTCACGATCGCGAGTGTGCATGTGGGCGATGCTTCCCTCTCTACTGAGCAAGATGCAAGTTACCTCATCTTCATCGCTTGAGAACTGGTGAAGTTATCCTCATTTCATTCAAGTTATCTTACAACTTAGACAGACTGGGTAAGTATTGTCGTTTTCGCGACATTTTCACTATGATCAATGTCGCGATCGCGAGTGTGCATGTGGGCGATGCTGCCCTTGCCACTGATTGAGATGCAAGTTACCCTGTATTGATTGATTAAGAACTGACAAAGCTACACTTATATCTTTGTCTTATAATCCAGACAGACACCTCTCTTCCGATTTATGATTTTGCAACTGTTAAGGTCTGGACAGTCACGAAACCGCCTGTGTCACATAGTGGAGACATACTAGAGCATCTTGTAGTGCTCCAATGTCATCCATGTACTAAACGGAAAGTGTAATATACCTCTCTGACTGGCATACCATAGCTTAACTCAGGTAAATACTATTGTTTTTATATTGCTCTCATTGTAGGCATCGTTTCAATTGTAACTGTCTATGTAGCCGATGGTTAGGGATTAAGAAAACATAATGCAAGCTACATTACACAAATCGCCTTAGAATTGACAGAGATATGAACTATTCAATGTGATATCTCCTGGTTAGATCCTCTTTATTTCATTTTGTAACAAATTGTCTTACTAGGAGATCTGACTTCTAGTCAAATCCATATCTCATGACTCTGAGTACAAATCTACTATATCATGTAGTGGTATAACTCAACTATGAGCACTTTTGTTTGAAATGAAATATTTTACAGTATAAATTGCTGTATGATCTATCATCCTTGCAAGAGGTATAATGCCAGTCAGAGAGGTATATTACACTTTCCGTTTAGTACATGGATGACATTGGAGCACTACAAGATGCTCTAGTATGTCTCCACTATGTGACACAGGCGGTTTCGTGACTGTCCAGACCTTAACAGTTGCAAAATCATAAATCGGAAGAGAGGTGTCTGTCTGGATTATAAGACAAAGATATAAGTGTAGCTTTGTCAGTTCTTAATCAATCAATACAGGGTAACTTGCATCTCAATCAGTGGCAAGGGCAGCATCGCCCACATGCACACTCGCGATCGCGACATTGATCATAGTGAAAATGTCGCGAAAACGACAATACTTACCCAGTCTGTCTAAGTTGTAAGATAACTTGAATGAAATGAGGATAACTTCACCAGTTCTCAAGCGATGAAGATGAGGTAACTTGCATCTTGCTCAGTAGAGAGGGAAGCATCGCCCACATGCACACTCGCGATCGTGACATTGACTATAGTGAAAATGTCGCGAAAACAAGGGAAATACCTCTGTTTTAGACACAATCGGTATAGCAATGTGGATTTATATTATTGCATGTAAGTGTGGCAAGAATATGTGCAGGTCATGCACATATGCACATATGCACACTCACGAAAATGTTTATACTCACGAAAATATGCACACTGACGAAAATATGCACACTGATGAAAATATGCATACTGACGAAAATATGCACACTGACGAAAATATGCACACTCATGAAAATATGCAAACTCACGAAAATGGGCAAATGAGCAAGTCACGAAAATGTGCACACTCACGAAAATATGCAAATGTGCAAGTCACAAAAATATGCACACTCACGAAAATATGCACACTCACGAAAATATGCACACTCACGAAAATATGCACACTCATGAAAATAGGCAAATGAGCAAGTCACGAAAATGTGTCAAGTTGCGATGCAAAGTCACGACGACTTTCGAAATCCAGCTTGGTGCTCTGTTTAACACCTGTCCCTGGTCTCTAATATACTAGTACAGATCATATAAGCATCAAACATATTGATTTTCATGCTCCAGCACAAGGTAGCCAACCTTCTCCTCCTCACCCCTCATTGTAAACTAGCTATTTCTGACTCAGAATCAATAGATTCTGCATTTAGAAGGTATGTTATGAAAAAATATATTTCACCCTCCAAACTACCCTCCTATACCACCACCAGACACCCATATAGATTGTATATACCAACCCTCATTTTTCAAATTTTCCCCCCAACAGCCTTCCCCCACCTCCAGATACCCATCCCACCCATCACCAACACACTCCCACTATCACCAGATACCCTATCTCACCCATCCCATCTGTCCAGACACCCCATCTCGCCCATCCCTATTCCCCTCTCCTACCCCACCAGACACCCATCTCGTACATACCCCTATTACACCTCCAGATGCCCCATCTCCTCCTACCACTCTGCCTACCTCATCCCAACGTCCCAGAAGATGTATCTCCACTTCCCTACCCTCTCAGAAACTCCATCTCCCCCATCCCTCTACCATGTCCAGATACCTCTCCTAACCCTCTCACATCGGATTTTCGGTATCGAGCAGCTGCCGGATCTCGTCCGTTCACATTGGGGATTCGGCCCCCCTCCTCGCGCGTTGACAACGGCCTTTTTGGACTGAAGGGGCTGCCCTACCTCATCAGAATCACCATCTTCACCATCTCCCTCCCACCTCCAGACACCGCTCCTAAGTCACTCACATCGGACTTTCGGTCCGGAGCAGCTGCCGCATCTCGTCCGTTCACATTGGGCATTCGGCCCCTCTCCTCGCGCGTTGACAACGGCCTTTTAGGACTGAAGGGGCTGCCATTAACGCAGCGGGATTGTATGCCGATGACCATTGAACACGATCAAGAGGAGCTCGGATCGAAGAACAAGATAACATCATGGATATGGCGTGACAATACTTACCGCAAAGATCCCAATGTCTGGCAGCGCGAAGGTAAGTAATGCAACAGTGACTCAGATAACTTGAATGATGAGTCTAAACTGATACGGATCATCTTCACAGCAACCCATATTGAATGGTTCCGATCCAGTGCACGTGCGACCCGATGGAAGGAGGAGGTCGACTTGCTCGAGGAAGAAATGCAACGTACTCAACGGTTCTTGTTACATTTTTGTAACCATTGGGAAGTGCAATCGCAGGCAGTGGCTGGTGATTATAGCCAGAGAGGGAGAGCCGCCTTCGCCGCAAGGTATGTTTTTGCTAGTAATAGCATATGCCAGGTGTCACTCATCACGCCAACGGTATCCAATCTCTCCAGGCAAGCTTCAATATTCAAGCGGCTTCTATCCAACGCAAGAGAATCTTTCCCGACTACCATGCATATTGACATAAGCACTGACAGTTCATCGCAAGTTCAGGAAGGTGGTATCGAGGCCTCATCCTCTGGTCCTGTAGCTAGTAGTTAGCTAGTCCGAGTCAGCTGGGCAGTCATGTTTGTTAGCGAACTGAGCAGTCATGTGTGGTAGCAGGCTGAGCAGTCGTGCTATGTAGCTACTCAGTAGTTAGATGGGTAGTCATGTTTGGCATAGTTTGATCGTGTAATAGCCATACCGGTGTAGCCAACACCTTTAAGCTCAGTATCTTGTGTATTCCTGGAAGCCGGTCAAGTACCTACACGTGCAGGGTAGCCGAACTGATAGTCCAGTTCCCACTAGACGATACGGAGTAAATTACCCGGTTTGACTACATAAGTTCACTGAAGTGGCTCTGTCGAGCTCTTCGCCTTTCCTTTGCCCTTCGCTTTGGGGTTCATGAAGAAAGAGATGGTCTCTATGAACTTCAAGTCTTCCTCGGTATCGGAATCTTCCCTAGGTACCTCCCGTTGGGGAGCTGGTTCATCCTCCCCGTCATCATCCGAAGGCGAAGGTCCACTGACGTTCTCGTCATTATGAGCAAAGATGTTCCTGCTACCGAGAAGGATTTTCTTGGCTCTTTCCCGACGCTTTCGTTGTGAAGCATCATACTCGACCCCATTGCCTGCATTTGCCGAGGATGGGTCGAAACGGTATCTTTCCGTTGTGCCAGCATCATCATTCACACGCGGAGGTGCGTTGTGACGTTGCTTGGAAGGCGAGGGTGTAAAGAAGCCACTTGTCGTTTTGACTCTCTTCTTTGAAGGAGGACCAGCCTCGCTCTCATCTGAGTCCAGTGTCAAATCAATGGGTGAGCTGGACCGAGGGACCAGTGACTGGGATTTAGATGGTGACGAGAAGAAAGATGAGATTCTAGTTTGCCCCTCTGGTTCATTACGCTGGGTCTGTTTGCGTTTTGACATGGCTGTCTAGAGGTCATGCAGGGGTTGTGTATGCCAATGACTCAGCTGTTGTTAGTGTAAATGAGAAACGCCACAATTATTGAACGAACGCGTCGAAGACATTATTACTATAATGAGACGCGTCTAGGTCACGTTTTGATACCGATCGTTGATCGATCAGGCGTTCTTGAAGTAGCTTTCAAGCAGAGGAGTCAATGTTGACCAGCAACTCTGAGGAGAACCTCACCATGTCAGGAAACTCACCAAGAGTTGTAGAACTCAGAGTTTCAAACAAGAAAGCGTATGTATGGGATGTTGATGGTAAGCAGATTTCGCTTGGTGGCTGTCACAAACGTCATGCGACTGTATTGAATGTTGGATGAAGAATAGACATAGCTCTCTTGCGGGCTGAACATCACATTTGTGGCGTTCTTACTGGAACACTACCACACGTAGCACAGCAAAATATGTTCCTGGGACCTCCATTGATTCTTCTACCTGAGGAAGTTGTACTTCTCGTGCAGAAACGTGTGTCTGCATATTTAATCCTTTACCAAGGAAATGTCATTGATGTCCTAGTCACAGGATACGCAGTCCTAGTAGACGATCCAGCGGCACACCGACAACCATCATCTTCTAACCTTCGGGAATGGAACACTGATCGACTCACTTCGATCCGGACGCAATCGGCGGCATCCAACATGAAGGAGTCAAAGAAACCTCAGACACTCTCGGAGGATGCTCTTCGAAAACGAAGGGAAAGAGAAGAAAAAAGAGCCGCTGCTGCACGCGCGAAAGCACTTGCGGAGGGTACTCTTGAAGATACCCAGGACGAATTATTCACTCCTGCAGCTACCTCAACTCCTGTAGTTGACCAACGATCAGCTACTCCTGCAACAAACGTCGATTTACTGGAGTCTCTTTACACAGTAACGATACCTGCTAGTTCGCCCGAGTCGCTATCTTGGTACTCGTCTAAGGGAGCGGTATACGACAATTTGCAGTCAGCCAAAGAAGCTGGTATCTGGACATATCCTGGTGATCTACATGAACGAGCCAAGTGTGGGGTGTTTAGGGATCTGCTGGAAAAAGGCTATTACATGGGTGGCGGTATCAAATTTGGAGGCGACTTTCTCGTCTACCCAGGTACGTGCTTTTCTTGTGTCATAAGCTTCACCTTATTAAAGTATATTGATGATATAGGGGATCCTCTGAGATACCACTCTCATTTTGTCACGACTGTGATCGATTCTCCGCTCTCCGTGTTGAGGCCGATGGAGATAGTTGCTCATGGACGTTTGGGAACTGCAACGAAGAAAGCCCACCTACTATGCGGATGGGATGACGAAAAAAAAGAAGTCTCGTATCTCTCCATTGAATGGGCAGGGTTTGGCTAATATAGCGATATATTATGGTATGGTTTATTAGTGTGTATAATGATGTGGACATAGTGTGGGATGTACATGATATGCAAACCAGACCTACATGGCGTGGCGTATCCCTAAAGCGAACGAGAGCTTATGACAGTAAGAGTGTTATTAATCTAAATTCCTTCTAATCCCCGAAACCTTCACTCTAGTCTTGGGCTGACTGGTGGGTCTCGGTTTGGACGCCACATTACTACCTGGCCGCAAGGAATTCATCTCAATGTTCTCACGGCCTTCACCTTCTTCGACGCTTTTTACTCCACCACTTGATGTCCTTCGGTGTCCCGAACGGATACCTTTCATAGCGCTGATTCCACCAGGGGCGGTTTTATCGCCGGTCAGATGAACTACAACCCGACCGGCGATATCGATAATTTTGATGATAGTATCGTTCAGAAAGGTCGATGGTGCGAAGACGGGTATCCGAATTGGGATATAAGGTGAGGGATATCGGAGTTTATCGCCACCAGTGGGATTATACGGGTCGGCAGGGGACGGACGTCCATGTACCGCCATGATAATGTACTAGATGAGAATTATGTGAGGAAACACAGAAGCTCTAGACGAGGGCAACTCACAGCAGGGTAGACTAATGCAAAAAGTGCTGCATTAGCAAGACTACTGCCCCACATACAGAGAGCAGTGACAGGCACTCCTACAGGATGCATCAGTTTGTAAGACAGTATACCGAACGAAGAATGGTTACCAAAAGCGAGGTAATAGGCCCATCTTTCCTCTAAGTATCGGAATCTGTTCGAAAGGGATAACCCTCGTGCGGTCAAAAGATCTCTGTACGTGGTGTTCATATTTGCGATCTTGATCATTGGAAATATCAACTCACTCGTAGCAATAATACCTAGTCAGGCTGGTTAAGCACTAAATTAGTACATTAAAAATGACAACACTCACGCGTCAATCCAGCAGAAGAACACGAAGCTTGCACCTTCACCAATGACCGGTACAAGACGCAGTGTGAAGGATACACCTAGATATGTGAAGACCATGACCACACGATATAGCGAAGTAGCGGCTAAGTTGAGAAGGGTCCCGTACGTCGTGGGTGATGTTGAAACAATTGACCGTGGACCGTATCTAAGAATGATGGTTCGCTTGGCCAGTCTATGACACCAAAGGCTCTGCCAATATTTCAATATGGTTAAGGTATCTTGTGACTATCTGAGAAGCTTTGGGCGGGACCTACGTTATTGAAAAACGATGCTCCCACTACAGGCAATAGCCAGAATATCTGATATGCCCGCCCAACATAACGATACAGCCAACTCTGTCTGTCGTGAGACATCGGTACCAAGATCAGGTCGAAGAAGTAAACAGATGCCAGAGACATCGTATTTAGAAGTATGGACTTGAAAGTAAGTGATCGAACTTCGGCATCTCTAATATATTAAATTGTTACGAAACTATGTTGAGCTGTGTGGCACAGTGTTTATGGATGCTAGTAGACCAGTACTGACCTTGCAATGACTCTGATAACCGTGTCCCAACGAGATGCATCCCACAATCCCTTCGCGGCGGATATTAGTTGGAGTTTGACGGTCTGGTGGAAGGGAAGGAAAGGCGGGTAAGATGATCGAGCGATGTATGGCGGGAGCGTCGATTCACTTGGTGAGAGGTGTCCATTAGCGTTCACGGAGGGGTGCGAAACATGCCTGGACATTATTGACGGTGGTAGCTTCGTGGTGGCGTACTGCAAGCATCGAACGGGGAACATGATGCAGTAACCATTCACGTGGCACCTCGATCATCACAAATAGGGTAATACACCTTCCAATTTCGTCATATGTTCAAAGTTTAAAGCTAAAGCTCCTACATACTCACTGGCGAGTAGACGTCAGGCGTTCAGTGCGGTCGGGGATTTTGTGTTTTTAGTACCGGCTGGGGAGTATGGGAACAAATGAGCGAGATGTTGAAGCCAGTCAACGGAGTATGCAATGCCGCGCATTGATATATTATGACAAACGATCGTGTATGTTATCTAATAGAAAATGAACCTAAATACCCAAGAAGAAGTTTATAGCCCCCCAGTCGATGGTTTATGAATCGGAGGGATTCTTTCATTTCTTATGCAGTGTTTATTATACCCCGCATAGAAAGAATACTCACATGCTTCGGCATGATTCAGTGAGAATGGCAATGAGCGATAATCTGAATGTCGCTTGATGTGTGATATTACACGGGATTGAAGCCGCGTTGTTTTTCGCGAGACCGACGCTCTTCTGGATCCTCGAATGGCGCAACCTGAAGGGATAACGTTGTCAGTAAAACACATCATCATGATTCTGTGATAGAATACTTACCGCATCGGTGACCTGTGTCTTCTCTCGGTAGATCTCAATAGGGCGCTGTAAAAAGGTGGTGAGACGATGAACTGATGAAGAGGATGAATTAGAAGTACCACTTGACCAGACGATCCTTGGAACTTCGACAATTCTATTGCATTAGATCCAGCGATACCACCCCGTGCCGTTTTGTTCCGTAGTATTGATCTCGCGTTCAAGCTAGAAAATTCTGTCAGCTTCGGCCACACAAGGTCTGCCAGCAGCGCTTACGTTCCAAGCAACGAATTTGCATATACTAGAAATGAAGCGCATCAATAAACCTGACAGGACGAAAACATGGATTATACCACGTACATTTGCTGACAATCATCACCAACCCCAAGAACAACAGACTTTCCTTGACCTTCACATACTAATGGGGATCGATATATTAATCCCAACAATCCTTGTGGTAGATAATCAAAGGCGTACAGTGATTGCAATAGCCAACGAGACAACCCTGAACAAAATGGGGCAATCAGCACTATGTCTCAGAGAGACAAGCATGTGTACATACATCATTATGGCTCCCGAATTGATGGCATATGTCATAAGCCATCGGACAATGCCATCGGTCCTGTGTTACAATAACATCAAATGATGTACGTCAAGAGAGGAAAATATGCGGACCTTTCTTGTCCAGTCTGGCCTCGGTAAAGATAATAAATCATACTCGTAGCAATGATTCCATCAACAGCTGCTGAGACCGCGTTGGACACTTCCACAGTAATCTGAGATGAGAACAATGAGGATATAGAATAGACATCGGGGATAGGGTGAACACACATTCGGGCCGGCCGAGGCCTGGAATTTTGACCAGGTACCAGCAAGAAGGCTGTAAATTAATTCGGTCAGTAACATTGCTTCCTTCCATTCCAAGGTGAGACATACGCAAAGACAGCGGCGGCTTTAGACAATAATAGGTCCGTTTGAGTTTTTCTTGTTATGCAGTTAATAATGAGACGTACCAGTATGGCAGCCTGCATTCACGTGAGCACAGTATCATTAACAAGAGAATTCAAAGACATACCGATTCGGGCAGCAAGCAGGATTGACTGTGATACGAAAAGTGAGTGAAGAGACAACAACTGATAGACGTCCACTTACAGTGCCCACTGTGAGAATGTAGGAATGATTGCTCACTTCCGATGGCGGAGTTAGTTACCAATCATAAGACTGCCGGCTATTAACTCACAGATCCATATTCTGCGGATGAAGAATCTGATCGGAACAATTATTATTAGGATTCGTGAAGAGGACCTCAAGGTATCCGACTCACCCTTCAACAACTGCGACAATCGCATTCTACGACCGGAGTTAATGAACAGAGTCAATATGACTGCAAAGACCAATGCGTACCTCTAGCAGGATGACCGGCTGAAGGAGCGGGGGTTAGTCTTGTTTGGATACATAATCGGCATCTAACTCACCCCAAGACTCCTGCATTATAGGAACAAGGTCAGACAAGCGCTATGCAGAGCAAAATCGAAACGTACCAATCAATCTCGTTGACCTTCTCCACACTCCCAAACGAAAGAATTACAAAGTAGTAGAGTAATCGCATTGCGAAGGCGCTGTGAAGCGTCTCGAGTAACCTGAAAAACGATGCATGAAATCCACCGAAGGTATACCCAGGTGTTTTGTATTACTCACCATACCACAGCAACAAGAATTCGAATCCATCTCGGATCGTCCTTGCTGTTGAGCATGTAAATATATGCTTGAGTTACTGTAACGCCATAAAGACTAGAAGTAGTGTTAGCTCGATGGTAATTGGTCGCGTGAGATATGCACTTACATGTAGACGAAACAGAAGCATATAACGAGACCACCCATTAGTTCTGTGGCAATTGCTTCGAGGGGATTGGAGGTCGTCATGATGGAGATTGGGACCAAACCTCTCGTGCTAAGACAAAGGGGACCTTCGAAAGATAGGAAACGCCGAGACGTAGGGTCTTGAGGTTTTAAGGAGTGCTTACAGCCCCCCGTTGATTATACAGCCACATTGAGTCGATGGGGGAAGGTTCTCGGATAATTTTTCGCGAATTTCCATCGTTGTTACCAGCCAAGGCCGCCGGAGCCGGTCTAGGATCTACTTGGGGAAAAACCTTGTTGGCCATTTCGAAACCTAGACGCGAGACTTCTGCTTCTTGTGGGTCAGATTGAGCAGGGACCTTGAAAGATATCATCACCCGTCGAGGCAGATCTCTTTCCCTGATGACCTACCTTATATGGGCATTGCACTCGCGCGTCCCGTATGTTCTTTGCATTGTTTGCCAATTCCGGCATGCCGGCCACGCAGTATCGGTCGGCCACTAGTGTCTTGCATGATGTCAGATGGGGCCATATGCAAGCCAGACATCCCCAGGCATTGGGAGAAAACCGGGATCAAATTTTCTTAGCGATGCTTCAGGGTCTTGGACGACGTTCCTGTGTTCAAAAGACTACTTTGTTAGTGCAGCTGTCCATGCCTTGGAATCTTGGAATCTCAGAATCAAACAACGATGATTCGTTGTCGAAAAGTCCGCGAAGAAGCACGTAGATCATTTAATCAGCGGAGGAAAGTTTTTTTGTACGCGTAAAACCCCGTACAGCTTGAGACGATGATCCACTGCTAACCGATAAGAAGACTTCAATTTCAAAGTTTTCGTCGGGCGAAGCCCTGGCCCGACTTTTCGGTTGGTATAAATTTCTTTACTTGGCCAACCTATCCCAGAGAGCGCCATAATGATCATGTTCCAGAACATCGATATCCTCGTTACCGGAGTCACGTTGGAATAGGCTGTCGCGAAGGAGCAACAACCATTTGCTCTCAAACTGTGCATGAATCTGTAACGTATACAATTGCCGATTGAAGATCCTGAGATCTCGACAAGTGTGCAGTCAGTTTCAGTATTATGGCATTGTCTCCCATGATAATTCACTGCATGCGTGACCCGTGTCTTGAGTACAAATGAACGGGACAAGAGACATAAACTTACAAGATAAAAATGTTTTCACTCTGACGCGATAATCGGACTAGAACAAACCCGCTGACACACAATAATAGACAGACATAGTGACCGCAGAGTATGGAAGGGCATGGAAAGCAACGCTGTTTTTTGTTAGAACAGGTTAGAGCGGTTGGCATGAAGATGCCGCGGCAAGTAATCGGCGTACATGTGAATAGCTAGTGGTAAGGGCAAGCGGTAGATCTGGGTATATTTCGAACCGGACTGTATGCACATATTTGGCAAAAGCTTGTGATCCTAATAATGGCAAACAAAATAAAGGCCCTAGGCCTCGCCTGTTGCCATGAGTCTACATGGATACATTAAATAACTTTGGGGATAGGTCACTAATACTAGAGGCCACAAGGTTCAAAAATATGGATAAAGAGCTGATGCAATATTGAGTGTATTATACATGGGAATGTCATACCTAAAAGATTATATACGTCGATAATATTACACAAAACATGCATTATATACAGTAGAATGAAGTTGGACTATCAGCAAAACAAATGTAGACATCGCCCATTAGCATGTGAGAAGCAAAGTCACGAATCATATCTGTCATAATCAAACCCTGAGTGACCTGGTGACAAGGGTCGCCATTCACCAACAACTTCGTCTCCAGCGACGAGGGCATCCTCATTACTGGATCCCTCCTCATTGGCCTCGATGTCATCAGAAAGATTTACATCGGGGTCAAGGATACGTGCAAGGGCATTCATGTCGATTCGCTGCTTGCGTGTAGGAGGTGCGTCCGCTGAGTCGCCATCATACGACAACTTCCTCTTTCGCGAAGCACCGGCAGCAGGAAGAGATTGATCTACAATGCTCTCCTTCGCTTCATCCAATCCGAGAGCATTCCGTAGAATCTCGATCTCTTCCCCGGAGCGAATGAAACCTTCTAATTCTCCTTCCTCAAATAATTCGTCATCGTCGATGGTATCCTCTCCACCGCGCGAAAAGGTAAGGGCCTGCAGGCGTGTTGGGGCAGTATGGTAGACATGACTAAGCGATGGTATGTCCACGGTTAGAAGATGCGATAATGTGTCATCGTCGATATTTGGTCGTCGTGTTCGAGAGTGTACCGACGGCTGAGAAGTAGGATCAAGTAGAAATTGAGAGGCTATTCCTATGGCACGCTGATAGAGGGTACGTGGTTTGGAAACGTCTGATCGTGAACGATGAGGATCTTCAGAAGCGGCCAGAGCTGGGAGGTTGCGTGCATCAATGGAAGTGTCGGAGGAAATGTGGAGTTCACCCTCATCCGAATTTTCGTCAACTTCGAGATTTAGGGTATTTTTGGAAAGGCGCTCCATCTGCTGCCGCCATATTTGCTCCTGGAATTGTACAACATCCTTGAGGCCTCGAGCGACTACTGCACGTTTGGCGACTTTGGATCGTCCAGAGCGTTTCTCGTGACATTCTAGCCAGGGGACTTCGTGTATCAACGCTTCAACTGCATCATATATTATTTTATAACGTTCCATAACAACTTTTTGACTTACACCCATTCGGGCCCCAAGATTCTGAGCGAATGCGCCTGCGTGGGGCAGCGGCGAGGTGATTTCAGCTTCTATGGCGAGCATGAAGATAGCACATGCAGTCGGAGGAGTCGGTAGATTCTGTAGGATGCTTAGACGGGATAACATGGTTGACAGCGACGTTGCGACTTGTGATATGGAGCGTAGATGGGGTGATACTGCCTTTAACTTCACGTCTAGGTCATTGGGGAAAGTGGTGGGCTCCTTGAGGATCGTCTGGCAGTGGGTCTGAAGCGTTGTAATGTGCATACTTGGGCTAGCGGATGCAATTTTTAAATGCAACAGCTCCAAGATATCGGTGAACGCCTGAGAAAGAGGAATATATTCCTCACTGATCAGAAACTAGCAGTAAAGTGAGCAGTAAAGTCGTTCGTGAAGAAGATAGACTTACTGCTATATCTCTTAGTGCCTCACTCTTATTCGCCTCCCGCAGGGCTATAGCGATGGATGCACCGCCAATAAGCTTCGCCCGGCGTCCCCAGTTATAGTTGCCCTTGAACATGGCTTGGTCGAATATGGCCTGAGCTCGAGAAGCGACACCAACATTCGACAGTTGTGAAGCTATAGAACGTATGAATTCATGCATAGTTATCTAGTCGACATTGTTATAAGCTAATTGACCTTACCAGAAAGAATTGCGACGTACCATGTTTCGTCTTTGCCTACTTTCTCGGTCCTGGCCAGCAAGAGACCAACCATTTCGACCTTTCAATGTTCCAAGACCTTGTGACCGATTCCAATACGCAGAGTAGTCACGTCCTGAGGTATCTTCACGCTCAAAATGGGAAGCAAGGATGCTTTGGGATGGATTAGACAGAGTACCGCAGGTTGTACATATGGCGGAACCCAATTCTTGCTCCCATGTCGTTTCTCCGCCACATTCCGCACATCTCTCATGCATTCAGCACCACGTTTGGTTGAAGTTGGTTCAAACCAGCATATGAATACGGAATTATACTCCAATTCCAGGGAGAACCCTGCACAGATTGAAGTAATGAAGAGATAGGTGGTAGTAGTTCAACGTTCAACTTGAATCATCCTCTAAACGGGACATGTTACTAAGTGTGACATGAGTAAGTATGTGTATGTCACATTCCTTACTCAAGTCAGTTCGTGCTATATTTTGTGACAGCCGTGACTATTACTGCAACTCAACGAACTCCGAGTCGTAATCTTCTTTCGAAACTCATAGCAGATGTGAATTTGGCCACAAAATATAGGAGCTTCACCACTAGCAATACCAATGCTGTTGTAATTATAGCTCCATGACTATTCACACTCAACTAACATACGGGGAAAGCTACTACAATTACTTGACTAACCCCGGCCCCTGTTAGATGGTACTATAAATTAATTATAACCACCATGTCAGTGTACCATTGCAGTACAAGACAATGTTTGATATGGTTGAGAGCCAAGCAGACCCACGTTTCGTTTCAGTGTCTAACCGTACTAACTTGAAATAGCCTCAGGCTCCAGGAACGCGAGGATCTCCGTGACTTCTCCGGGTCGCAATGTGCCGTCTTCCAGATGCCTCATCCCGTCGTTGCCGGATCATAGTATCCTATGGTCCACACAATACATATCGGCGTAGCAATTGGTAGGTCGGCTCCGACTTTCGCATTTCCCTGGTAATTGTCAAATAGAGCCAACACCACGGCTACAGTCTAGTACACCAGAAGCATCATATGAAAAATGCAAGTACATACAGCTAACCAACGCACGAGTATCACATAACGTTGAGCATGAACCCACATATCGACAAAAATGAGCTAAGGAGATCTAGAACCAACAATCTAGTGACAGGCTACAGAATATGGTAAAGCTATACATTATGATGTTGATAGACCCCCAGTCATAGCGTTCTTGAAAGTTCACAACTGTAGCAGGCCGAACCCACAACTAAGGTACAACTAAGCGTGAGAATATATCTTACCGTCCGAGTTCAAACATTCTTCGTCGCTGTCTTGTCCAAACTCTGAACGCTGTACGTGGTTGGAGTTATCAGTATCTCCTCGTTACTGCCCTTTGACGCTATATGCAATGTAGCTATGATTGATATGGCTGTATCTGCTGTCTAGAGGAACGGCTCAAACTTGACATTGAACTCCTTGTCCCGAGGAAGAAAGTTCGGAGAGCTGTCCGTCTGTTCAATAGCAGCCCCCGCCTTGGGAGATAGGTAAATGTCCGACAAGGTTTCATGTCAAATATTTTAGCTATGCGTTTTCCTGCAGGTGTGACATCCGACCGGGACGCAGTGAGAACCACTATCTCGTTGAAAAATGGGTAGTTGACGAGTCCGAAATAACGGTATCCGAAAGCACATACTCTCTCCATGACATTCGAAGGTCGTGAGCCACCTCAAAGCTCGACAATTACATTTAGGTATACTGCGATTGTAGGACGACTCCATTATTGAGACGGATCATGATGCTGGTATTTCCATTATGTTTCAAGCAAGAATGCTTACCACCGACAAACATTGAACTTATCCTTAACGGCGTTATGTTTTTACTGATAGAGTTTGGACAGCTAACCCAGGTCCAATGTAATGCAAAACAACCCAACTGCATTGGTCCGGTCTATGCTTCCGCATATGACCTTTGGGCGTCGTGCTTCATGTCACCACTCGTACATATATTCGCACAGGGCGTATCTAAATGCTGCACGCTAACATCTACTCCTGACTCAATTGAAACCATGGCGGACGATGTCGACGGCCCTCCTATCGATATCGCAAATGTTTTGGGTGGTCTTATCCTGGAGATCTGCATCGGCCTCATGTAAGCATCCAATCTTCATATTTTCTCTCATTTTTGTTGAGAATGTCTTTTATTGTAGACTATACGGAGTAGCGACTGCACAGGCCTATGTGTACTCACTCAATTCCAATATGGACACGCTACGACTCAAAGGAATAGTCTTTGTTGTGTGGTAAAAGCTCTGTCTCCATATCGATTCTGTACACTTTAACTTTATCATCCCTCCAGGATTTTAGAGACCGTCCACACGGCACTCATGCTTCACCAAATCTACTATTACACAATCATCTCATTTGGCAATTACGACAAAGTCGTTTTGATTGATTGGTACGAGTTTTATTAATATCATCTGCATAAACTTGAGACAAGCTTACACTGATACGTAGGAGTATGAGTGTCAGTACCATCCATTCATTCCGGCATGTTGTACTAATGTGATATGTTATTTATCAGCTAGCTCTATTTGCAGAGGTATGCCTCAACATTGACAAGCCGAAACGTCCTACTCATCAGCTCTCTTATAGAATTCTATTGTAGCAATAGTTCAAGGGTATGCTCTCATAACCATAACTACATTGATATTATGTAACATGATGCAAAGGTTCTACATTCGTAGGATTTGGATTCGTAAGTTTTTCGCAGTTCATTGAAAACTTGATCTCTAAAAATGAATATCAAGTGAGTAATAATAGGAAATTCCCGGTTATTGGACTGGTAGGTTGAATTCGGTTCTGTTCGTTTGTTGGACGACTATGTTAAATTATATGCATAGTTGATCCTTCTGTCCGCTCGTATTGGCTTCCATACCAGTGAGTGTCGTCGAACCAATTTTCTATGCACGATAATAATTCCTCCTTTATAGCTGCGGCGGTATACGGGTCAGCAGGATTCGTTACGATGGTACCCACCCATATCTCACTCACCTACCCCAATAGTATTGTCTCCCCCTCATCTGCATCCTTCCAGGAAGAGTTCCCACAGAAGGTATCAGTCACGTTTATACATATTGTGCATAACAAAGGTTTCATATGTGCATCAGCTTTGTGTCAGAGTCTCCAATAGTCTCTCTGCCTCCGTCGATGGGTTTATCGCTGCCTATATGATATTCTTCCTGCTGCGTAGCAAAACAGGATTCAAGAGGTATGGTTTCTACAATCCATATACGTCAAACGCTGAATAGTGTTGTCATATAGGAGTGACGGCATTGTTCGCTGGCTGATGGCATATTCGGTCAATACTGGCCTGGTCATGATGTAAGGGTTCCGTTATGTAGGGTCCATCATTTCGCATTGACATCAATTGGCAGGATTGTATCAATTTCGATTGCAATCACTGTCAGTGAATCCTCGTTCAGATTGTGATACTAGCTGATTCATTTGTGGCAGTATTCTAGTATGCAAGGGAGTTTCGTCTTCGCCGGTTTGTCGACTATGGTCAGCAAATGTAAGTATCCAGTCATCATACCTTTCTTTTTCGCAATGATACTGATTTCCAAGTAGTATACGCCAATTCATTTCTCGGGACGTAAGTTCTCAAAACAAAATGATATGCATCGCTCTTAAATGACAAACTAGTCTCAACGCGCGAGATCTTTTGCGTGGCAAACTTGCTGCAACGTTTGGTAATATGGGCTCTGATTTACTGAAGCTTCAAATCACCGCCGGGGATAACGTGCAGGGCGCGCCTCACACGGAATTGGCAGTGAGTGCACCAGTTAATGCGTCCACCAACTAGATGAGATCGAAGTAACACAGTGTCACGGTCTTGCTTTCACCACTGGACACACCACCACTACCAGTAGTGAAGCTAGCAAAGTGAGTATCGTGGCATCTTATCATGAGTATATATGTACTCATGTCGTCTTTTTCAGTTGCATACCACCACGGAGGACGATTTTAAAGCCTCGTCGCCAGTCTGATTTCCACCTGAGGTCTGTGCGATGCCAGTGTCGGACTTCTTTGGACCCCAAATTCTGCACTTATATTCTGACTTTGTCACCGGATTTCTGTTTGAATTCTTGATACATTGAAAACGTATGAGACTACTGAATGTGAATTGTATACATGAATTCCGAAAGCAAATAATATCTTTACTAACACCAGAATCAGGGTGCCAACAAAGAACATAGGATCGCTCGTTATGTAACAGAGGGTCCATCTTTCTCTGGGTACGGACATTCAAGATACTTAGCTGAAGAATTACTTACGTATGTCACATTGGTCATATTTGTTTGTCCATGTGGACGTGTCATAATATCATCGCGGGTGGGTCGTGTTAAGTTCTAACCTCTACATGATAGGTGTCTAGCACATCGCAGTGATGAAAGCAAAACTATAACCCGACATTTTACTGTAACATGAATACACGAGCCCAAACATGAAGACCATCAATGCTCTAAAATAGAGGTACATTCAAGTTTCCCCTTTGACATCGTTGAGTGTAATGAAACGGAGCGAATTTGCTGTTCACCACGATAAACCTAGGGCGTGCAAAGTTTAGGCCTCCAACTCGTCACAGCTGAGGAGTACTTTGTGGGTCAGGGTACGTCTTAACTGCCTATTCTGTTACTAATTTACAAAGTTCATCAGGTGCTTATGGGAGGACGCTTAAACTCGTACTTCGCGACCCACATCGGACTCAACAGCTACGGCATAGGTTGGATGACTCATTCTAGGTGACGACATTAAAACTTGCATTCATGAGAATTGATCCACTTCAATATGAATGAGTACCGCCCTCGTTGACGTTACAGGCAAGTTTCTTACTAAAGTTGAGCCCGATGGGTGCGCTGCTTCATCGGACCCGTCACTCCTATCATACCACAGAGAAGTCTCTGTGAGAATGGACTCTGTGTAGGTTTGTATAAATATACTGACCTGTTCAATAACGAACTGCATCAGTGATCTAGTATGGCTTCAACCCACCACAACGATGTACTCCGAATTGCAATTTGGTATGGGTTTTCCTCTCAACTACTCATCATTTTCTCGACTAATATTTTGCACCCTCGTATAATAGTGGAGGTGGTATAGGCGGCCTCTCTCTGGCTCTGGTATTAAAGACCTTTAGTCGTAACAAGAAACTATTGGTCGACCTATACGAGGCCGGTACCAGTTTCACAGAGATTGGAGCTGGAATAAATCTATGGCACCGCTCACGATACATTCTGGATCAACTGGGGATCGATGACTCTTTGAAAACGAGGTCTTTCTCACCTCCGATGAAGGTTAGGAGAAGCAATACCCCAGATGGGATTTTATATTATGAGTCACAAACTCCAGGTCGGTTATGAGGTGTCCACTAGTATTAGACGTAATATTGATGCTATTCTCACACAGGAGATGTTACGTCGGTCACTCTTCATCGGCGAGAAATGCTCAGCCTTTTAGTAGAGGGTCTTGGCTTCGGTACCGAGCCAGACAGCTTTATCGCTACACATTTCTCCAAACGTCTCACAGGATACGACCAGGATCCCTCTGGCGTAACTCTGCATTTCCAAGACGGCTCGACGGCTCACGCACATGTTCTCGTTGGTGCTGATGGCATTAGCTCCGCGACTCGCAAGACCATGTATACGCAATTGGCAGAGCATGCTAGCGTGACTGACCCCGACCGAGCCGACGATCTGATGACGAATGGAACACCTATCTGGGCCGGGATCCATATCTATCGTTTCTTGATTGATGCTGCTAAGATCAGAGCAGTGGAACCCAATCATGCATCTCTATCACAGTCGACTGTGGTAAGTTTGTCTCTCAGCAATGTATATCATGACCAGGGCAACTCAAATTATTTTCACTGGCAGTGGGGCGGTGAAGGTATCGTAAGTCTATCTCGTACTTCGTAATATATTGGGGAGTCACTTAAACCCAATACACAGCATGTGGTCACATATCCCATCTCCCCCACTATCATAAACGCGGCAATGTGTGTTGACATCCCCGGTGGCTTCGGGACCTTGCTCTCAGAACATACAAAAGTGCCTGTCGCCAAAAAGGAGATTACACAGCTGACGGAAGGCTGGGAAGAGGATTTGCAATTGTTGATCAAGGTACGAGAGTCCAGACTTACGCTCTCGTTCACTCGTAAACTCTAACAATATAACGTTAAACAGAATGCCGGCGATGTCGTGAGGTGGTCGGTCAGCCAAGTACGACCGCTTCCACAATTTGTTGACGGAAGGGTGGCATTACTGGGAGATTCTGTGAGTAGCGTTCGTCTTTCTTTAGCTTCATATGATCATTTAATACGTGAATAGGCTCATGCCATGGTGCCATACGCCGGAGCCGGAGCGGGGCAAGCGATAGAAGTAATGAGTCTAAGTTTAATTCCCCTCAAAATTAAACGTTCTCATATTTTGTTAGGATGCCTATATTCTTGGCCTTCTCCTTTCGCAGCCTTCAGTGAATACGTCTAACATTGCCGATGTACTCAAGATCTACGATACCATCCGCAAGCCCTTCTCTCAAGACGTCGCCAACCGTTCAACGAGAATGGGTAAATTCTTTCAGCTTCACCCTGACCACCTCCCATCTTGTGTTGACTTTGAGAAGGCAAGACAAGGCGATCGTGCTGAGCTGGAGAAGTTGGGAAATGCTATCGATGATGTGTGGAGTTTCCATTATACGGAAATGCCGAGCGAGGATTGGAAGAGGGCGAAGGGTATGTTGGATGAGATGTTGCATAACAATGGCAGAAGATAGGAAGTATCCGTTCTCAAATAGCTATGTACTGAACAAGAGATCGAGTTTATATAGTTATTTTAGCTTGACCTAAATCCTACCAACGTCATTTCCCGGAGATCAGTCAAATACGTCACACCTAAAGTATCACATACGACTTGCACGATTTTGCAATAGGATACTCATAACTACTGCATAAACAAATGGTACGACTAATTAAAGGTCCACCTAGTAATAAGAAGGAGAAGAAGAGAAAAAAAATGGGTAGTTGCGCAAGAAAAGAAAAACTCTACTACGTAATGAATATGAATGACAATTGGAAGTTGGGTTTGTATCCAAGTTCGGAGGTTCGACCTCTGTGAGAAAGGGGTTACACAATGATGATGGGTGCGGGAGGGGGTATCAAACGATAATGAACTACGACAGCAATCAGGACCACATGACGAATAATGAACAGACTGGGAAAGACGAAGGCGAAAAGGGGAGATGAGATGGGATGGGAGATGGGGAGGGGAAGCGAAGAGTCCTAGTATACGTATGCAGCTGGAACGACACCTTCGAGCCCCGATTTAGGGTCTCGTGCGTACCACCATCTACAAGAACCAATTCCGTCAGCTTCACATTTTGACATCAGATAAGAAGAAACAAATACGTACGCTGCATCTCGATCATCGAGCACTTCAATTTCTTGACCCGCCGACATCGGTAGCTCTCCCTCACTCTGTCCATCGAAGGAATATCTCGCATGCGCAGATCGACTGATATCCTCCGACATGCCCATAACCGCATCCGAAGGAGTCTCCGCGCGCACATAATTGCTGCCATCAGGACCAAATGGATCATGCTCGGAAGCTGATTGCAGGACTGTTCCAGCACCAGCCTCTTTCTCCATCGTGTCGCTGTTGTATGGATCGTGACCACCAAGGATGGTGTTACGAGTCGCAGCATTAATGTGCTCGAGAAGAGAGGTTGGGCGATGTGCTGAGTCGTCGTCTTGGATTTCAGCGGGGTCGAATTTGTTGACTCTGTCATCTCGGCGGGAGAAGAGAGTCCAGAGGATGCCGATGAGGGCTAACAAAAAGACCACACCTGCGGCGATAGCAATCGAGATGAGGATGACAATACCAGTTGCAAGGAAGTCTAAGATAAGAATAACTATTATTAGAATAGAAGATCTTAAATTTTCCGGGGGACTACTTACGTCGTTGAGTGAAGCTAAACTGTGCAATTGAATGAATCAAAGATGAAACTGCACCAGGAGTTCCCGTAGAAGATGAAGTAAGGATATACGGAATGAAATTCTTGCCGTCGAACAACACGGACGAAGCGTTGCCGAAGTCTGGATCAGAGAGGGATCCGGAGACCATCAACATGCGATCTGGCTCGACGACACCATTTGCGTCGTGGGTGTTTTGCAAAGGGACCATGATCAGTTGAGAGACATCTGTTGAACTGGCAAATCCGGGATCTGCAAATGAAAATTGATCAGAGTTCGTTCATTTTACACCGTACGAGACCGATGAATAGGTACAAAAAAACTTACTGAGTTCATTCCAAGTGGTTCCATCCCAGTATGAAAGGTAAGATTGCGAACCATCGCTTGATCTACAACCGTCTTAGTAAGGAAAAAGATGGGAAGAAAAAAAAATGGAACGTGACTTACTTGCCAGCAGCGAAGATACTGCTACTATTCCCATTGTTGACTTCGACGGCAGTGACAGGACCAGGCAGGGAGTTCGAGTTCCCAATGGTAGACCAAGTTTGGTTAGCGATAGTGTACATAGCCACATTGGTCAAAGTACCGTCAGCCAAGGCGATCGAACCAGAAGCGACAACGAGGTCTCGTGTGTTCTAAAAGACAAATTCAGTCAGCGAACCGACCAAAAACAACAGCATAGAGAAAACACTGACCCCAGCGTAGGCGACCGAAGCAACCTCTCCCTGAATCCCACTACCCAACGCACTCCATTCCTTATTCTGGAACTCAAACTGACAAATAGCCTTACAAACCGTCGACCCAGCACTCGCAAACGAACCCGCAACGATAATCGTATCCGTCTGACTCGGCGACGCAGTAATCGTCCTCACAGTCACAGCAGCAGTAGAACCGCTCTGCAAAGGTTCAACACCAGTAATATCCCATTGCTCGCCCGCAAGATCGTAAACGGCGAAGCTGATTTGGTTGGTACCTTCGATGGTGAATTGACCACCGATGAAAAGGGTGTTGCCTTGGACAAGCATGGTTTGGATCGATCCATTTACTTGGTTTCCTTTGAGGGCGCTGATAGCACCGCTGTCGAGGTCATAGATAGCGATGTTGGCGGCTGACTGACCGGAACTGGAAGTAAAAGAGAAGTTGCCACCGACAATCGCAACAGTCTTCGAGTTGTTCGTCCAGAATGCACCTGCAAGGATAGCGGGAGAAGAAGAGGGGGTAGTCGTAGGGAGGGGTGTGAGGCTCGCATCGTTGGCTGTTTGACGTTTGAACAATTGACCAATTCGAGGGATGATCGCGGCCGCTGTGCGTCGAATGTGATGACGACGGCTTACAGTAGTAGCAGTAGTCGCAGACGTAGTGCCGATGGTAAGGTTCAACGCAGTGACTTTAGGAATCCCACTATCTCCAGCATTGTTCGACAACAACGCGAAACTCGAAGCACCAAACTCGAATGAAGCAGAAATATGACCAGCCATGAATTCACTGGTATCATCCGAGTTTGTCGAGCTAGGAGCAACGAAGGTGAGGTTCCCAGTCGTCATTCCAGTGGTGTTAACCCAGCTGCTTGAACTTGTGCTCCAAATCGCGAAACTTGATGCAACGTTAGTCAGAGGTTGGTTCTGGGAGACCATAGGTTGAGAGAAGTTTCCAACAACGGTGAGTTGGTCTTTGGAGAGACTCAAACCAAGAGCAGCACCGTTAACACCACCTTCCATCGCTTTCCACTGGTTATTCTTGACGTCGTAGATAGCGACTCCACTTAAATCGCCATTGGATGCGGTAGCGGTATCCGTGAATGCACCACCAACGAAGAGTTGATCGCCAGAGACAACGAGGGAAGTGACAGGTCCATTGAGACCCTTATTCGAAAGGGAGACGAATTGACCATTGTTATAGGCAACGATGTTGGCAGAACCGGAAGCGGAACCCGCGGAGAGGTTGAATGTACCTGCGAGGAACACAATACCAGAGTCGTGGTGAGCAACTGCATTGATGTTAGCAGTTGCAGATGCGCCGCCGAGAGCAGTGAACATCTGGAACCCAACGTTATCGAGACCGGTGATAGTCGAGTTGGGCATGACACTGCTCGCATTGATACTGGAGGTAGTGCTCAATGGGAATTCGAAGAATCCAAACCCGCGCTGAGAACCAACGGAAGAACTGGAAGTAGTAGCAGTACCATTCGCGGTAACATTTGCACTCGTCAACACCAGTTGAACACGATCCGCCACCAATTCGTATTTCCCATTCTGACCCGTGCCTTCAGGACTATCAGCCAACGACATCGTGATAGTCATCACGAAGCTCGGTGAAGACGGTACGACGGGACCACTGTAAAGTTTAACAGCTGCATCCTGAGTATTTGTCTGTGACACGGTTTGAATAACCGGATCGAGTCCGTCGCCAGGGAAGATGGTGACTTTGACGCTCGTCCTGAGGGCACAATCTTGGAAGTTGGTGCAGCCTGGTACAAGGAGGGTGATATCATATTGTCCAGAAGCAGAGATATACGGCATCCACGTGAAGGTCGGACTCTGCGAAGATGGTGTGCCCACATCGACAGTTGAAACCAATACAGCCTGGATGGTACCGGGAATGTTGGTGTTGACATCTTTCTCGGTCCAAGTGCCGGTTTGTGTCGCATTGGAAGGGTTAGGTGCGAAACAGGATACACCATTATTCGATGCGATGGAAGATGCAAAGGCCCCCGAAGAGAGTAGCTGAAGGAGGTGGAGACCGGGCCCCGCACCTTTCCATTCCGACAACGTGAGTTGGAAACCTGTGATGTCGGCAGCGTTGCTGAAGAGGAAGTCCTGGTAAGGGATGCTAGAGTCTGTGAGAAGGGGGCAGGAATCACTGCAGGTCTTGTTACTGCCATCGGTTGGGTCTGTATAGTGCAGAGTTTGTACGCTGTTATCTGGGATGGTGGTTACGCTGTTCCGGAAAAGGACGATTCAGAGGTTGTGAGGAATAAGAAATTGAAAATGTGATGACGTACGAAAACGCCGTGGTCCCTCGTCCATCCAAGAAAGTGTTGCCGATTCGCACCCCATTTGCACTCAAGAATGAAAACTTGCGAACGGTGATGACCGCGCTGCTCCCATCACGGGCGAACCATGTGTTGCCGGAACCGTCTTGGCCAGCAGGGCAAAGGATGTTAGAGACGGTGTCGAAACCAGATGTAGTTGAGGATGGGGAAGCATCAATCTGGGCATCTTGCAGTGGGACGGGCACAAGTGAAGACGAGAACGGTGTTGCGCCGGCTGAGAATGGGACGTTGGGGTTATTGGTACCATTGATCACTGAGCTACTACCAAACGAGGTGACGAAAGATCCAGCAAAGAACAAGCTTGCATGAGATGAGTTGGCTGTGATCGACGATACTTCCCCATTGGAACCTGACAGACCACCGAATGGAGCGGCGGACCAGGAGGAGGATGCAACATCCCAAACGGCAACCGAGGGAGCTGGGGAGGTGAAACTTCCACCCGCCCATACTTTCTTCGCACTGGTGTCACAGTACAACGCCCTCACTTCTCCATTCGGACCATTCGAGCCCAATGCAGCAACTGCGCCGGATGATGACTTGTATGAAGCAACGTTGTTTGCGGATGTACTGCCTATCGATGTGAAAGCACCGGCGAAGTAGAACGTATCGTCGATGGAGCACCCTGCGAGGATGTTTCCGCCCGCGTTTGTTGAACCTACTCGCGACAGTTGACCATCGGAGCCACGAGAGAGAAGTGTTGATGTTGAAGCGTCAAGGGACCCGGTAACGGTGGTGTTATCGAGGAAACTGAAACCAGCGAAGGAACCTGCGATACCGACCGAGCCCATACGGTCAAAGTCGACCAGAGGGGGGGTTGCGAGCACGACATTGAGGAGAGGGAGGAGAGAAAAAGAGACACGAGAAAGAGACGAGAAAAACGAAGCTGGCGAGTTGGATGTAGCCATTGTCGTTAAGTGAACATCCGGAGGACCTGGAGAGGATAGAGGGGAGGATTAGACCGCTACAGGGTCGCGTAGGGCTATGTAGGAGGAAGGAACGTCCAGGGAGCAGACAAGAAAGGAGTGGCTTGAACTGCAGATCTGTTGGTCGGTTGCCAACTTTCGTGGGACTGCCTCTCCCCGCTATACGGCCAAAAACGCCCAGGAACAAACTCGGTCTCCCCTTTAGGCCTCGCCTATCTCGCGTGTGCCCCATGCACATCGTCGCGTGTAGGGCTCCTCCTCTTCATTACTTTCAAAATAGGCTGTGCTCAATCTCTATTCCATTCTACCCGTCTCTCTCACTCTCGTTGCTGTACAAAACAACCATTTTCTGTTTCACCTCTCCGATCGATTACCAAAGCACCCAAGCTGTTTACTTGTTCGTCAAAGTTAGGTCCTGGTCTAGACGTTCGTGATTATAGCGTTGGGTACTCCTCCCGTCTCGAACACACACAACATTAGATTGTTTGCATCGGAGCTCGTCTGCCCACCGAGAATTAGATCTTTGAGGTTGGTTCGGTGTCATTCCCAACCTTTGATACCGAGACTGTGAGGTCAGTTTCATGCATCTTAAAAACGGTCGGATCCAGACACCTCTGGGGGCTGACGTTACAGTCAATGTCAATTCCCATCTCCGCCTAGTCATCTAACTTACACCCACATCATGACCTGCCTAGCCCACACCGCACATCTAAAGCACGATCAACAGCACGATCACCATACCACACCCGGCCTTTGCCAAGAGGCTCGGTGATTTGCACCATGACGCCCTTCCCAGTCAATGTCCCTTAGCTAAGATTAGCTGCGGCATATGGATGAAGCAGGGTTTGAAGTATGGTTGTCAGTCTCTCTTGCTCAAACTATCGGGGGGCGCTATGTCACCGGACCTCATGGCGCGAATGTAATCAGCCAGCCGAATATGTTTACTTATGGACCTACAACATACCTCGATAGCCATGTGTTTCGGAGACCGAAAACGCAGTTGGACTATCCATTCTTTAAAAACAAAATAAAGCTATAAAAGCAGATAATACAGGGTCCCTGTAAGAACATCCTCGTGGTTCTGCAAGAAAAGGCATCGGGGCTGGGGTAAGAAACCATAGTGATACAAGAACCGTTTGAACACAATAGAGAGGTTGAAGGTTTCACAGCATACATTCATGAAGGTAAATTAGTTTGCAAAATCGATGTGAATACCCTCTCGGACAGAACATAAGTTTCAAATTGAGACCAGAGAAGGACCGAGAATAAATCAACATCATGAGAAAGCGATAGGTCATCTGGATAGGAGTCGCCAATCCTGTCGCTCGAGAACATGAGAAGGGTATGATATGCAAGGCCCCTAGAAGGCAAGCAATACAGAGTTCGAGTCTCGATCCGAAAGATGGGAACATGATAGTGAATTGCAAATAGAGATATTTGAGATAAATTTGAGGAAGAATCGGGACGATTCAATGGCCCTAAGAAGAACCAAGAGATGTTTTTCATACCAAGTAGGTTCGAGAGAGAGCGGGCCGGTAGGATACATTCTTTTGTGTTGTTGTTGCATTGGTTCCGGAGGCTGGCTTCAAACGACGGGAAGGGGTCTTTCAAGCTATAGGCAGCGTTACAGTACTTGCTATCGGCGTAGTTAGTACAGTCGTAATGAGCAATAATACCACATGCCCTTGTAGAAGAGGGAGCATTTGACCAGGATGTAAGAGCCTCGCGGAAGCTCGGAGTCACTTTCGAATTTCAGAGGTTGTGAGTCTTATGACCCGACTATATTCCTAGCTCAAGTAGTGAGTAATCAAGCTTTAGGAGTGAAGAGGTCGGGAGAAATACCTGAATTCAATATGTTGCTGGATTCCCACCGTTGGTATTCGTGATTCAATTTTTGTAATAGCACGCGGGCCCCGGGGAGCATGCATACTATAGGTCATATAATCATGCGTATGTCATTTGAGTTGCAATGGTTTCACTTCACAGACTCCAGGCTCCAGCTTGAACTTTTCAAGTTGATCTAGCCGATTTTGTTTGTCCATGTGGACGCGCTAGAACGTGACCGCGTTTGGACATTCGGAGCCGGGAATTTCAATAAGATACGTTGAGCAACTCGATGGCAAATTTCCGACATCTCAAACCGTTTCAGGTTTCTACACCTATGTAATAAATCAAGAAATAGTGTAAATACATATAATGAAACCACCTGGGTTCGACCTCGGGGTAGAATGAAGTGTACCACATCTACGCAGTAGTCGGAGGTTTCTCTTTTCTGTGCGACGAGTCGTCATCGTCGATCGTCGTAGTATGTAGCTCCCAGCGCGAGTCATCACTCATATCGACGGGATGAGAGCTGATGTGATCCGTAATTTGTGTCTTCTCTCGATAAATCTCGATTGGTCGCTGGAAAACAAGGCAAATCAGACATAGGTTTTCTTGTAACAGAACTCTAGTGCGCTACCTGTGTCGACGACGCTTGTATTCTAGAAAGCTCAATAGGACTCGATTTGCTTCCTACAGCCGTATTGTGAGTGTGCATATCTCGGAGGAACCGTCTCGCATTGAGTCTGTCAATTTGTTAGTACTGGGCTATCGTGGAGTCTTGATTGAAAACTCACGATCCGAGTAACGAGTTTGCGTAAACTGGATAATAGTTGAGTACGATATAAAAGAGCATAAGATAAAATGACTCACTTTTCCCAACGGCAATCACTAGACCGACGAAGAGGAGACTCTCTTGAACCTTCGCATACTAGATGGAGGAAATTAGCACACTCATCGTACGTAGTGTTCGATTCTTGCACGCACAGTGATGGTAATGGTCAACGATACAATCCTATGAGACCGAGCTTGAGCCTGAGCGCGGTACCAAACTGGAGAAAAACAAACTTACATCATAATGGCACCCGAGTTAACAGCATAACCCATGAGCCATCTAACAATACCGTCGGTCCTACAAACACAGCTTCAGTTCCAGGAACCAGAGATGTTGAGATGTTGTATACGTACCTATCCTGACCCGACTGTCGACGAGAGAGGAAATAAATTAAACTAATGGCGATCATGCCGTCAATAACGGCTGATAGCACGTTAGCAGTTTCTACTGCAATCTGTATTGTGTACGTTAGTCAAGTCCGCAGTGAATATGAGTTAGCGCAAAAGAAATACAAATACGCACATTAGGGCCTCGATTAGCTCGAAGATCTGCCCAGACACCGGTAGTGAGGCTAAGATTCACTTCATCAAAAGATAATTTTTGTAAGTCATGAGGCTGTCACTCACGCTAAGACACCCGCAGCTGACGAAGTGGTAGCATTTAGTCTTCATTTCCTTGTCATATAGCTGATTACTTACCAGTATGGCATCCTGTACAGTCGATCATGAGAATAGAGACGAAACTCAGTGAAAGAAACACATACCAATGCGACCAGCAAGCAAGATGGACTGAAAATCCCGAGGTCAACCAAAGTCAGACACAAGGTTACAAACATGAACGTACCGGAGTGACCGTCAGGATATATGAATGGTTGCTCACTTCAATAACACAGAGATGAAATCAGTACGGGCCCCGGACGTGCAACTCGGTTGGATGGACTTACATATCCAGAGGCGACGGATAAAGAAACTAGAAGAAATGCGAAGAAACGCGTTAGACTACGCATTGCAAAGTCAAATCCGAGTCGGGCCGCTTACATGTCCACCATAGCGACTATCATGTTCTACACCACAAGTTAGTCGATAAACAAACTATCTTCATGCTTATGAACGCACCTCAATGAAAACCGCTGCCTTTGAGAAAGAATCAGTGCTAGAATCTTGAGAAAAATGGCTCGATACTCACCCCAAAACTCCTGTAGATCAGGGTCCCAGTCAATCAGAACGTCGAAAGAGGCTCGAAATCAACGATAGACCGTACCAGTCAACAAGTCCCACCATATCCAGACGACCGAATGAGAGGACCACCGTGTAGTATAGAAGACGCATAGAAAATGCGCTATGTAGAGTCTCAAGCAAACTAAAATACGGTTAGTACATGTTTAGGACCGAAATAACGTGGCGCGTACGAGATAGTCATAACCCAAACCTTGATCCAAAGGGGATCCTCTTTGCTGTTAAGCATATAAACATAGGTCTGCGTCACAGTGATTCCATAGAATCTAAGAACAAAGAGGTGAACTTGAATAAGATCAGCAGAGAAGATGCGGGAGGCTCGTACATGAAAGCAAAGCAAAAAAGGATAACTTGGCCTCCCAACAGCTCAACAGCTTGAGCCTGTAGAGCATTGGGTTCCATGTTGAGGTCTAGACTGTATGTGCTGGAGCCCGGAGGAACGTCTCGTATGGGGCGCGCACCTGGACTTTTGAAAGGGGCCAAGGAGGATGTCACCGTATGTCGGATACGCGTCCCGTTATATACCAGAAGCTGTTCATGCCCCACCTATTTTTGCGTTCCTAAACGAAGTATCGAGATCTGTCAGACGTTTTGCATCGGTGGAATCCTGCTCAACTTCCAGAACGCATACGGCAGCCTGAGTAGGCGACCACTGATGATGATGTTCATCATTCTCGGAAGAACCATATAAGAAGTTAAAACCTGTCGGCTATGATGGAATACAAACTGAATAACCAATTCTATGTCATGATCCAGGCGATACGGACCCCGGTGAAGAATGGCAAATCACTGAAAGTCGTTATAAGCCAGTATCTTCTTCTACCTACTTGGATAAAGTCAGTATGTAGATCTTCTGATTCTTCACAAAGAAATTCCTGCCGTCTTGGACACCGCCTCTAAGCCCGGTCACAAGTCTCAATTACATGATGCTGGATGCTCCTAGTTACTGTATAAGTATGCTTCCAAGGCGTTCAGGGTTGAAACCTCGTGGGAAAGCTTTTGTGGTACAAGTTGTCTACTTCCTCAGCGGACCGAATGAGGCACCATCCTTCAATCACGAAGCCAGCCTGAAGGCCAAGTATTATGAGATAACGTCTAGGGTCACGACAATGGAGGAATTTCGGGCTCAACTAATTATTTGATCATCTGTCACACTTACCAGCGATGAACAACTGCAGCTTCTTGAAGTGATAGACAGGTCGTATACCGCTGAATTGATATGCATCATCACTTGACTAGCTCCTCGAAGATGTTTCGCCATACCATCTCGCATGTACACTGAATCCAATTACGGGGATCATTGCACGGAACATACCGATGATCAATGCAATGCGAATGGAGTTAACCGTGGCGGCGAATAAAGTCTCGTCATAGACTCATAGCGGAATATCGTACAAGAGTCGCGCCTAGATTGCAACGGGAGTGAACGGTTATTATTCTCATATAATAAACAATCAAACGTACTGACCACAATTACGGGATAAGTGTTTCACTAGAGATCTCCAGAAGAGTAGGTTTCATAACTGGTATTGACTACATACTTTTTCTGTCCGTGCTTTCAGATTGCTCTGGTAGGGAGTCGTCCCGTCCTCGGATTTAGGGTCATCATACCTTACCATGACTTGCATCAATCCGACTACCGTGTGATCTGTGAAGCTGCCTGAACGCACAAGGGCATCACCACAGTTACCGAGTAAACCAGTGTCAGATCTCCTTAATCTCGCCTATCGGCAGTCTTAGTGCATCCGCCTCCGAAAAGGAAGAGTTTGAAGTAACGCAAGTAGCCGAAAAGTGGTGTACCTATCGGTTGTGATCCAGGATAGCTACTATATCCCATACTCAGATCCCTAAGAAGAGTGGTTATGACTATATCAAAATACACCGGGATGTGAAGTAGGAAGCTCACCGATGGGATCCATTCTTAAGATGGAATGCGAAACTGAACACAGAAGTCAATGATGCTTCCGAATAATTGTCATGGCCTTACTCGTACCTATGGGCCCAATCGCTTCCCTGTGTTTAGACCACGTCGAGTAATAAAGGAGATCTTCGGTTACGGTTTGGCCAATTATAAATATAAATACCAGTCAATGCGCATGCAATCGCCACATCGTATAAAAAGAAGCTTCGACAAGCGTCAGGCCGCCGTTCCGTATTTATCTGTTGCTTCGACGACCACTTGAACTAAACGATTCAGGTTGACTATAGAGACAATGAAATCAACAATGTACAACATACCTCAGACATAGCGGGCTCAGATCGCGTGTTCTGGGAAAAGTGTCTGTTAAAATTAGAGTGGAAGATACTAAAAGTAGGGAGGGGCTGACAGAAATGTCAACCTACAAACTTCGATATCAGAAACTATCCTTTCTACCCATATTTCCAGGATTCCATATAACCATCTGTACGTCAGGCACATATCAAACCTTACCATACACAATGACTTTCCCATGTAGCCCTGCCATGCACAAGACAACTCACCGTGTCGAATTCCATTCGGTCGCTAAAGATGACGGACATCTCCGACATAATCGGGAAGTTCGAACAGGGCGGCGTAATTTGGACGGCTTTCAGTGCAGCATCGAATGGTAAGAATGTTGAATTCTGTTGAAATGGTGATTGTTGCTGTATCTTGTAAACGGGAGCGATTAGGGGAGGATACCCAGACTACGACAGCAGCCAAATGACCACACGACATGAGACATAGGAATCGGTGGGATACAGAAGGGCACCACAAGTTTAGAGTTGTTGAACTTTATTCCTAGTTGTTCACGCTGTCGCTCGGGCTCATTATCTTCAGACTGGAACGTCTACTGTTATCAGTGCGAGACCGACGGTCAATTCAATGCTGATTAATATGAATTGAGTACTAGTGCTAGGCATTTGAATGATACACTGAACCTGACGGTTGCACGATAAATTTGAATGCATACTTATCACGCTTGACATAAGAATAGCAATAGACCTACATGTAGAAAGGTTCAGTATTGCAGTCATCACAAGAGAATGAAGCTTTGTAATTACGAGCGACATACCTTACAGCGCTGCTTATCCTCTGTAAATAAATAAAGGGCACCACAAAAGTGCGTAGATGGAAAAAATTGAAACAGAGGCTATACTTCCCAGCCAGACGCTCAACACTTGCGAAAGACAGTCGAGCCAAGCTGATCCTTCCCCCGCTACGCAACCAGTCACCAGCACAAAGCCAGCAACACGACAATCCGCATGAGTTCTACCAGTCCCTGCTCCAATCGGCCACCCCTAGTGCTCAAGGCTTCGGGGCAGCCTCCACTTCAGTTAAACATCATCCGTCATCCTAGAGATCTGTACCACCCAAAGATGGCGAGAGGGCGCATATTCAATGACGGGGACATGTACCTCCTGAGCTTGGTGATATTCAAAAGTGTCCCAAATCCATTCTCTCACGACCCCTTCCCGAAGGAATAAAGTCATGTCTGTTTGTGCTCTTCGTCTCCGAACGAATTCCGAGCCACATCAACTGTCTTTTTGTGCGTATACCACATTCGACACTCCTCAGTAACAAATCTCCATCGACGAGTACCCTCACCAACAAGCCTACACTTCACAATCACCGGTCCTCAACCGCTCAGTCAGGTTTCACATACGATGACATCCGACTCGACACAAACAAGACTCAACTCCCAACATTGACATCCACCCACGAGAACGAATCTCTGTTGGGACAACCCGTAGGCGACGCAACTGTGGATGTCGGTGAGGAGGAATCAAGATGAAATCAGAGTAGAGCAGGTCGCGGGAACCATGACATGAGGGAAGATCAGCAAAAGCGGTACCAGCTTGACAGATCAACAGATAGTCGTGACAGAGAATTACAAGGGAAGCTTTTCCAGCCGAAGTGTGGCAAAGAAGAGCAGAAATGCAAGCCACGGAATAAGCTCAAGGAAACGCGTCTTCGCGCAACAAAGTAACGAGCATGGCGAGATTCATCTTCGAGATATCGCAAGGATCCAGGTTGACACAGATACTAGCCCGACGCGTCACGAACGCTCAACAAATCAGAAGTCAAGGCGAGCCTTGACAGAAGTGGGGACCGATCTACTACCGCGCGGCGGGTTGAGTAGCCCGCCTTCTTGTAGTGGAAGGACGAGAGTTGGGGGTTGTCGATTGTCCTAGCTGAAAATGACCTCTGGGCCGAGCAAACCGAAACATTTCGTTAGATACCAGAAAACACACCTTGCGTCCAGCCCTCCGTCGTCGCAAATCCAACAAGTAAATCCCCTTCATACACATCTTCCTGTACGTTCCCTTTAATGCTCAAAGCCCGATACGTCATCCTGGAATCCAATAGTCCTTACCGGCCACGCAACCATGCTGATTTCGCTGCGCTCCCTACGCTTTCAGACTCCCATCTCCATCGCTTTTGCATCCCCCGGAATAAGGAGCGGCAAATACAAGTAGAGCAGTCTGCGGCAAGCGGAATCACGCGAAAACGTTGCCGGGGTTGAGCTAAATGGAACCTTTGAGCCCCATCCTAACGACAGGAAGGCCACCGCCCTCGAATGCGAGTCAGAGACTCGGGCTGCTCGTATTCTGTAAGGGGTACTTGCTTCTCCGTAGAGAACGGAACCGGAGCAAGAAGGAAATATTGAGAGCCTTGCCAGAGAGAGGTGTATGGATCTAGAAGCAAGTATCGAGCAAAGAGGGCAATGCAAGGCCAATGAGACCTCTGAAAGATCTGTTCGTAGCCAAGCTACCCACAAACTGGTGATACATGACGACTCAGACTGTGTGAAACTCGCTCGCTTCCCAGGAATACACCGTCAGTGTGCCGCGACGCTTCTCTGGTGCCGCTATCCAAACGTCGCTCGCTCGCTATTGCATTGGTTGCATGCTTTCCGGCGCTGTCTGCCCTATCCAATTTCACCAACATCAAGATCTTCGAAAGAAGTATCTTTCTGTGCGTATAATCTTGTGCCTCCCGGTGAGATAGGAGCGAGTCAAACATCACTAGCAGCAGCCTGTATGGGCACATAGGAATGCGAGCAACACATGTTCAGTACAGACAACACTTTCCGGAGATGCGATATTGATGCATCCAGGAAGGTCAACGCGAGTGAATACGTCTAAGAGTCGTCAGCTAACCAAGATCATGGCGTATACCATGCAAGATTACAAGCTCTACTAATCCACACCACCTGAATCACCGGAATGACTTCCAAGTAAGCAGCTATTGCCCAGGCCGCATTATCCTTTTGCAATGGCTCTCACATGCAGAGTGTGAATACAGAACAGCCCCGAAGACACTTAGGGTTAGATCACACTCTGGGTTAGAGTGGAGTGTGTTGGTTTAAAGTAGCCACCAGACGAAAGGCAAGACGCGTATCTGGGGTTCGAACAGGGGTCCTGGAGCGCAAAAGGACTTCAGAAGGGCGTCGAGAGGGGGATTACTGCTGTTCACGGTTGTGAGGAGGTATACTGCTGAGTGTGCTGGCCGAGATGATCGTTGAGTGCAAAGTCGTGTCTGAGCGCTTTTGACCCTATTTACGCGTCGCGTCGCGTCGATCAAGTCAGGTGTAGTTGTTCGCAGGATCACTTCTTACTTTCAGCGTACAGAAGTATTACAGATACATCTCCACTCTTAAATTCACATTTATGCAGTCCTTACTCTACGATAGACGAGCTTTTCAGGACAAAATTATGTACGATTCGTCCAGTACTCTACGGCGAACGACCCTCGTAATCCGTCATAGAGACTCTCGGACACGCACCCGTACCTTGCCTACTGAACAATAAACAGGGTAATATTAGAAGCCGCGAGTGACTTTGCTGTACAAATAAAAATAAAAATTCTCCAAGACAAAATATAGACACCTTCACTCTCATATGACCAATTCCTGAAAAATTGAATTCAAATGTTAGTTCACAGCCTGAGCTGCGGCTACGTGGAGTATGCGTGTCATTGCGTGAGACTAGACAAGATCTGACATTCAAGCGGTCCAAAATTTGTAATAACATTCATTACTGCATTGAAAGTATCGGGAAGTAAAACGAAGTTTATATCGTGCCAGGTGGTTCATTATTCAATCCTTTGTTTCGACATCCAACTGCAAATTGATCAGCTTGATCCCAATCGCATTACGGAACACTCACAATTTTCCCATTGGCTTCGTTAGATATAACCAAGGTTGAAGGATTGGTCTCTGCAGGAGCCTACGCAGATCGCGAAGCAATCAAGATCAGCCTCGAAATAGCAGACCGGCGTATCGATCCCTGACATACCGATTGAACAGTCCCCGGACCATAGTCAGTCGCCGACCTAAAGTAGGGTAATTCGACGTCTGTCTTATCGATGCCACGATTCAGGTTCTGGCGCATCAGGTGTCGTGCATTGAGGCTGAATGAACGTTACAGTGAGATCAGGTTGATGATCTGGGTCCATTGACTTACGTGCCGAGGAATGCGTTGGAATAAACTGGAAAACGCGGGAAGTGGGATGTATTGAATAGATGAAAGGATCTCGGAAACTTACGTTTAGAGACTAGGGAGATCCATCCCAGGAACATCATGCTGCTGTGTGATAACTTGGCATACTGGCGTAAGTCAGTTTAACATTCACCGATGTACTCATAAAGTATAGTCAAACCTACCGTCACCGCGATAACTATCGCGACCAACCTGTTTACAGAAATAATTGGGTAAAGTATGGAGAAATGCAGGAGGAAGTGCTCACACGTTGAGAAGGTTTGTATTGACGCAGTATGCCATTAACCATCTAGTGACTCCAGCCGTTCTTGCGAGATAGATCTGTCAATGCCCGAGGGGTGGTGTTCTACGTGTGTTACTTACTTCATGAGACCGCTATGACTACTCCAGAGGTAGTAAATCATGCCACAAGCAATGAGTCCGTCGAGAGCTGCAGAAAGTGCGACAGAGACGAGGGCAATAATCTAGGACAAGAGATTATGTATGTTATTGAAGTTGGGATGATGGCATGAACAATGAGCTTACGCTACTTGGTGAGTCTGGCTCGAAGCCATCCCAGACACCTAATTTGATCCTAAAGTTTAAATGTTGCGCATTCGATATAAAGTCTCAAAGATAGGTTGGATGTTTAACGTACGAGAATACCGCCGTCGCTGTGCTAATATCAGTACGAGAAATACAAGAAAAAACAAAGATAATTCGAACCTATTACCGAGCCTAGTGCGTAAGATGAGAATTTTCTTAATGAACATATACACCGACTAGTACTGACTACTCACCGATGCGAAGGATAAGAATCAAAACCTGATACATCCCTAGTTAGTGGTATGGCTAGTAAATATATCATGACGGCTGTACTCACAAGTATACCGATAAGAGTAATTGACCGGCCGCTAACTATTAACAGAATTAGTCTAGCAACTTGATAATCTAGACAGGACTTACGATGCCAGATACGCCATACATAGAAACTAGTGCGGCTGAGATTACTGACGGACAGTATAAAGTACAGACTCACCTTTGGACGAAGAAAGCAAGTACATCCTGTGGAAAAGTAACTCAGCACGGGACTCTTAGTAGTCTGTGTTGGCACCAACCTCAGTGAAAAGCATAGCCTGGGATTGGTATGACTTAGTGCAATAGGAGATATCACAGTCGACAAGTACGTACGGGGACACTCCTGAAAATAAATTCCATTTAGTACAAATAACGGTGCACGGTATCGAAAACTCACCAATCTATAATGGAAACTGCAGGGAAGCTGCTCATGACATTGAGGGTGTAATAATAAAGCAGACGGAGTACAAAAGCGCTGTGAAGGGTCTCCGCAATGCTATCGGTGTATATCGTTAGCTTGATAACGAGAACCTTAGAAAGAATATGAACATACAAAACGATTGCGACAAGCAACTTGAGCCGGATTGTATCGTTCTTACTATTAAACATGAACACATAAGCTTGCGCTACTCCTATGCCGTATAATCTATCAGTGTGGCCATGAGCGGAAGACGTTTGTAGGTCGTAGTGGTGGGGCGTACGCAAATGAGATACAAATCAAGGCGAGCAGCCCACCAAGGAGCTGAAATGGGTCAATGGGAACTGAGGACGCGGGATCAGCCATAGTAGTACTTGTGGGGCATGCGACAGCAGGGTTCTACATGTTGGTCACTCCCTATGTTATACGCCTCAAGCAGGCGTCTGATGCACCGAGAACAATCTGTTTGCTTACCGTGATAGGGTACATAGAATAGAACCTTGGAAGCAAACCCTGACATACCAAAAGGTATGGGTCAAAGCGGTATCCAGATAGGGGTGCGATGTGTATTCGAACCAGATGTAACGGGATGACGATACCGTTTGTAGAGCTGTTCGGTACATGCAGTTCGGTACAACTTGAGCAGTTCGCGTTCGAACACAAAATGGAAACATAGAAACGACTTCAAATTCGCAAGTTATTGACAAAAAAGCATGGCGCTAGACGAAGACTTTCTTAATCATAGAAGTTCAGGGTATTCCATTCAGTCCATGACCTTTGCTCCCAGGCTTAGCGATTTCTATTGAGCTAGAACATGTGGAGTGACACACACGGGGACGTTCATTGCAGGGATTACAAGGTCCTATTGAGATGACGGTGAGTTTGTAGAATATCTTGAATCTCGGCACTCACATAATCACAACAACAAGGGATTAGAATCGTGTAACAGTCCTCTAGAGAAGTAGAAAGTGCCCCTGATTTCTGACATCGATGGAGGTTCACATGTTCACATGCAATTCGGAAGTCGAACGAAGGTCGCATGAGACTGGAGCACGATATGGTTTCCCGGGAAAGTGCTATCTTGTTGAGAACAAAACCGCATTACTGCTTCGATCTGGGACTCCACTAGTACATCCAGCTAGTGTTTAGTGTAAGCCTGAGTATTGCTTTTTTGAGAGGCATTCAACGAGTTGGTTATTAGTAGCCACGTGTGTCACGTCACACAAACTCGCTGTAGCTTGTCACACACCTTTTGATCGTCTAGTGACATCTACCATTCAAAGCACCTGTACCTGCAACGTAAACCTAACTCAAATTGTGGTATCGGCCGATATGTCAACGAAGGAGTAGATATTGGTAAGTGTTGTTAATGCTAAAATGACGTTACAATGCTGAGCATAGGAAGCAGGATGCCGTGTGCGTGTGTGCATGGTGTAGACAATATACATTATATGCATACGCTCCAAGAAAATTTTACGTGGACTTGATGTCTTTCTTACATAGAGCGCAAGTTCCTAACAGGCCGACCAAGAGATGGATTTGAGTTTCGCAGAGAGACCGGGTGACAGCATCAGGTGTGCTCCAATTGTATTTATGTCCCGGAAAGTTAATCTCGAGCCGAATCCACTAAAGTGTGCGTCAGTGGCTATTTAACGACTAAAAGGATGCCATAAATTGTTTCATGAAGAAAGTTCCGGGGTCGGGGACATGATGCAAGAACAGTACCTCTTTCGGTTCCTGCGCTGATTGCCACACAGTGCCACCTATTTCCAGGGACCAGATGGGACAATCCTGAACATCCCATGACCACGGGAGATGTTCATCTCGCGCTAGACATCTTCTCAAGCGGACTAAGAGTGAGCCCATGCACGCAAGGCAGCAGTCCACGTTTCCATTAATGTGGTGAGTGTCCTGAGGATTTTCCTGTCCGAATTTCTCAGAGACGGCAGATGTGAGTCGTGTTTACATGCAGATCAGAGTGTTCTAGGGAATTCGAAACGAGAACTGGTTGTGACGGGAACGACATTGGACTTGTCATGCCCGTGAGAGGGCTAGGGCTAGGGCAGACACCGCGTCTATAGCATCGGTTTGCCATTGGATGTAGTGTTTTGCACGTCGGCGAGTACTCTGGGTCACTCTGGCCCAGATGGCGTCGATGTGGTTAAGAACAGACAGTGATCTGCCTGTGGACGAGAGCACGTTTCCTCCGATCAGCAAGCTGATAACTTGGATTGGGAACGAGGTGTGTCACGGGTGTGACGAGGGGATTGGATGAAGCGCTGGGCTGTGGTTGGCCGAGACACGGCTGGAGTCTGCATACACAAGCACTGGCACAAGCCAATTTGGTGCAGGGGTCAATGGCAGGTCGCTCCCTCGAGTGCTACTGGTGGGGTCTACATTTCCCGCAAGCTTCGAAAGAGCTATATAAACCACCTTATCTCCAAATCTACTGCTCCTTCCTCCTCTCTTCATCTCATCATGGCCCCTCCTCATCAGTTCACCTCCAAGCCTTCAGATGCCGTTCGACGCAGACTTTCGAGCGTTGCGTCCGGCAAGAGGCCAAATCTCATTGCATACACGAGCTTGACGGTATGTACAGTCTTTGTCATCTTGGATCCTGTCGCTTTAACCTCGCCGCGTCGATCATTAGCCCATGTGGGCCGGTATTGCAGGAGCTCCAGTTAATAACGGTACTGAATTCGAGATCGCTATTTCCATCCACGACTCGGTCTACAATACCGATTTCGCTTCGTCCACCATTAAGAATCAGCAAAGCAATCCCGACGATCAAGCTTCAGCCATCGAGGAACATGTATTGCAGACTTTGCGTACCTTTTCTTCGGAGCATCTCTGCAAGTTCCTTGGTGCTGGTGTTACCTTAAGCTTGCTTCGTGAGGTGCGCAATCTCTCACTAACATAACAATACAGTCACTCAGTATGCTCATCATACATAGGCACCAAACTTGTGTACTCGTCTCTGGCTCGAGTTGGACATTGTCCCTGTTGTCTTCAACATCAAGCCTTTCCACACCGATTCCATTACACGCCCCAATATCAAGCACAGGATCTCTTCCACGACTGGCTCATATGTTCCCTCGGGAGCAGAAACCCCAACGGTCTATGTCGACACCACTCAACTCCAGGAGGGCAACAAGTTAGGCACCAGCGTTGGCAACAAACTGCCAATTCCTCGTGCGGTTGATGAACAAGCTGATTCCGCCGCCCGTAAATGTATCATGTACTACGGTCCTGGTAATAACCCCCGTCTCAGCATCGGCCCTCGTAACCAAGTCACTGTTGATGCTGGTGGAAAGATTCACCTTGTCGATGATATTGACGAATACCGCAAGTCCGTCCACCCTGGTACCTGGCGAACAGTGAACAAGCTCGCGGATGAGCTACGTGAGAAGAAAATCAAGATGGGATTCTTCTCATCAACCCCACAAGGAGGTGAGTGTGGGGTAACCCATCCTTCCCCGCATTTCCCCCTGTTACCCTTCTTCCCTCGATCTCGATCTACACCGTTTCGGGAAATCAATGCTCATATACTTGTTTCTCTGTCCTCGATGACATGTTCTGATCGGCCTTTATAGGTGGAGTCGCACTTGTAAGTCCTCGCTTGCGGCGTTTGAGAAACGTTGCTGAGATAGTTTGGATTATAGATGCGTCACGCGATCATCCGTTTCTTCAATTTATTGGATGTTGACTGTGCATGGTGAGTGTATTCCAAATTCTATTTCTCACTTCCCGCGTCGGCCGAGAGGGTATGCGTGAAATAATTCTCAAAACACACGGGAACATCATGAGAAATGTGAGAGTAAATATGGTCTGACATTTAATTCATAGGTATGTTCCGAACCCGTCTCCCTCGGTGTTCAGGACAACAAAGAACAACCACAACATCCTCCAAGGTGTCGCCGATCCCAATCTCCGTCTCTCTCAAGAAGCAAAGGACAACTTTGACGCCTGGATTCTCAAGAATGGACTCAGGTGGACTGCCGAAGGCGGACCCCTCGCTCCAGGTGGTGTCGATATTGCATTCATCGGTGAGTCTTCGTCTCTTCGATCTTTCTATCTTCGCATGAAGCCTTCCGAGATTGAGTTTCTGACTCTCTCCTTTCGTATTGGTTTGGATCTTGCCCCGCAATCGCAATCTCAGATGACCCTCAAATGCCGGGTCTCATTCCCCTGATCAAGAAGGTCCGACCGGACTTGCCCATCATCTACCGTTCTCATATCGAGATCCGTTCTGACCTTGTACACATCGCCGGTTCTCCCCAAGAGGAGGTATGGAAGTACCTGTGGAACAACATCCAACATGCAGACATGTTCATCAGTCATCCTGTGAACAAGTTTGTGCCTAGTGATGTGCCGTCAGACAAGCTGGCCCTGTTGGGTGCTGCAACTGACTGGTATGTGTGAACGGTGTGCCTGACTTCCAAATGAAATGCTCACGAGATGGTTTTTGTCTCTGAATAGGCTCGACGGACTGAACAAAGACTTAGAGCCCTGGGACTCCGGATTCTACATGGGAGAGTTCCGCAACCTTTGTATCAAGGAAAAGATGAACGAGCTCAAGTGGCCCGACCGTGACTACATTGTTCAGATCGCTCGTTTCGACCCATCGAAGGGTATTCCTAACGTCATCGACTCCTATGCCAAGTTCCGCAAGTTGTTGGAGGCAGACAGCGACTATGATCCCGAAGATATTCCTCAAATGCTCATTTGTGGACACGGTGCTGTCGATGACCCCGATGCGAGCATCATCTACGATGAAACCATTGCCTTTATCCACACCAAGTATCCCGAGTATGCCAAGGACTTTGTCGTCATGAGGTGTCCTCCAAGCGATCAACGTAAGTTCCTCACATTTTTGAGACCATTGCCGTAGTTCACACCAAACATCCTTATTTAGTTCTCAACGCTCTTATGGCCAACTCTAAGTTCGCCCTCCAACTCTCCACTCGTGAAGGTTTCGAAGTCAAGGTCTCTGAAGCCCTCCACGCCGCCAAGCCCGTCATCGCCTCTCGCACAGGTGGTATCCCTCTCCAAATCGTCGATGGAAAATCCGGATACCTCTGCGACGTCGGCGACAACGCTGCTGTTGCCAAACACATGTACAACCTCTACACTGACGAAGCTCTCTACCGCTCTGTCAGCCAATATGCTAAGACTCATGTCAGTGATGAGGTCTCCACCGTTGGTAACGCCGTTGCGTGGATGTATTTGGCTGTCATGCACGTCTCGCGTGGTGTCAAGTTGCAGCCTAAGGGTGCTTGGTTGAACGATTTGGCGAGGAATGAGGTTGGAGAACCATACGAGGCCGATGAGCCTAGGTTGCCTCGTGCTGGCTTGAACGTGCAGGGATAGATGTCGGTTTCGACATTGGACGCTACCCTCTATACCAAACTCCACTACTCATCTTACGACCTCTTACGCATAGCTTCAATTACGGTTGGTATTTCCTTTTTGCTTGTCGTGCTCTGATATCTCTTTGTACAAAAATTATATCTCTTGCTTGTAGAAACAGAATGTTGTTGTAGAAATATAGTACCATTAGATGTACCTCTTTGAATGTAACAATGTGATACAGTACCGAAACTCCATGTCTCAGAATCCGATTGAAAAGAGTGTCAAAGCACTACGAACTTCAGACGGAGACAACATGTAAGTATATGTGATGTAAAAGCTGATGTAAACCACCTCAAGAATTCAACTCTTAAATCCAGCCTATCCGTATATATATATTGTAACCATTTTAATTGCTTAAGAGCTGTACACTAGGTTACTACTGCTCAATATACTATACTATATTTCTCATTAGTAAGAACATGCACGATGATGTAACGCCCATCTTTGTATTTTCGCGTCTTGTAAAGTGTAACGGCACACTTTCACAGCGTGATTGCTTCTGCAATTGTTCAATTCAGCCACCGAGTCTTTCACCCTCTCATACTTTGGACCGAACCACCACCTACGAAGTTTTTCCGCCCATCCATCTTTTATATATCTTAATCAATTCTAAATGGTGGCCATGGACATTGACATGCACTCTCCCTCCTTTCGCACCGCGCGTGCCACAAAGCGTTCGCGTTCACCTACCTCACCTTCTCCCTCATTAGAAAGACCTTCAGTATGCTTTCCGACTTTCTTCTGAATATATCTCGTTTCATTCATCTTTTTATTCTTTGCTTATTGTAGAAACGAATGTCTGTGGGGCTTCCACATAACCCACCAATTCCTGAATTTGCCGCTCCAATACCTATGACCACAAGACAAATATCAGACGATTGGGTACAACAGACAAGAGGACTTAGGATTGATAGGGATGGTTACAGTCCCCAGCTAGAACAGAATTCAGTGGCGAGGAATACGATTGTGGAGGAGAATATGGTCTGTTGTGTTCCCATTTCTTTCAGCTGAATGTCGCGTTCATCTTGATGCTTTGCCCTCTTGTCTTTCATGGTCTTCCTATCTGATCCGATAGTTCATGGATCCAGATCATGAACCTATGATGAACCAATTCATTCCGCTTCCACCACATATCCCATGCCCTCCGAATTCACCAGCTCAGTTAGCTGGGATGCCTCAGCATCGCTTGCACCAGCCACTGTCGCAAGCACAGTATCTGGAACCCTTTCAAGTGCAACAAGTGAATATGACTGCTCCGCAATCTTTCTTGTCATCGTTCCAGCAGCAGCCACCTCCACCTCTGTACCCAACTCTTGACCATCTAAATACTCCTCCTCTACAGCCTCAATCTGGTTATGCGACAAATAGTCAAGCCGACTTGCCGTCTCCACCTTTACCAATAGTCAATCAAACTCCAATACAAAGCCCGAAACGTAAACAGAAGGTTACTATGGGCCCTAGAGCGGATTGCGAGAAGTGCCGACTTGGCGTCAAGGGTCACTGGATGCATTTTGAGTAGGAGCGTGCTGGCTATTTACACTTAAAGACCTAGACGTAACGGAATCGTCCCATGACTACCGGAGTACAAGCAAAAAGCCCATCCTTCACATTTAAGTACTGTTGTTATTGCTATTGTTCATCATGCTTGGACCTTTTTTTCCACTGTCAACATATTGCTTGCTTATATCTCACATATCACATCCTGCATTTTCCGTATCCTCTCATCGCATTGCTCTTACTTTTCTTGCACGCACGTACACTTTCCTGCTATGCTCCTTGTTTTCATTGCACGCTACAACTATATTATCCTTTTTACATGTACACGCGATTTACTCCGTAATAGTCTACAATTGGTTTGTGTTGTCCAATAGTCTCTTTATTTATCTATCGGATAGGACAGCCTTCCTTAACTTTAGAGTTTCGGCGGGGTTGTCGAAATTAATATCGGCATGTCTGCGTTTGATTGGAGAAGTGGGTCAGTAGCCTTTCCATTTGGGAGGACGGTATAGACGTACCCTACAAAGACGCTTTGTAACTTGTCGTAGTGAAGTTCGGGGAAGTGCTTGTTGATTGTATTGATAATATCATCATAGACAAACTGCAATCATAATAAATGAATCGTCATACAAGCAAAAATTGCGGTGATGGTCACATACCTGATACCCTTTCTCATTCAAATGTAATCCATCATACAAAAACTCACTCAACTTCGCCTCATCCCTCCCAGCAGCCTCATACAAGATTGTCCACAAATCAACAACAGGCACCCCTTCTCTCGCACCAACCGCCTTTACAGCTTCAGCATACTGATGCGTCACCTCAAATTCACGATCAAGATCTCGAGGAGGATCTCTCGAAGCGAGATCGGCACCACGTTGACGGGTGTTCACAGGAGGTGGAGTGATGAGGATGATTTTGGTTATGGATGAGTACCAAGCGGAGGTTGGGGAGGTTACCATGCGGATGATACGTCGGAGGTTGGAGGAGAATTCGGGGAGGGGGACGTGTTGGATTGAGGGGGGAATACAGGCGTCGTTTGCGCCGAACCAGATGGTGAGGATGCGGACTTTGGGAACGTGTTGTTGTTCGTGTTGTTGAGCAAAGAGCTACCCACGCGAGGTGAGCTTAGTAGTATGTACGATGTATAAGAGGGCATTACCTGCTCAAAGACGGGAATAGTCCATGTGGTGTTATACCCACTGAATCCTCTATTGAGGACATCTAGTTTACGAGCGTAAACATCTAGATAGTCGCCAGAATCCATAAGCATCAGCTATATCGCCGAGGACCCTACCACTTACGAGACAGCTTCTGTCCAAAACCATCAGCGATGAACCCTCCCTGGGTGATAGAATCCCCAAGGAGCATGATCACATCCTGGACATTAGAAGCCATCTGCAAACATATGACATCAACATCTAAGACACCGCAGGCTTAATGAGCCCCATACCTATCGACAGTCCTAAGCAGTGATAATGACTCAGACTGTAGTTAAGATAGAGTTTGCTTGGTGCCTAGATGGCAAATCGTGATAAGGGGCACTTCGCGTCTTGCCGACCCGAGACATGTAAACGCGATCGAAACGCGATCGAGACACGGTCCACGTGGCATATTAATAGAATATTCTTTGGAAGCATCAGTTGAAGCTGGCGAACTCAACCGCGACGTTCAAGCACTACTAGACAGAGGGGGGATTCCACTGTTTGAGTCTCGGTCCATTCACTATAAGATAGAGTCTTAAAGCTATATACTCACACCAACATTTCTGAGCAAGATGACATTGGAGCATACGTCATTAGTTCAAGTTATGGGTATCATTGCTTCGATATCTCCAACCACGCAATAGCTGGCGTCGTGTGGGGACTGTAAGTCCGAGTACTATATAATAGCATCATACACTAGCAGAGAGCTACTCGGATAAAACGCGTAAAATGACAAGGCAAATCCTGATTATTCTTTCCGATGCTCACACATTCCCCGTGTACAAAGCAGACGGCACCGTCAAGCAAGCAGAGACAGGGTTCTTCTTGTCTGAGCTTGCGAAACCCCTGAGTCATCTCCTAGATTCTGGACACTCCGTCACAGTACGTATGCTTTTCACTATCACGAACTATTCGGACCTGCATCAGCAAAACTACACGCTACTTATTTGTCCTTATTGTACTTGTACAAGTACAATAAGGACAAGTGTATCGTGCTTAAATCATGAGGTACAAAACTTGTACAAGCACAAGTATTTGAAATAAAAAGTGCAAGCTCAGCGCAAGTACTGCGGACAAGTGCAATTTTAGGCATACAGAAATGATCGGTCACAGCTGGTTTCAAGCTTCACTTCAAGCACGAGATATCAGGTAATTAAGGAAAAATATATTTAAATTCAAAGACATATTAATTTATGCTACCGTATACTAGTACTAGATTGCGACTAGACTCTACTAGTGTATTACATACCAGTCTTCTGTTTACCTTAGAATCTGTTGAGACGCTGATCACGGAGTCGCTTACGGAAAATGGTGCAGGCTGAGATGGTCACGGTACAACTACGTCGAGGATCATAACTCAAACGACGACTACGAACTTACTATAACAAATGCGGGGTCGAGATTGGTACTCACTGATATTGTTGCACATTTCATCACCGCAGCCATAGCAGGAACCTGAACGGAACGGAACGAATGCTTACCTGGCCGTTGACGAAGTTGAAGACGATGGGAGGGTGGGATGAGAGCCATGAAGGGGCGATGTGGTTGTGGGGTGAGGAGGAGGGTGCGTCATATCCGTCTCTGCACGGTATTTAACATGGCTCACATAGGTACGAGGACAGACCTCGATTTGACTCGACTTAACCTCTAGATGAGAAACGATTACAGCTCGGCTCATCGAGCCAGATAATCTTTGCCGTGTCATTTCCTATGGCACTGCCAGTGCCAGCATACGCTGCTGCCTTGTGTTCGCTTCCCCACCCTCCTCTCTGTTAAATCCCCTCACCTCCTCCAGGTCCTATCCCTCGTGCTCTCAATGTTGGCCAACCATACGAACTGTCCATTTCCTCCTGCATGCATATCTAGACAGGTATTACTCCTGTCCTCTTCTCAGCCTCCCTCTTCGAGTAATATAGACCATGCTGGTTGTCTCCCATATATCTATGCTCAGACTGGAGTCAACGGGTCTTGACTGTCGTGTCCTGCCTATAATTGGTGTTTGACCCGTTACTATGTCCTCTGTTAACTGTAATATACACTCGTCTGGCTTGAGGATCTGCTATGTTGACCTTTCAATGGGAGGTAATGTAATGCAATACAAGCGATGAATTACTCAGCCTCGTCGACCACATATCCTGTCACTGGATTATTTGTTCGACTGGAATCATTTCAAATCCACTCAATCACGGCTAGGACTCTGATTGTGACTGTATGTCACCTCCCATTTTACCTGCCGGCAATGTATTGTCTTCGTCAGAGAAAGGAGGGCTAAGAGTGTGGGCTCGGAGTTCATGCAGACAGGAAGAGGGCGTCACAAAAAGGTATGTAGTAACAATACTCTCGACATTCTTCGCCCCGGCCGACTATCCTCTTTTCTATTCCGATATCTACAGTGTCTGTTTCAAGCGAATCAAATCTCCCGAGGCCAAACTGAAAGGCACACTGGGGTCTTGGGGGCGGGGCCCAAGCTCAAGAAGGTAGTTTCTTACATTTGAAATAGTGTACTTATACTTGCTCTGTACTGCGGTCGAAAAAAAATACTTTTTTGCACTACTTTACTTGTACTGTCCTTATAGCTACTTGTAACTACTTGTAAGGTGAGATGTGCTTGCACAAGCACGAAAAGCATGTAAAAAGCGCAAGTTCGTCTGCAAGTAGCATGTAGGTTTGCTGATGTGGTGACATCATCGTATATAGTTTGCATCGCCCAGCGGAAAGGAACCCAACATCGATCCGTTGTCCGAGTCAACCATGCTTTCCTTCTTGGGACAATGGTGGGAGAAGAACCGGGAGAACAAGCTCATCCAGGAGATGAGATTAGAAAACAACCTTGCGAACCCACGACCGTTTGCGTCGATTAGCGATGAAGAGCTGGCATCGTTTGATGGAATATTTATTCCTGGCGGTCATGCCCCATTGTCTGACCTCGGCAACAATCCCGAGCTCGGACGCATTTTATGGCATTTCCACAACGCTGGGAAGCCGACAGGTGAGAACGGGCGAATTATGTATCAAGTTGGTTTCCGACTCCTGAGGGTCGTTGTGTATAGCTGTTATTTGCCACGGACCATATGCTTTCATGTCAACGAAGCATGCCCCTAACACCCCCCAGTTTGCGTACAAGGGGTACAGAATTACGTCGTGGTCGGATCAGGAAGAAAAATTAGTAGAGACATTAAAAGGCGGTACAGTGCCCAAAGTAGAGTCAACGTTGGCTCTTGAGGGCGCCGTCATGGTGACTGGTGCTGCTCAAAAGGCCGGGGCTGTTACCGTCGACAGAGAAGTGGTCTCTGGGTCCAACCCGATGGCAGCAGAGGGACTAGGGAAGCGATTTGTGGAGATGCTGCAAGAGGGCGAGCGGGTCAAGGGTGCTTGATGAAATAATATAGACAATTTGTACAATAGTTCTCCCAGCGAGCGTTGTTGCGTATTCCTCCGACCGCGCACGATTTGAAGGGACTGTGTGTGTGCCTGTAGTGGAGAGACCAAGGCAACCGGTTGCTTACGTGAGCGAAAGTCGAACATGAGCCAAATAACGCGCAAACAAAGCAAGAGCCATTAAGGAAGAGAGAGTGAGACTCAGACATTCCGTCTTTCTGCGCAACACCTCCTCCTCAAGACTGCCCTCCCCGCGACGCCTTGTTCCCGCTACATGTTCGTGCTTTTTTTTCGCTTTGTCGTGGTCTAGACAGTGAGCTGACGTTTGACCCAGACCCTGAGCGGATCGGTGGACCCACAGCGATCCACACTATTCGCGCCGTTTGTACACTGTTTGCCCCGACGTTTGTTCATAATCCCCGTGAGAATCCTTGCCTTGCTTTTCTGGCCATGCTTCAGGCTGTACAACGTAAGGCGTTCGTCGTTGACCTCTTCTCTCTCCCTCTTTCCCCAGGCGCGGCCTCCTCCGTCAACACATTCGTTCAGCCAAGGTATGCACTCGCACCCTCCTGTCTCCGATCTTTCCATATCATTACCCATTCTCCGCTTTGGGTCCTCCATATGTCTTGTTTCGGCGAACAATGGATGGTCTCACACCGGCTCCTGGTCCTTTTGTCCATATGTGTCATCCCATTTCGCTGTTGCTGTTTCATTCCGACGCTTGAACCAGTCAAACCCATATGGGCTTCTTTGGTCCTTTGCCTTTCTTGATCTCCGTCCTGCCAAAGACCAGTCCACTGATGTCAATCTCCTCTAGCCGGCAGCCATTAACAACAACGATTAGCCAGTGTCACGTTTTCGCTTCTTGGCCATTTGCCCTTTGGTTCGTATTTCATTGCTCGCGTTCGCGTCTATGTTCACTTAGCATCTCCTTTCATCTTGCTCCCTTGTATCATCAACTTGTACTGCTCGGCCCTCTCAACTCAACCTCTGTATTCTTGATCATTGTATCAACTTGGCCTCAACGTCATTCTCACGAACTTGTATCGCTGCAACACCATCTGTTCCATTATCTTCTCGTACCGCGACGCGACTTGAACGAACATCAACCATGCCTCCATACCTTCGTTGGTGGATTAGAGCACCTCCATCATCATCACGCCCCAACCTAAAGAGGAAACACGATTCTGACGACGAACCCAAGATGGCATATCATCACGCAAACACAGCTACCAAACAATTCCTTATGGCACCGTCGGCACCGTACCGGAAGGCGTCGCAGAGGTTGAGTGGGAGGGCAAAGGCTGACATAGATGAATTCTTGTCTTCGGACATTGAACGTGAGCTCGAGCTTTCCTTCGCCTCCACCATGTCCATCACCTCCCCTGTCATGAGCCCTGTCTCGTCGGCACCCGAGGACGATCACCCCGACTATGTGCCCATGGATATATCCCCCGCGCCGGTGCGATCGAACCAGTTCTTCGCCCAACAACCCAAGGAATCAGAAACGAAACTCAAGATTGGTCGTCCGAGAGCACTAACAAGTAGTTCTCGTCTATTTGGACGCGACCGAAGCAACTCCGCTAGCAGCAGTCCTAACCCTTTGGCCTCTAACAAATCTACCAACTCTGGCACGTCCGGAGCGAGCAAGAAACTTCAACGCTCGGCACTTCCTTTCGAATGGATGGCAACCACAGGTCCTTCTGCCGCTGATAGCAGTGAGAACATGTTCGCACCACCGGTCAGTTGACATCCTAATACAAATTACTATTTCAATTCCAACTGTTTTGATTGCGACTGACCTGTTATCCCAATGTCAGCCTCAACATGATTATCCTTCGCCGGATGCCTCTGATGCAATGGACGTCGACACTTCCTACGTTCACGTTCCATCGACGTCGGCACCAGAGTCTCCTGCTCCAATCTCTGCGGCCCCGACGATCACCGCGTTCAATACCGAAACCAGGCTCGACCCTTCTTCGAGACCACTGTCCGCTGCACCTACTGTCGGCTTCAAGAACCCCTTCCTAGACTCTATGTTCTCCGACAACGTATCCCGAGGACATACTTTTGAGGATGCTCCCAGTAGTTTCTCAATCGACGAAAGCCCTGTTCAGCCTTTCCAGAAGAAGAGACGTTCAGCTTCTCCTGAACGTGAAGACCTAGACATGAGCCATCACTTGGTTGAGGACCCTTCGTCTCCTGGTCTATTCGCCTCGCCTTCAGTCGACAAACTCAAGAGAATGTCTAGTGCTTCTCTACTCACCAACATGTTGAAGAAGCCCTTGATGGGAGATCTTGCCTTGAATGCAAACAACAAGCGTCCTAGACGTCCTACAGTTAGCGCTATCGTCGCTCCTGCTGATGCTCCTCAAATTTATTCTGCTCATCCTGGACATGGCAAGGAGTTCCAAGAGAAGGCGGCTGTACCTCGACCTACTCTTCCTCCTGTTCGTCGAGCATTCTCTGCTATGCTCCCTCCTTCCATGATGGATCTCTCCCTTGAATCTGAGGACGGTTCATTCGATCCTGATATGAGTTCACCGGCTCAAGCATATGCTAAGCGTCAACAAGTTAAGGCCATTCGCAGGTGCGACGGTACTGACGACTTCCGTTCTTGGACGGGGGCTAGTGCACTTGTACAACGTGACGGGGATGTCAAGAAGGGTTTGAGGAGGAGCGAGGATCGTGCCGAACATTATACTCCGACTGAAAGGGAGACGCCCAGGAGCAAGTACCTTAACGCTAACGGACTCGGACTCGGTAACTTTGGAGATAACGAGGCTCATGGCAAGATTTTACCTTGCCATCGTGTCAAGGAAGACGGCTTGATGCGTATCAGCGTCAAGACTGTAAGTTTGATCAGATAGTCTTGACTCGGGAATAATCTTGCTGACCTCTATTATTGATATTATAGTTGGACGACCTGTTGGATGGTGCCTTCGATTCGCAAATTACATCATTCCAAGTTATCGACTGCCGATTCGACTATGAGTATAACGGCGGCCACGTCCCTGGTGCTATCAACATCAACACCCCCGCTGCTGTCGAGGAATTCTTACTCGGTTCTGACGTTTCCAAACCTAAACCTTCCACCAGCGGTGATCCGCAGAAGAAGAGTATTCTCATCTTCCATTGCGAATTCAGTGCCAAGAGGGCTCCTACATTGTACGTTCTTTTCGATCATATTGATTCTTTATCTTAAGTGACTTACCATTTGCCAATAGCGCCAAACACTTGCGTTCTAAGGATCGCGCTCTGAACAACCATGTCTATCCCAAAGTTCATTATCCTGAAGTATACATTCTCGAGGGCGGTTATTGCCAATACTTCAAACTTTCCGGCAATCGCTGCGAACCCCGCGGATACGTCCAGATGGACGATCCTCACTATGCTGCATCTCGCAAGGAGGACCTCGACCAATTCCGCAAAGCCAAATTTGGTCGCACAAGATCCTACGCTTATGGCGATGGCAAGATGAGCCTTGGTGCTCAACTCCAGCAACCCAAGAGGAATAGTGCTCCTACTGGTTCCACTACGTTGTTCGCTGCAGGCAACGTTGCACGATCCCGTCGTACCAACAGCTTACTTCAAACATTAGAAGAAGACTCCATCACTCAACACAGTGAAGACGAAGACACCGATATCGGTGATAGCCCTTGCCCACCTCCTAACAAGGGTGTTGCATTCAAGGGTGGCAAGATCGGACGTGCCCCACTTACTAGGGCCGAGACATATGGACCATCTCGCTTCGGCATGGGATTCTAAGTCACTATTCATCCACCATCGCTTTCTCAACTCATGTTGTGACGTCATTTGCAAGATTTTGAAGATTGAAATGACCCTCTCGATGCTTTCGCGATTATGAACCCTATGGCCCAATATACACCAACCCATCTATGCAAGTTTTCCTCATGTCTCTTCTAATGTGGCACGTTTTCGCTCTCGCTCTTCAAGACCAATCTTTCCTGTTTAGCGATGCTGTCGTTCGTTAGCCCAAGGGCTCTGTCTCTTTGTTCTGATGCCCCTTTACAAGCAAGAAAATCGTACTCGTCGTCATCTACACCTCGATCATACGCTATACATTCAATCTCAACCCACCTACCACCTATCGTCACCCACCTTCGCGCACAATCCCCCTGCACGCATACACATACATCGCATTACAGTCCAGTTGGGTCGACACGGCTTGTTCCGTGCTTTTTAGACTGCCTCTGGTTTCATTTTTTCTTTTATCTCAGCAATTTGTCTCATTATCTATGCATCATATGAACGCTCTCTCGCGGCCGACGTTCACAATCTCATCGTTCTCCATCTCTCGCTCTTCTCTTTTTTGTCTTTTTCTGTCCTTTCTCGTCCAGGCTTTCGCTGGATGGGGTTTCAATTGTTGATACTTCTTTCAATTAGTCTTGGCTATCCCCCCGTGTTCGGAGTTCTCGTGTTCCATCGTTTGTTGTTTTCTCTTCTCTTTCTCTTCTCGATGTTTTGTCGTTCTGACTTGTTTTCTTCTATTGAATTTTCATTATCTTCTTTATCTTGCCCCCGGCTCATCACCATTCCCGTTTCCTCGCTTTTCTTGGACCTCGTCAACTTTGTTTTTTAACAGCTCACACTCGTGTTTGTTTTGTCATGGACAGACTACACCCACATCCAACCATTTTGCATCCTATCTTGACGGGTAGGCTCGCCTATCTACTTACAGGTCCTTGCAACAATATATAAATAATCAGTTTTTCTCTCTCTTTGGATCTCTCGCGTTGGTTGAGCGATATGCAATTGTCCCAAACTTCACGGCATCTCGTCTATCTGTAACAGGTGACAGAATGATCATGATTGTCTCGTCCTGGGCTATCAAAGAAGTACGTACACCCCTTCAGTCTAATTGTGGTCTAACGCTTCCAGTGAGCCATCAACACTGTGTCGCAATGCGGGCATCGCGTCCACCCACAATGCCCGACAAACGCCGTGGAGCTCAAATGCTCGATAACAAGTCCCTTCCTCGTTCTCGCTCGCAAATAACGCGAATTAACTTCTTGTACTGTAAGTTTTCGTTGCCCTCCCAGTCAATGTACCGCTCAACATAGATGCACTGATACCAGGATGAACGCATCGCAAAACCCATTCGTCAGTAAACGACGTATGGCGACATCTTGACCGTTTTCAAATGTTTCTCACTCGGATGCACTCGGAGCGGTGTGACTCACCATGATGCAAATCATCGTGTGTGGTTACGAAGGAAGGTTGGTTTTGATCATCTCAGGGTGGGCCTCGGAAGGTTTTGGAAGAACCGACCATAGTCAGTGTTCTATCATGAAGGGATAATTAAAGTTCTGGTATGCATCGCCTCAAAAGATGAACCATCTCCGGCGGGAAAGACAAAGAAGTTGGACATTGGAAAATCGTGAGTTGGAGTTGAACATTATGAGAGGACAATATGACTTACAGGTAATAGGAGAATATTTCTATATTAGGACCAATATCTCGATTGATTTCTGTCGGCGAAAGAAATGAAGTAAACTTCCTCTCACTGAAGACTTTCGAAAGATGATTGCTTCATTCAGGTTCCGGTTTCCTATCAAGCAGTGGCAACACTTGTTCGGTATCAATACTCTGAACTTAAAAGTTGTTTGTATAAGCAAATACTTGTTTTACCATTCAAGAACGCTGGCACATGTAGTGGTATGGCCAGAAGATATCCGCATTTCAATGTTGCAGGTCGTCTATCAACGTTCACACCAGCTTAGTTGTTACGAAAGACTGAACCTTTTTGCTTCTTTACCACACTAGGACGGTTTCTATGGAGTCCTCTTGTTTAACTCCTCCTAAGAATGATGATGGGCTCAAACGGAGATGCCTGAGCGGCCCAAAGTTACGAGCTATGTCCGAGTGATGTAGTTAGCGGATTGGCGCTACACGAAGTTATATACCACAATACAGGACATATGCACGCCTATATGATCCCCACTAGAGCGAAAAATCTCGTCTGATGGCTGTAGCTGGTATGGCCACTAACAGTCTAGAAACTCAAGCTGTTGATCTTCTGGGCGGGCTCGTCATTTGTTTCTGTTTCTCATATATGTAAGCTCTCGCGTTTTATCCAGCCTACTTTGACCTACACATTTACTTTGGCCTTTAGTTTTTACGGGATAACTCTGACCCAGACGTACATCTGCATGCTTAGCAGCAAAGATGATCCCATGTGGATAAGGATATGGGTATCGATTCTGTGGCAAGTGGTCAAATTTGTTGTACACGTAGGACGAACACGCTGAAGAAACTATAGTTTTCTTGAGACCATTCACACTGCCTTTTCCATGCGCCTACTTTACTATCTAGTAGTTCTATCCTTCGGCAGTCTGGAAAAGCTCGGACGCATCGACTGGTGTGTATTACTAGACTATCTCAGCTTGGATAGATCTATTAACCTCTGGGCTATCTAGGAGCTTCGCGGTCAGCGCCATACTATTTCCGCGTGATAGAGTGACTGACATACTCTTAATAGGCATGTGTCTTTACCGAGGTTCGTGTTGACACCCTATCCATCTTGGTCCTCTGCCTGACAGGTTAATAGAACGTGATTGTCGCTATGGTTGACATGTGAGTATAGAAGAGTATCAAGTACCCCGTTCTCAACCTTCTTGTTAGATTTTTTATCCGACGTCTCTGGATATGTGAGTCAAGATCGACATGCGCCGTATGCTGATTTGGTTTAACTGACATCTATTGGAAGTGAGCAACCACTCTTACCTCCTGACCGTTGGAACCGTAAGTTTTTTCCTTGATCTCCAAGTATTCCACTCACTTTGGAGTTCAGTCCATTTTGCTCGCAGGGCGTATCGGTAAGACAGATTGCTTATGATTATGCTACCTTTCTAATCAACGGCTACACAGGTTGTCACACTGGTATGCAAATACCTATCATCGTTAAATGGGCACTAAGCATTTGTCGCTTCTGCTAGCTGCCAGTGGTCTAGCGTGAGTGGTTGTTTTACCTTCTCCTGGATCATAGGTTTATAAAAGCAACGGCAGGCTATCAATAGGTGTCTGGGAAGATCTTAGGGCCAGTCGTGTTTCCTATGTTCGTATCTTTTTATTGATTTGGAATGCTTCGATCTGACATCGTATCACAAGATTTCTGTGGAAGTGGCAAATGGCTTGGCTGCCGCTGTAGACGCAATCATTGCTCTGAGCTTAATTTACTTCCTACATCGCCGGCGTTCTGGTCAAGACAGGTATGTGGCAGGTTAGAACTTGAACTTGAACCTTGTTTGATGTACTGGTTATAGAACTGACGGTATCGTTCGATGGCTCATGGGCTATACAATCAATTCTGGAGCTGCGATAATGTGGGCAGACGAAACCTTGTTGTACCATTCCTTCTATCACAACTTACCGTTGTTTAATCTAGGGTCGTATCCTTGACAATCGCGATCACGGTATATATCGTCACTGAACCCAATATCCACACATACACTAACACAAGCACATATAGTACGCCAAAGTCACGGAAAGTCTCCTATCCATCGGGTTAGTCATTGCTATCAGTAAAAGTACGTTACAACCTTCCTCTGACTCAATGTATTGCCTCTGGCTAACCTTTAATATAGTTTATGTGAATTCTTTGCTTGGATCGTAAGTTGTCTACACAAAATCTTTCAACAAACATCGTCTAAAACTCTATAAGACTAAACGCGAGGCGACTTTTCCGCGAGATAAACACAAACCCTACAGCTCCCACAAGCAAGTCCAGTCATATTGAGCTTTCTGCACTTCGGAATGCAACAGTTCAGGTAGTGCTATATTTCGTCATATGACGTGTTTAACGCTGACTATGATCTTCCAGCCACGTCCCATCCAGATATACCGAGATAAAACACAGATCACAGATGCTGCAGGTTCACGTTCCCTTGACATACACGTCAACACGTTTGAAGATGATAACGATTATTTGTCCCATCGAAAGCACCAACTTCCGAAATGATTGTCTTGAATTATCCATTGGTTATTTATCGTGCTGACCGTGTAGATTATGGTAGCATGGAGATAGCTGGCTTTATCGTGTCATTCTACATTTAAATCAAAGCTCTGACTCTTCAAATAGGATCATGTTACTTTCGTGTCGTAAATATTCAACTCGGACTCTAAGTACTACTTCTATTCTACTTATGTGTGTTAGTTACGATGCTACATCACCCCCGCAGGTAATTTCTCACCACGAAATGAGGTATATCAATGTTTATTTCAAAAATTCAGGATGAAACATTCATTGTTCGACAGATAATATCCTTACCTGGGCCTCAGGCAGGCTACAGGTTGATTGATCAGTAGTAGTATGGCTTGAAAATAAAGCTATCAAGTTTATCTTAGGACGTATTTTTTATGTTAAAGGTAGTCGTGTCCTGACATACCTTAGGGCCTAGCTGAAGTCCGAACAGGTCTGAACAGCTTAGCCTTAAATGTTGAACGTTTGATCTTCAGGAACGGTGGCCCGTGGGAACGTTCCATATGTGATCGTACTTAGCGCTCAGTATGGAATAAAATTCTGACGATGTGGTAAATGTCATGCAATACAGTGCCTAGAGGTACATCCCGTCATAAGATAAGCCTTGCACTGATCAGCTTCATGGTGGCATGAGAACGCAGCAGTCAATTGACAAGTCAGTATGTAAACAGGAACTAAACACATGTGGAGCCAAGGAAACCGCACTGGAGCTTACTGAGCCTTATCAGGGATATCGGATTTCCGGAAAGATACTCCTGGAAAACGTGATATCGCGCGAGATGTTTTTCCCCCGAGGTACGGTAGCCTTCATTTGCTCGGAATCGTCTCTACGGTAACGCAATGTGCTCATGGTTTGGCAGAGTTTGAACGGACAAGACGGTACGGGTTTAGTACGGTTTGGTACGGAAAGAAGGAAAGGGACCACTGCAAACATTTTTTTGCATCCGCACCCGCGATAACTCCTTCGCTCTTTAGTAGTCGTGAAAAATCCATCTTTCCAACTTCTCCCCGTGTATGATGCCGCAGAAGCATGATGCTATGGGGCTTAGAGCAACCACCATATCCGTTCCGGGAGTCCCCTATGCTACAATTCGACATACCTCGCAAACCGTTCAATAGGAAGAAAATCGCTCGGAAGCAAGAACCAGAATCACCATTTCGATATCAGCATGGATCTAAATTACACAATTACAGTGTAGAAGATGTTCCATACCCACTTTCGTACGACAGGGAGACTCTAGATCTGTGAGTCTTTCACGCGACGCTTAGGTGCTGCATGTTCAACGTCAGCTTGATAGATCGGTCATCGATCACGCTCTTATACAGAAAGTGAAGAATGGGGAGTTGACAATGCGAAAGTTGAAGGGAAATGTACCGTCTCGATGTCTCGATGTCGGAACTGCTGTAGGCATCTTCGTGCGTGGTACGGAATGGAACAAACTAACGACTAGGTCAGCTGGGCGATTGGGTTTTAGGTTGTGCGGTCAAATGGACCGAGTGTACATTCGTGAGCTAGTTTCTCTTTGTCCGTGGATCCTCGTGCTGATGATAATGTAGGTCGGGTTCGATTTGGCAGATATTCAAATCCCACTGAAATATGCAGACCCCTCGATCGCTGGTCGTGTGCAGTGGGTTCATGGCAATTTGTATGTCACTTTGCGTTATCGTTATGACATTGAACGATTAAACTTAAGCCTCGGTCTAGCTTGAAATATCCTTGGCCGTTCGCAGATGACGAATTTGATTATATACATGTCGAAGGTGTCGGTTTTGGTATACCTGAAACCAAGGTAGATACCTCAAACTACGTTATCGGCCTCTTGCTAACCCGGTCTCTCGTATAGTGGCAGGGCTTCCTAGATGTACGTATCTCTTGATCATTATTAATGCAAGATAGCTCATCGTACGTGCAGGAAATCCACCGAGTGCTCAAGCCGGGTGGAACGGTAGAAATTCTTCAAGAAGGTATTCATGTTTTCTGCCTCTATCCTACACGTATGATTGAGAAAGGGACATCCAGATGCCGTGTTTCCCGTCCTCCCCAAGTGGTTCACAAGGCCTCTTCATGCTGATAAATCATCTCCCATGCCACCGCCCACAAATGGGTCGAGTTCACCTACAACACCAACATTCCCTCTTCCCGACGATCACCCTCACGACTACACCTTACTAGAACATCTTTATTATTCCGTATTTGAATCACGTTTCATTAATCCCAAACCCACCTGTAAGTGTCCGCCTTCTGTAGCAGCGTCTCTTCTAATTCTCAGTCCAGCTATCCTACCTGTATACTTTTTTGCGACGTTCAAACATGTCGTATCGCCTCCGTTGTTGTACTTCCCTGTTCCACCTATGGCGCCCCTAACACCACTCGCAGGAGAACCACCCATCTGCATCTCGTCTTGTACAATCACATCCGACCCTTCTGATCCTACCCGGTTCTTCCTTCCGGTACCGTGCAGCCCACCTGTGGAAGATACGCACTCTATGGACTCATCCACGTTGGCATCATACTTTTCGATCACATCTGACAAATTTTCACCTTCTTCTGAAACCCCGTCTTCATCTCGGACGTCCCTATCCAGTGTCACACCCACAATCTTGCAGAGGATACCCTCCGGTATCAGCATACATAACGATGTCCCTTCCACGTCAAAAACACCTATGCCGCCCTCTACTTATCTATTCTCCCATATGGCCGGATCGAATGTTCTCGGAGGTGAAGCCACAGTCACAGAACTATTCCCAGCTCGCGAGTTTACCATGCTAGAAGACAAGTCGCTCTATATGCAACTTTACAGAGCGGCAGGCACTGTGTACGGTGTGAAGGAGGCGATGTGGGATGAGCTGAAGAAGATACTTGTCAGAGGAGATCCATTCCTGCAGCTATATGGCTGGGAAGATGACGACTATCGTTATGAACACCTTAGTCGAATGCGTTTTGACACAATGTTTCAGCGTTACAGAGAGTGAGTTGCCGTGTTTGAGCTGTCTATGTGCTTTCAATTGACGTTGCTTTTCAGGGATATGCATGTCAGAATTTCGTTGTGGCACTCTGTCGCAAAGGCAGGCTGGGTGCTGCCTCGAAAAGATCGTCCTCACTCCGCGCGAACTTGCAGAGGAGCAGGAGTTACGTAGGTTGGTGCTAGAATGGAGGAAATTAGCCAAGGCACAGGACTTTGACATTCCATCTCGGGTTGTTCGTCTTCTCATTGGTGTCAAGTGATAGTGTTCCATTATACCCCGTTTCGGTTTCACAACATACTTCTAATAGCTATGATCACATTCTACATGACACTTTCTCTTCCATATTTTTATCCATACACGTTTATGTCCAACAACTCTCTTGCTACGCTTACTATGTGGATAATACTAAATTCAGATTGTTCAATAACATGTTCCGTGACTTGCAATCAATTCGTGTCACTGTCACATTGGCGCCTTTATGGTGGGTATAAAGGTTTGTAAAATTTCCTTCTCTTCTGCCCCTCCGTTGTTTCCCTCTTTTCGCCCACCATGTTTGCTTGATTCAAATCTCAGGAGTGTGCTCTCAATGTACACTTTACCCATACTGGTGAGTATCTTACAAGTTTTATAGTTAGTGATGAACCTTTGCTGTGCACCAGTCGGATATTTGCTGACGACAAACACCCTGATCCTCTATTTACGCTTGAGGATCCTGACTCTCCATTATCTTGTTATCAATGTTTAATAGAGCCAATACTGATTGTATGTTCCTTCTAGACAACATCTCGTCGAGCGGACTTCTGTTGTTGGGTGTTGTATAAGACATTGGATGTTTAGTTTCTTGTAGACGTCGCTGGTGCTATCCCCGTATTAAACCGTATGTACTTGAATACATTTTGAGTTTGAACTACTCTTTTCTGTTATAACTTGTGTTGGTCAAACATTTGTGGTTCTTGGATACCTGATTTGTTCTGCGTTCTTCGACATCGAATGTCCTAAAATGGTAGTTGGTCATAATCAAACCGTGCCAGCCTCAACCTGTCAAGTCACTTGTCAGGAGCATACATCATGCACTATCATCACTACCTTCTTGAGACCATCCATCCAACTTGGCTCGTCTTTGCGTTTCGGTGATTCTTTCCAACGGTCCTCCCCCACATTCCTTAGCGTTACTGAAATGGGTTTATCTGGACTTACGCCCGGTATGCATAACCCTACTCAAAACAGATTTTACGCTCATTCTGCATAGTGGGCCTCACCTTCGTTATTATCGTTTTTCTCATGATGGTGGCTGGCCTTGGTGTTGCCGTTTGGTACTCCTGTCTTCTGCCCCTTCGACTCCGTCGTCGTCAACAATCCTCCGAACCACCAGCCCATCAGAGAGATGTGGAGAAATACGATTCAACCATGCTGCCTTCGCTCCTACGCGACCCCGGTTCACCGGACACTCTTAACAATGAGAAGGCATTCTCTCCTGATATTGGTCACGAGGCACTCACACCGCACCTTTCGCCGACTACTGGATCTGATCTAAACAAGCTTGATGGAGCAAGCACACCCACCCTCGCGTTACTTTTCAAGCAAGGAAAAGAGGCTGACTTAACCCCAGACCTGGCTATACCTGAACCGGCTCATAGCTTTGAACGAAGGATCCGATTCTCTACTCCTCCAGATGGACATGAGGCTGTTTGGTGGTTCTACTAACGTTTTGTACTCGCAACTGTCTTTACTGTTCATTTCTCTTTTCTTCAATGTTCACGAATTTTTGTGGACTGTCATTATCATGTTTAAACCGTGGGAGAGTGAGTGAAAGTGTGGGAAGGATCGCGATACTGCATGCCACAAGTTGGTCAACGGCAAGAACATCCGGGTCCGAGTCCGACCCCAAGTCATTCACTAACTTCAACTTAGACGTAGTCTCCCTTAGACAGACTCAAGCAAGCTGAGAGTTGCCTATAACCTATACGTAGGGATATGCAGAACATTCGTATCGCTCTTATTGGTAAACGGATCAGCATCACTTGGGTATATGGCGTACTAAACGGACGTCTGATAGGTGGCGTCGGTAGTGGTAAATGCTCGTTGAAGCAAGCTTTGGTGAATATACTTTCTTTCCAAAGACCTAGTTCAACAATCATATCTTATGTTTAGGAACGCGATAGCTTTGTCCGAAGGGAAGATCATGGAAAGTTTTCTTTCCAAGCAAACGTCTTTTCAACAGCTCCCGCCAACCTTTCTCTCGATTACGACATGACGTTGGTTCTATTCGGTTTAATGGAGCAATATTCTCCAGACTTGCGACAGAACTTGGAGGCGGCAGTTGACCTGGCATCCGAATTACAGACAATGTACAAGATAAACGAACGAGTATCGCTTGTTGCTACTAAATACGATCTTGTTCCTCGCCAATGGTCTGGTGTTGATCTTTACTTGGCCCGCGAGGAGAACCAGCTAGTATATCCCGATGACATCTCACTGCACAAAGTCAGCTCTATTACAAGAGAAGGCATAGATGATCTACGAGACCACATTGGTACGTAAACAACAACTAGCATTGTTTATAATGTATTTATCCTTCCAGCGAACGTTGTCTTCCCGATCCCCCCGGTTCCCGGACGAATGCCGGGAATCTCAAAATATATACTTACTCAATTACTTGATACTGCGGCATACATATTCTCCCTTCCTATACCTTCAAATGTAAACCAAGACGTTAGTCCATCATCATTTTCATAGGTTTTATGCGGATCAACATTAACATCATCTTCGTCAAGACCCCCGACCCCCTGCTCCCTGTTGATGAAAATGCTATTTCCGATGAAGCAGAACAAGAATGTTTAGCCAGGATTCAAGCAAACGACACAACGGTTTACCAATCACAAGTACGAATGGTTACTGCGACCCTCGTTGCAAAAAGTCCAACTCCGTATGAACGCTACAACATGGAATTTGTTCGCAAACACACCACTATCCCCGTTCCTCAACCTCGGTACCGTCACTTCGAGAGCTGGCTTTTGATGGATCGAATAGAAGGACGGACGCTCGAAGACTGCTGGAATTCCTTATCCTTCTTCATGCAATTCAGAATTGCCTGCACTATGAGGTGCTACATGAAACAGCTTCGGGGCCTGACTGGAACTGCTCCAGGCAACCCTGACCGCTGTATTGGAGGCAATATATTCGAATGCAATGAATGGGGTCCGTTCAATAATGCAAGACAATTCCGACGTTTTTGCGAAGCCTCTGCACGGTCCCAATGGATCGCCCGTACGATACAGTACACCCAAAACCGTGCAGTTGCACAGCCCCCTCCTCCTGTCATCTCACCAGAGGATTGGTCTTTGTCGTTCGCCCACGGCGACATACATATGGGTAACTTGATGCTCTCCAAAGATAGCGTACTTTGGATGGTCGATTGGGGAAGCAGTGGATACTATCCTTCGTGGATGGAGACTGCGTATATAGATACGATCTCTAATACTCACCCCAAGTCGTGGAACCGCTGGAAATGGTTCATCGCTGGTCGCGACCCAAATTATGTTCGACAATTTTGGTCGTATACATTGACTGTTCTTGCTTGTAGGGGTTCATAACTTTACATGTCTACTATTTCTGCCTTACGATATCCTATTGTACTCTTTCCAAGATTGTATAACCCATTGGTTAAGACGCGATGTAATACATAGAATTTTAATGATTGCATTTCTATGGTTGTCCTCATCTTCCGCCACCTTCTGATGTTGGATATAGTAGTCTGTGACTCGACACGATGTATTTCGATCTCTTCACGGACACCTACCTTCATCTGTCCTCAGGCCGCAAGACCCAGCCGTCTGCAAACGGTGCAATTAACTGAGCTTCCAGTAAAGACAGCCACCTTGGTCTTGCGTACTGTGCATAACCAGGGGCCAAAGCCCCTTCCAGGATCTATACACCTGATAGACCATGGGTGTGAAGGGGCAAGCTGGCAAGTTTCCGATGCACTTCCAAGAATGTGCCTGGCAGGGTCGGTGCTATTTTAGTAAATGTTTAGTGCTCAAACTTTCAACAACCAGGTTGGTCGAGAGGCTGTGAGAAGCTCGAAAGAAGGAACAGATTTGTCATTTTCCGAGAGGAATTCGGATGACAGGTGTAGAGCTTCCTGGTCGTCTCTGCTCAGGATATCCAGGGAGCCGAACTGTTTCATCAGAAAGGTCAGGAAAATGCATTATAACCCATCCCAATGGGTGTCCTACAGTGATCCCTGGCGTATGCACTAAAATGTTCGTGTAACGGTCGAACGGTCGCAAACATCGAATACAGGTATTGCCATATCGAACGTGGTGATCGGGCGGTTGTTGCGGCCCGGTCCAATGATCATCTCGGGCGGTGGGCTGAACTTGACTCGGACTCGGCCCAAACATCATTGGTATGCAGATCAAACTTACTGAGTGTGTAGTGAACTATTCTCGTCATACCCCAGTCTCTTTCTTGCTTATTGCAGCGGTGAGCCCTCGTTCTAGGATACACCTAGGTCATCTAGATTGCGTATATGGACCACCGATACTAATGACAACTGCTCTGGACTGGATTGAATGCGTACTGTGCAGGAGCTACAGAGAATTCTGCAAACCGTACTCATAGCTGGGAATCCTGTAAGTGATAGAAACTTGGAGAAGAGCTTATGGGGATACGTTGGAAAGCGACAGAAAGAAAACGCCCGGACTGTGCAGCGGTAAAGGAGTACGAAAGGCAAGTCTTTCAAGAAGATCGGAGCTCAAAGCGAAGCTATTACTGTGATTAAAGAAACAAGATCGCACCTCGCCGCTGTCCGGAGACGAGGCACACCGTAACAACGTCAGCAGCCTACCTCCTCTTTAGCGAACCTCAACAATAAAGTATAAGACTATACGGAATGTTGGTTCGTTCACTCTCCTCACTCCTCTGACTCACCTCCATCCAAAACTCTGGACCTGGTTTGTTCAGCCATAAAGAAAGGGCTGGGGAGAATTGTATCTTATTTATCATGTTCATGGGTCCTTCCAACAGGTACGACCGCTCAAATTTTCCTCTACATCTTCTGGTAACTTGAAATCCGTCACACTACAAAATCATACGTTTCCATTCGTACCTAGCTCAGAGATACTCTAGGCTTAACTTGACGTGAGTAATCATGTCATCTCTACTTCTTTCTTCTGATTCTCACTGATGTAACTCAATGCGTCTCCGTTAGGGCGTTGCGTGTTGGGCATACAGATGTAATTTTGGACTTCATGATGAAAAAAGTATCGTCACTTTTCTTGTAAGCGTAAAGTTAGATCCGGTAGAGTCGGCCGGTGTAGTCTACTGCCCTTAAGGGAACGGAGTAATGCTAAGTTTACAGGTATAAAGAGTACAAGAACTCAGCTATTCAACCCTCAGCACTTCACTGAACTGCGTCTGAACATCTACGAGCTCTTCAATCCGCTTTTATCCCGAGAAATGCAATTCACTTTCGCCAAGCTCCTCGCCGTCCTTGCTGCCACCGTAGCTGTTACTGCTTTGCCCGCCACTGAGACGGAGGCAGTAAGTAATTCCAAGACCCTGATACATATTATATACTAACACCCAGTGTTATGCAGAAGAGCGCTGCTCCTTCCCCTATTGGCCCAGCTGTTGGCGCCCCCTCTCCTGCTTCTGAGGCAAGTACATAGACATACAGCGATATACGATATCTCGCTCAACGTCACATTTCAGTTGAGCCCCCTAGACTTCAACGTTGGCGCGGTTTGGACCGACGCTAACATGGGTGGCAACGCGGGATTCCTTAACGTTGATGCTATTCCGAGTGGATGCAGGAACTTTGTCCCAGCCTTCACTGACGATATCTCTTCAATTGAAGTTGACCCGGGATTTCTCTGTGTCTTTTTCATGTAAGCTCTCCAGCTCTTTTCCCATTACATTTTGCTGGAAATACTCAACAAAATATTCAGCGATATTAACTGCGGCGGGGCTGCTATCACCGTCGAGAATGGTGCCTTTCTACCCGACTTGAATGGTTCCAACTTCCAGGACAGTCTCTCTTCTTTTGAATGCTTCGGTATGTTTATCATGTTAGTTGCCTTTGCTCTTTGAGTACTTAAAAACCCTCCCAGCGAACTGATTCTGAATGTATCCAATGGTTCGGTTACTGATCTGTCATAGCACCGTTATTATAGCTGTACTTCCGCTGTACTCATCTATATCGGACACAGATATCGAATAACAGCTAACATTACATTGAGCGTGGTGGATGATTGCTAAGGAACTCATGGTATTCTATACGGATACATGCATACTATGTCTGCAACCGTTTTCCCGATTCTCCGTGGTACCATCACGGAATATGACATCTGATCCATGAGACAACCGTTCGTACTACCTGCTTCAATCCGGTTCCGGACAGTTTCAACTGTGTCCACATGGATATTCCTTTCCGTCTCAAAACATTGTTGTGTCCTGTGCATAACCTGTTCTAAAGCTTCTTCAGTATTGTGTAAATGTCCCCGACAATATGAGTACTAACTTTCAGAACGCAAGGATTGGGGTATTGATATCCTTGTGGAACGATGTACAGGTAAGCTCTGCCCCATTGATCTCATCCTGCTCATGTTCCATAAGGTGAGTATGCGCCAAAGATCGGAACTACGAATTGTATTTTGATACCTAGGATCAGGTATCATTCATTTCGGCATCCGGGTCCTGACGCTGCAAAATCTGATACTTGCATATTTCTAAGGGACTATACATGCGTTTTCATTCGACACGGCATACTTTGACCATCGCTGAGATACTCCGAAACTAACTTGAAGTCAGTCATACTTTCCGATTGTCATATGATGACATAATTCAGTGTACATATCTCCATTAGGACGCTGTATCTTGAGTGTACAGGTGCATTTTCGCAGACAAGTGGACTTCATGATGATCCCTTGCCAAGCAAACGGCAGCGTCACTTTTATCGGGTGCGTGTAGTTAGGTCCGATAGAGTCGGCTGTTGTAGTTTTCTGAGCTTTGGCAAAGAGAGTGACGCTGGTTTGAAAGGTATAAAAAGTACAGAACTTCAGCTATTGATTCCCCAGCGTTCCACTGCCCTGCTTTTGAATAACTCTTAGTTCTTCAACTCGCTTACCCTCTGAGAATCATGCAGTTCACTTTCACCAAGCTCATCGCCGTCCTTGCTGCCACCGTAGCCGTTACTGCTCTGCCCGCCACTGAGACGGAGGCAGTAAGTAATTCCAAGATCATAATACATCTCTATACTGACACCAATTGTTGAGCAGAACAGCGCTGCTCCTTCCCCTCTTGGTCCCGCTGTTGGTGCCCCTTCTCCTGCTTCTGAGGCAAGTATATAGACCTACAGGGGTATGCGATATCTCGCTCAACGTCGCATTTTAGGTGATCCCCCTAGACTTCAACGTTGGCGCAGTTTGGACCAACGCTAACAAGGGTGGAACCGCGGGATTCATCAACGTTGGTGGTATCCCAAGTGGATGCCGTAACTTTGTCTCTCCCTTCATCGACAGCATCTCTTCACTTTCAGTTGACAAGGGATTCCGTTGTGTCTTTTTTATGTAAGATCTCTAGCCTTTTATCCTCTATATTTTTCTAATAAGGCATTTAGTGATGCTAACTGCAAGGGAGCCTCTATCACTGTTCGAGATGGTGCCTTTGTAGCCAACTTGGATGGTACCAACTTCCAGGACAGTCTCTCTTCTTTTGAATGCTTCGGTATGTCTCTTACTCATTATATGCTTTTGTTTTATAAAATGCTTAAAACCCCTCGCAGCGAACTGATTCTGAATGTATCCAACGGTTTGATTATCCATATGTATTAAACAACGTTGTTACAGTTGCTCTTCTGCTGTATCAGTACGTATCAGAAATTGAACTACAACTATTGCCATATTGAGCGCGAATGATCACAATGATCGGGAGACGCAGTCAATGATATGATATGTTTATGGTTGCCTTCGTCGGTAGCTCCGCGTAGCTGAGGTAGTATAGATGAATCAGCGACAGGCTACCGTAGGGACCGAGTGTCTACGGGAACGAAATGGTTTTCCAGATGTTGAGCTTGATAGTATACAAACCAAACTTTACTAGTTAGTCGACTGATCTCCTTGCATCCCAAACTCTTTCTCATTCTAACAGCGAGCTCTCGCTCCCGGTGACTCGGATTCACTTCAGGTTGACTGGTCGACTAAATAGTCCCAAACCCTTGCATAAGTAACTGTGGCAGTGAAGCCTGGACGAGATGTCTCGGCGCTCTCCGAGGCTGTGTGACCGGTGTGACCGTGTCTCCAGCGGATACACTGAGGACTCACTGGCAGGTGACTCAAGCTCAAGGCACACCATAACATCGTCCTCTTCAACAAATAGCAACGAACTAATCCTCGAGAACAAAAAATTATGGGACTATATGGAAAGTTGGTTTGTTCTATCTCACTCCCCTCCGTCCTCTCCTCCGGATCTCATTTGTTCAGCTAATTCTAGATGATATAACTCAATGCAGCTCCGTTAGGACGTTGCGTGTTGAGAATACGGATGTAGCTTTGGATTTCATGATGATCCACAACCAAGAAAGCATTAGTGCCACTCTTTTGGAACGTGAAGTCAGGTCCGAAACTGTCAGCCGTCGTAATTTCCTGTCCTTAAAGGAACAGAGTAACGCAGGTTTTACGGGTATAAAGAGCACAAGAACTTAGCTATTTACTCCCCAGCAATTCGCTGATCTGCTTCTGAACAACTACGAGCTCTTCAATCCCCTTGCGTTCTGAGAAATCATGCAATTCACATTCACCAAGCTCATCACTGTCCTTGCTGCTATGCCCGCCACTGAGACGAAGACAGTAAGTAATTCCAACACCCAGATACGGTCTGTATACTGACATCCATCGTTGGGCAGCATAACGCTGCTCCTTCCCCTATTAGTCCCGCTGTTGGTGCTCCTACCCCTGCTACTGAGGCAAGCACATATGATACTTACGGCGATATAAAATACTTCGCTCATCGTTACATTTCAGTTGGGTCCCCTAGACTTCGATGTTGAGAAGGCTTGGACCGACGCTAACAGAGGTGGCCACGAGGGATTCATCAACGTTGATAGTATTCCGAGTGGATGTGAGAACTTGGTCTCAACCTTCATTGACGATATCTCCTCAATTGAAGTTGATCCGGGCTTTCTCTGTGTCTTTTTCATGTAAGATCTCCAGCTCTTTTCCCATCACATTTTGCTAGAAATACTCAACATATTATTCAGCGATATTAACTGCAGCGGGGCTTCTGTCACTATTCAGGATGGTGCCTTTGTACCCGATTTGGATGGTACCAACTTCCAGGACAGTCTCTCTTCTCTCGAATGCTTCGGTATGTCTATCATCTTAGTCGCTTATGCTCTTTTGAGTGCTTAAAAAACTCTCCCAGCGAACTGATTCTGAATGTTTCCAACGGTTCGGTTACTGATCTGTCACGACACTGTTATTATAGCTGTTCTTTCGCTGTACTCCTCCATACCAGAAACCGAAATCGAATTATAGCTATTACCACATCGAGCGTGGTGACTGATCGCTAAGGAGTCCGTGGCATTCTATACTGATACATGCTTACTATGTCTGCACCCGTTCTCCCGATTCTCTGTGGTACCATCTTGGACGGGCGACCGTGGAATATTATCCATTCCGCACTACCTGCTTTGATCCGATTCCGGATAGTTTCAGCTGTGTTCATATTATTGGGGACGTTTACACGGTGCTGAGGGGACTTTAAAACAGGGTATGCACGGGACGCATTCAAGGCAGGCTAGAGTGGCTGTCTTTACTGGAAACCCAGCTACTTGTAATGTTTTGAGAAGGTCTCTCCATGCGAAGGCAAGGGTTGGGGTATCAGGATCCATATGGAACGATGTAGTATAGGTAAGCCCATTGGACTCATCCAGCTCACCGTCCGTATACTGAGTATGCGGTGAAGGTCGGAACTATTAATAGGTTTTGATGCAAGGACATGACGCCTAGTATCAGGCACCATTCTGGCCCTCTGCGCTGCAGAAATGTGATACTTACGTGCGACCATACATACGCTTCCATTCAATACGGCATACCTTGACCATGGCTGCAATACTTTAGAGCCTGAGCTACCTTGAAGTGTGTCATACTTTTTCCGATATTCCGAGATGACATAATTCAATGTATCTCCATTGAGATGTTGAGTATTGAGTGCACAGATGTAATTTTGCAGACAGACGAGTTTCATTATGATTCCTTGCCAAGAAAACAGCAGCGTCACTTTTTTCGGATTTCTCGGAAGCATCAACTCAGGTCCCGCAGGGTCGGCCGTCGTAATTTTGTGCCCTTTGGAAAACAGAGTGACGCTGGCTTGAAGAGTATAAAGAGTACAAAAACTCAGCTATTGATTTCCCAGAACTCCACTGTTCTGCTTCTGAATAACTCCTAGTTCTTTAACTCACTCATCCTCTGAGAAACCATGCAATTCACTTTCACCAACCTCATCGCCGTCCTTGCTGCAACGGCAGCTGCTACTGCTATGCCCGCCACTGGGACGAAGGCAGTAAGTAATTCTCAGACCCTGATGCATTTTCTCTAATGACACCAATTGTTGAGCAGAACAACGCTGCTCCTTCTCCTCTTGGTCCCGCTGTTGGTGCCCCCTCTCCCGCTTCTGAGGCAAGTACATAAACCTACGGGGGTATGCGATATCTCGCTCAACGTCACATTTTAGGTGATCCCCCTAGACTTTAACGTTGGCGCAGTTTGGACCAACGCTAACAAGGGTGGAACCGCGGGATTCATCAACGTTGGTGGTATCCCAAGCGGATGCCGTAACTTTGTCTCTCCCTTCATCGACAGCATCTCTTCACTTTCTGTTGACAAGGGATTCCGTTGTGTCTTTTTTATGTAAGATCTCTAGCCTTTTATCCTCTTAATTCTTCTTAATAAGGCATTTAGTGATGCTAATTGCAACGGGGCCTCTATCACTGTTCGGGATGGAGCCTTTGTAGCCAACTTGGATGGTACCAACTTCCAGGACAGTCTCTCTTCTTTTGAATGCTTCGGTATGTCTATTATTCATTATATACTTTCGTTTTATGAATTGCTTATGACACCCTCTTAGCCAACTGATTCTAAGTGTATCCAACGGCTTGATTATTGACATGTATTAAACAACGTTGTTACAGTTGCTCTTTCGCTGTACTAGTACATACCAGAAATCGAACTACAACCATTACCATATTGAGCGTGAATGATCGCAATGATCGAGAGGTTGTGGCGCAGCCTTGTGCCCAACAGTGACTCTATTGGGTTGAACTTGAGCTTGAACTTGAAGGAGCACTCACTGCATGCAGACCATACTTATCGAGTAGTAAACTATTCTCACTGCATCCTTCTTGTAAGTCCCTCTTATAGAATACTTCCGGGTCATCTAGAATCACTTCAAGTTCACTGGATTATGCGTCGTTCGCCGGTGTCACTGCGTGGTCTTTGTGACCTAACTCTGAGGTTTCCTAGGAGGCCATGGTCTCGCCATAAGGTTTACGTGCGAGAATACTCTAATCTACCTAACACGAGCTTGTTTGGTTCAGCTTCGTCAGACGCTCCGTCTGCAGCTGAAATTGCCCCACTTCTGGCCGAATTTGCTTCACATCCACCGATGCCACTAAAGCTGTCTACATTGCTCTCATTCGGCCGACCCCTTTCTGAAGAGTCTGTGATGCAGTCTGTTGACTATGTCCTTACGGAGGTCCCACGTTTATTCGGACTCCGTGTCCGCAATCTCGAAGCACTACCTTTCATTGTCGGGATGAACCCTTTCATTGCTCGAATATTGTCCGCCCATCGTCGAGCCTTCCAGGTACTAGCTACTTTTCCAGCTGTAAAGACCTTGGAAGAGAATGTTCAATTTACTCGTCAACTGGAAGCTCTTGTCCAAGCCCATGCCAATGACATACCACTAATGGCGAAAGGGTAAGCATGCACCTATGTATCCCTTCGATACACATTCCCTATACAAACACTAAGAATGTAACTCAGACCAGTATTTTAGCTTTCAGGAATGTTCGCGCTACTTGTCCTCGGAACAAATTTCGCAGTTCCTCGATTCTGCCATTCGAAATCGCATCGCCGTTCGTCTCATTGCAGAGCAACATATTGCTCTGTCTAGAAGTCTCGAACTCCCGAAACATCAGCACAATAATCACATAGGTATTGTTAATATGAAATGCTCGCCGAAAGACATGATCCGGATGTGTGGTTCGTTCGTTCACGATCTGAGCGAGGCTACCTTGGGTGCTAGCCCTGAAATCATCATTGACGGTGACGTTGATGCAACATTTGCGTAAGTATATCTTTTCCATATTCTACGCGTATTCTCAACTTGGTTCTCTGTGATAGCTATGTACCTGTACATCTCGAATATCTCCTCACAGAAATACTCAAAAACTCTTTCCGAGCCTCCGTGGAGCGACATCACAAGAGTGGCTCCTCTCAGCCTATCCCACCGGTTGTCATCACCATTTCACCACCGCAGCATAACCAATCTTCAAGACATCCCAATCCTGCCTTCCTCAGCATGCGAATACGTGACCAGGGTGGAGGAGTTCCAGAAGCAAATCTATCTCAAATATTTTCGTACTCCTTCACAACGGCAGGCCGAACTTCAGGTATCTATGATAGTGATGAAGACAGTGGCGGAGGTCCATATGCTGCTCAACACGTAGGCGGAAGTGCTTCTGTTGATGCCCATTCGGGCAGTATGGGAGGAGCTAGTTTGTTTGGTGATATCGTCGGAAGAGGAGTTCAAGTTGGAATGGGTACAATCGCAGGCCTAGGATATGGTTTGCCAATGAGCCGACTATACGCAAAGTATGATCACTGTCTATTCCCAACGTCTCCCACACGCTCACATTGTTTTTGTATAGGTATTTCGGTGGATCTCTGGACTTTGTGTCTCTGGATGGTTGGGGGAGTGATGTTTTTGTCAAACTTCGTTCTTTGGATGATGCCGAGGACATCGAGATCGGTGGTCAGAGTTATCAGGCGGCGAATGTGTAGAAGGAACTCCATGATAGAAAACTAGAATGTCATGTTATATATCAATCACACCGGTATTCCGAGAGATGCGATGTCATTACTGTGGAATTTGCAGAGGGATACTAATGATGCGATCTGAAGGGGACGTGATGTGCAAAAAAATTGTGAAAATAAGGGGGAAACAACCAGCAGTGAAGAGTACGTAACAGAGAACTTGAAAGGAAAACATGAGACTAATCGTGCAAAGAAGAGAGCAAGTAGCGGCTGGTCCGCAGCCGGGTGAAATACACTTTGGAAAAGGGTATGTGACAAACAACTAACTAGAGATAGGACGAATAGGTAGACTCGCTAGCGTGTCGAGAGCATTGTCATGTGCCCGAGGGATATAAGATAAATAATGGTCAGTTGGTTCCCGATCCTTCAAAAAGTCATTGCTTTGCAGCCTATATGAGTAAGTTTAGTCAACGACACTTCTGGATACGTAGATAAGATTACTTACCAAGGTTCTGCTACTGCCATAAGAGCTTTGGTAACTGGCAGTTTGAGGCTGAGAAGATCTATATGATCGTGAAGCCGAACCAAGGGATGCATGAGCGTTACTAGAGCTACCCGGTGTGTTGGGGACGATACCCGTTGCAACACGAGTGCTTCGAGCAGTGAGTGGAGTGGGAGCGCTGATCAAAGACTTCTTCGGAGTCTCCAACAAATGTTTGCTTCGACTACTTGTGAAACTCGATGTTGTTGACTGCAACAGGGAGCGAGCCGTGCTGCTCGGAGTGGGAGGGGTAGGCTTGGGACGCCTTCCAGCAGTGATGAAGGGGTGGCGAAGAGCAGCTTGAGGCTTAATTCGCCGTTCAGGATCCCAAACAAGACATTTAGAAATGAAGTCGAGGAAGAGCTCGTCATCCGTTCGTAGGACTTGGGCAAGCGACTTGGTGCCTGGTCGTCTTCGTCGACCTTTGGAACTTACAACGGGCCTTGGAGCACCCGAAGTGTCTGTGATATATAATCAATACCACCATCTGATCATACAAGAGGAAGAACGTACCAAAGAAGAGCCGTTTCCTTTGGCTGCGGTTGACGAAGTCCTTATCTGGGACACCGAGAATTTCCATGATACAAGAAAGTTGCTCTTGCTCGTTTTCACCCGGGAAGATGGGGAGACCTGTATAGAGCTCTGCTAGAATACAGCCCAAACTCCACATATCGATCGCCATGTGATAGTTCATGCCGAGGATGACTTCAGGTGAACGATAGAATCGACTCTGAATATAGGTATAAACTATAAATAAAGTCAGTAAAACGACTCGTGTCGGGACTGTGTAACAACATACTCTTCTCATGCTCGAAGCAGCTGCTACCGAAGTCAATGACCTTGATTTTGCTCTTCGCTGGGTGACAAAGCAGGATATTCTGGGGACGACGATCAGACGAGAGTACAGAGAGAGAAAGAAAAGATATATACCTCTGGCTTCAAGTCACAGTGCACGATACGATGATGTCTCATCAACGCTAACGACTGAAGCATTTGACTCGTGAAACGGCGAATCAGAGAAGTCGTAAACCCAACGAAACCATTAGCCTTGATCAACTCATACAAGTTGATGCTCAGCAATTCGGTCGCGATGCAAAGATGTCCACGGAAATAGAAATGTTCTGTCATCTTAAGGACATGATGTTTCTCATCCGAATCCTATGGCCAAAGTCAATATCAACTCAATACACGAGAAGATCGCTAGAGACGTACCCATCTGCGAAGGCTATCTAGAATCTTGATCTCAACGAGAGCTTGATGATGGAATCTCTTCTTGTTACGAATGATCTTAATGGCAACAGATTGCCCAGTACAGTGATCGCGACAGTGCAAGACCTGACCGAAAGAGCCTTTACCAAGGGCGTCGATGACCTCGTAACGGTACGCCAGATGGTCACGAGTCACAACCAAGTAGTCACCTCGCTCGTCGTCATACCCATGGTTGTTCGTCGTGTTCTCCAAGGTGGCATGATGCTTCTTGCTGTGAGCACCAATATAATATACGGATTGATACTCCTGGATTTCCTTGGCCTCGTATTCGGCGAGATACCTGGCTTGACTACTTCTCAATAGGGCTATATTGATCGTTAGTAAGACCACCGAACAGAACCAGACAAGGTGTACTCACCAGTAGGAGACATTGGTGGCATCGGCGGCGTAGGCTCTGGGAACTTCAACATATCATCCAACTCCTCTTGACTCACACCAGTAGCAAGCTTCTTCGCGTGTTGTCTCCTGATATACTGCAACATCTCTTCGTCTCCGAGCAACTCTTCTTCGTCGACAGAACTAGGTGAGGGTGAAGGGGTAGACAATGACTGGCGGCTAGAGTTTGGTGACGCCACAGAGTCTCGAAGGCCATGTGAGCTGGAGCTTGCCACCCGGGAACTAGATAATGAAACCTTAGGACTCAAAAGCTTCAGCCCCTTTGACGGGGACAAAGCAGAGAAGCGATGACTTGACGATGAAGCGGGCTGGGCTTCTGGAGGAGGATTGACCGAGATCGAAGCCACCGAGCCAGTCGATGACTTTCGCAATCCGCTGAATGAAATCGACTCGCGATTCTTACGTGACGTTCCGTTCACTGTCGAAGAGGAGGCCGTAGAGACTTGACGAGGAACACGAGAAGTGGCGGTAGTAGTGGCTGCCGTCGACGGAGACGCACGAACAGAGTATCGTTGTGAACCAGACTTGCCATTCTCAAGAACACCAAACTCGTTCATCGAATCATTCCCAGCAGATGGTGAAGCGTTGCGTGACGTCGGAATGGCCGAGGAAGACCCAACAAGCGTGCTCGTCCTGCGGTTGCCCTTCAATGTGGGTGAGTTCGTCGCTGATGACCGGGATGAGATCCGCGGGATCTTCGTAGGGGTTTCCTTCGACAGTGCAGAGGACACGTTGAGAGAAGAAGAAGGTGGCCCTTCCTTTGGTTCTCGCACGCTTCCATGAGAGCCTGAACCAACACTAGGGGAACCCGCGATAGTAGGCAGTTGCTGGTGTCGACTCCTCAAGGACGAATCAGAGTGCTTCTGCATCGAGCTGACAGTTTGTTGTGTGATACGAGACGACGAGGACGGAGCTTTAGGAACGCTCTGAGTAGAAGATAACGAAGAGGAGGAGGTAGACTTGAGACTTGCGACCCGTTGGGCAGTGGCGGGTGGTAACGCCGAGATTTGCATGGGAGGCAAAGCTACCTGATCGACTACTTTTTTGGACGGCTGAGTCGAGGACAAAGTCTGCGTGTGGCCAAGAAACACATGTAAGGTTAAAAACAGACACCACCAGGCAAAGGAGGTAGAAAGAAGGCAAAGGCACGAGTCGAACCTGACAAAGAGCCGGCAAGGCTCATTGCCCACAAGAATGATGGGGAAGTGGAAGGGGGACATAACACATGGAGGGCAATTACACACCTTGCCTCGTTTCCTCCCCATTAATACCGAAATTCTACTCTCGCTGCGATCCTTTTCGTCCTTCTTCTTCTCCGCTTTAGGCGTGTCCTTGCTCGAACTGTGGTGCTTCGAATCGCTCTTCTCTTTATCAGAATGTAAACTTCTCCTGGAGCTGGAACCTTTTAGTAATGCAGGAAGACCAAGACTAAGTACCGACTTCTTGTGCGTAGAGCTAGGGACCGACGCAGACGACAAGTTGCCCGGGTCCCTGGTAGGTGAGTGACTTGAATGCTGCGCCTTGAGGTGGATGTTACTCGAACTGCCGGTTACTTGAGGTCCGCCAGAGTTGGTGGGTGATCGTGAAGAGCTATTAGCACTATTCGGAGGGAACTGCATCGATTGCGAGGATGACCGTCTGCCGCCGAAGAAAGGGATCGATGAGGGCGTGAGACGTTTGGATGACGGTCCACGACGAATAGAGGAGGTAGGGCTGAGGGGTTGATTGGGGATCGGCGGTACTGAAGCTGTCAAGCTCGTACTTGCGCTCGACGCGGTCTCTGAACGACTAGGCACAAATCGGTCCGGGGTCTTCGAGTTAGTGATCGGTGGGGGTGCAGAAGCTGGTGGCGACATGGGTTGGTTCCTATTAATTGAGCCCATAGAGGACATGGATGCCAATGACGAGGCAGAGGCCATGGCGTCAGCGTTAATAGGGTGACCAATCTTCACTGCTCCTTGTGGACTTGACGGGAGCTGTGGGGGACAGCGGTTGAAATGGTTGATCCTTCGAAGTGGACTTGCGCAGGGATTGCCCGAACGAAATTGTTCGGGGAGACCTAGGCGACATAATATCGTTGTTCATAGACGAGGTCGAGGGAGACTTGGAAAGCTTGCCAAGTGCATTTGAGAAAGACCATTTCTTCGACGGAGTCTTGTGAGAATTCGTAGAGGATGTGGTAGGAGTCGTAGGTTGAGTCGTAGGCCTGTGAGCAGTCAGAGACCGGTGCTTGGAAGGGGTGGTTGGGAATGCAACAGGTTCCAACGTGGGTCCGACTCTATCACGATCACTGTTGTCCTCGCGTGGTCGCTGTACCTGTACCTGTTCCCTGTCAGAGTCCCTCTTTTCCTGTGGTTTGTCCTCAGTAGGCTCAGTAACGGTCACTTGCATACTACCAGCAGTTGAAGGTGGCTTGTAGGAAGTGAAGTCCTTGGGTAGAGGAGGGACAGGTGGGACGAGGTGCTCATCGAGTCCATCAGAGGCAAGAGCTGCAGCACGGTCGCGGAGGTGTCCTTCAGCAGAGATACTGGAGATATCACTACCTGCACTGTTTCGTCGGCCTTTGCTCGTAGAATGTCTATTTGAAAGCGCGGAGACAGAGGTAACACTGGTGGCAGCCGAAAGCGAGGCAGAGTCACGCGAGCTCGTGGTCGGTGTACTAGTATATGTAGTTGAACCACCAGAGCCCCGTTTGGGTGTAAAGCTGGACCTCGCGCTCGCGTTTCCTGGCTTCTTGACAGTCTTTTCCAAAGAAGGCGACGAGCTCGATTGGGTCTCTCCTCCGGTTACAGGAGGAGATTGCTCAGCAGCTTCGACTTGTGAACCATCGGTAGCAATCCCTAATCCAACAGGTTGTTTCTGACCGGCATTCATCGAATCCTTCTTATCTTTATTAGACAGAGAAGTATGAGTACTAATCCGTCGACTAGCACGCCGAGTCTGGTTCTCCGGGGTCGACGGAGCAGGAGCTCCAGGATTCTTAACAGGCGTGCCAGGTCGGCTCGAACTCCCGACCCTCGAGTGACCACCAATGCTCGAACGCGCTCGTGCACTTCTGCCGGATATGCCGTCGAGCTTTCGTAGAGCTTCGACAGTAGCTTGATCGTCCAAATCTGACCAGCCCTCTTGAGTTCCGCGAAGCAAGGAATGAGCAACGTGGGCAGCGCTATGAGTGGATTGTTGAGAGTCACGTTGAGATACATGATTGAGCGAATTGCTGTTCGAATCCCGGTGTCGCAAGAACTGTTGAATGTTCGAAGAAGATGGCGATGGAGGCAGATGCGAGAAGTCAGTGGTGTGGACGCGACGTGAGTGCAAGGTTTCACCGTGGCTGGAAGATGATGAACTGGCAGATGTTTGTCTCGTGTGTTTTACGTTAACAGAGAGTGTATCACGTCTACGCTCCTTGACTTTCTCTCGAGGCGAGGTTGCAGATGGAATACCTACTCCCAAGCTCCGGTGTCTGCGAACGGACGTCTTGTCCTTCTCCGAGGAGTTTGAGTGCTTCGAGGTGAGTTTGCCGTTGAGATCCAGCTCAAACTCTTCAGATGTCCGCTTCCGAGCACCACGCATCGGCGACATGAACGATGTTGGAGGTGTAGCAAGAGCTTCACTGGATGTGCTGAACGCCTCACCAAGCGACATCGGCTTTTTCTCTGGTGTGCTTGGAAGCGGCAGATCAGGCACTGGCTCATCCACAGGTTTGGGCTGCCGTGGATAGAGGATCTCTTCACCCCCGCTTTCGCTTGCCATGGACCGTTTGCTACGAAGCGGCGGTGGCGCAGGTGGGATATCCAAATCCTACATATGCCAGCTTAGCAACCCACGTTCAGGACGATGTGATATTAGATACTACGCACCTCAATCTGCTCATCACCTTCGCCATCGATAGCCTCGATAGTCCAAGGACTGTCGGGCATGTCGTTTTCGTACTCTCCTGGTTGTGGTAGCTGGACCTCGTTGTCGTCTTCCTCTGGGAGTTCGTCTACCTGCGAGTCTATAAAGTCTCTGTCTAGCTCCTGATGATGTCGTTCTCTCCTGGACCAGCGAGGAGTCGCCAGTTCACCCACGCCAATGAGGCCTCTGCGGTCGATGGAGGCAGGATCTTTGCCGGGCGTGACGGGTTCGTGTACGTTGGTGCTCATGTCGGGCGTCTTTGGTAGTAGGGCGTTCGTTGGCATCGGGGGCAGTGGGGATTCGGGAGGAGTGCTTATGCCGAAATAGTAGGGGTCGAGAGAGGATGTTGCAGATGGCGAACGGGGCTGCTGTTCATGATCCGTCACGGAGAGTTGATCGCGAGCTGAAGTGGCAGAATCGGTTGAACGCGAGACTTGCAGTTGCGGCTAGAAAAAGAGGTTAGATTAGGGAGAGTGTGGTAGATAGGATGGCAATAGACATGCCTGGTGTGCATCTGAGGGGCGATGGGGCTCGTAACGGACGTCACCATCTGAGGCGGCCTTGGGATCAGCGGAAAAAGCGAGTGCAGGGGGTCTGTCTCTCCTTTTGGAGCGGGACTTGTCATTTGCGGCAGAGGGCGTTTGGGTGATAGTGGGCGAAGCAGGCGCAGACATGAGGACAGGAGCGTAAAGAGTGAATTAATGAAAAGGAGAGACAAGAGGACCAGACTCGAAAGCAGAGGGATGGGGCGATACCAGTCGGATGAAGATAGAGGGACGAGGAAAGCGAGAGATGCGAGGCGAAGGGTGTGCGTGCCACCGTCGTTTGGGGTGGTGTGGGCGTCGGTGATGGGGGTGAGGACGTCAGGCGGGGATGGTGAGGACGTCGAGGACGGAGGGAGACATTTCACAGCTCAGAGTGCTCGCTTGTTCTCCTTGATCATCCTTGCTCAAACTCGTGTTCCTGTTTGCGCCTGTTTGCTCTGGGTGGCGATTCTCTCGTAACATAACTTTTGACATGGCTCTGTTATTACGAATGATACAAATACGTGCTGGTACTCGTGCAGGGTCTATTGCTGTTATCTCATTGGGTGCTTTGTCGCTGTCAGACATATATCGCACACTATGAACGTCCCCGGTTTGCAAGCCTTGTGATGATTAGCGCCTGTATGAAATCTACGTGTGAAGACAGATACTTGTCGACCTCGCGCACGTATTCTTAGTAGTTCGGACGATAGCAGAGTGCGTCGAGACGTAAATGAGCGTGCAGAGGTGACATTTGAGCCGAGATGCCAGAGTCCGCGATCACGTAACAGACGGCGTGAGAACTGGCGTACGAGGGATATATTGGGGCTCCGCGGAGGGGGGTCGAGCTGGATTCTTTCGCTCTCCGACGCAGCTCTCCGACTCTTTCATTGTCCCCCGCCCCGCCCCGCCATTTTTGGTCGGAGCAGCCTTGGTGGTAAGCACTCAGCGAACATCCTCCCCGCACCGCTTCACGTCGTCCATCCTCGTGAGTGTCTTCCTCCTTGCTCGTCGTCTCCCACGTCCTCATCGCCGCACACCATGTCCAAGGCCGCCCCCCGCCCATCGCCAGGCCCATCTCAGCTGCCTCCTGTCATACTAGCCTGCCTCGCTTCGCAGCACGTGTGACCTCGACCTCACCGTAAGGCGTCTCCTGCCCCAGCTTTCCCTTCTTCTCAAACCCCCATCGTCGCGCTAACAGCTTAGTCCACTAATTGCATATCCAACCATCTCGTGCCGTCCCAATGGGAGACACCGGCCCCGACAACGAGGCTACCAACCAGCTTCACCAGGCCTCCTCCTCCTCCGACACTACCACTCCCACCACCCCGCCACAAGACACCGTCTCACCCTCGATGACCGTCCATCCCGTCAATTCCGGCGGTGGGGTCACCACCACCTTCTCGGGTATGCCCATGCACATGTACCCTTTCCCGCCTGGAATGGTCAACAACAATGCGCCTCGCACAAAGCGCAGGCAGGTCAAGAACGCCTGCACAAACTGCCAGAAGGCATGCAAGAAATGCGACGACGCTCGACCGTGCCTCCGCTGTGTCAAATACGGCATCGCGGAGGAATGCATCGATTCTCAGCGCAAGGAACGCCAGAAGGGGATCAAACGAGGGCCTTACAAGAAGCGCGATGGAAAATGTGAGTATTTTGCATAATCCCTCTTTGTCCTCCTCTTCATTCCCCCGCATTCCCACCGTATCTGACATATTCAATGCTTCCGCTCCCCACGCTCTCCTTTCATACCCTCCTCTTCCAATCTTCATATATCTCATTACCGCCGATCTTAGCCAGCACTGTCGATCAGCAGCTCGACGTGTCGGTGCAGCCAACCTCGAGCCACTTGTCGGCTGCGACATCTGCGGCTTCTGCAGGAGCTCCTCAAGTAGTTCCCTATGCAATGCCCTTCCCTGGCTTCATGCAGTACCCTACTGCTATGTCTGGCAAGCCTGGTGAAGCACCATTCCTGATGCCTCAGATCGTCTTCGCGCCTCTCCCCTCTGGCCCAATGCAAGATGGTGAGAACCCCACTGCTGCTTATCCCCACACCCAGTTGTACCCTATTGCACTAGCTGGGTACCCTGGATATCCCCACCCTGTCATGCTTCCACCTCAGGTTAGGCCAGATCAGCAAATGATGATGATGGCAGCCCCTCCTTACGGCTACCAGGCAGCTCCATCCTATGTAAAGAGCCCTACTCGTGAGATGCCAAACAATGACGTTGGTACATCGTCTTCGGCCATGGAACAAGCTAGTAGCTCTCGTCGCGACAACAGGATCGATCACGGTCGCGTGAACGAGGGCATGTCTAGCTCCCATGCTTCTGGTAGTGGGAGCAGGGACTGATCGTATTGGTATGTACACTGATTGCTTATTGCTTAACTCCGGTCTCTATGTATGCATCAACTGACGATGCTCCCTCGAACAGACGGCGGAATCGTCATCTGTATTATAGCGTCAAGAATGACACTTTCCTTTCCTGGTATCGATTGTGGATCTAATCGTGTACGATAGTGTTGGATTTTCCCCTCCTCGTGTTTCCTTGTTTCTATACTGTGTCTTAGGTTTCGTGTTTTGAGCGCCTCGTATTCTCTCCCATCTATGCCCCCTTCCTTTGCCTCTCTTGCCTCCCCCATCGTGTTTCTTACCTTGTCCTCTACGTGTCTCATATCTTCGTGTGTTGACGCTTGTACTAACTACTACCTCCGGACCTCATATTCATCGTGTGTGTTGTGTTGCGTATATCGCGCTTAACCCCTTGGGCCTTGAACCTAAAGTTTTATAAGCACCAACAACAAAAGCCCTTATATCCGTTCCTCCGTAAGTCCGATCCCCTCGATCCTCGTCGGCGTGATCTATACTGTACTTCAATATTCAATTGTCGCGTTCACACTCATTCACTTGTTGCCGTCGGTATCTTCATATGTATTGGTGCCAAGCCAAGGTCCGAAGGAGATCGTTCCTGTTTCGGCACGAATTTGTCGATGTGGGGGAACGCGGGGTACGGAGTTGTTGGTTTTAGACATGATCAGTCTGTTTTTAGGCTCGTTGACGACCGACTTGGAGCTCCGCGAGGGAGATACGGACGTTTTGATGTGAATTCGGAGGCTTTTTTGAGTGTCGTTGTCAATGTGATGAGGGGGAGATGGCGTAAAGATGAACCGGGGATGTGAATTTGACAGAGTGAAGTGGCTTTTGGAAGTACTTGGGCTATAAAGCTTAAGTGATAGTAGCTGTAATAGTGCATGCGTTATGTAGGTGAGGCCTGTTGGAAAGCAGACAGTCTTATATGATATACAGTACCTTAATATTGAGTCACTGGACAACCTCGCCAGCGTATGACGTTGAAATATGCTGAGCCACACTATGGGGATTGAATGGGGAATCATGATGCAGTGTATATCAATGGCAAACAATGAAAGATAACTGGAAATGAAAATACCGTTCTAATACTACGGCATTTCCTAGTCTCCGTGGTCCACCGAAGGTGGGATGACAGCTGATCCCAGCCTTAGCGTATGGGCATTTCCACTCTTAGCTAAAAATGATTCAAATCATCCTCGGTTCAATTTCGTACCTTCTTTACGTTGGACTGCTGCTTATTTCTCCCTTCCTCTGTCGGGCCTGTACCAAGTTTCACCACCAAGCACGCTTCCAAGTTACTGTTCTGGCAGCTCCACAAGAGCCTGAGGACGGGTGTAGATGATGTTCTATCTTGTTAGTATCGGGAATTTCAGGAAGTGTGTTTGAAAGGGAAAAAAACATCGATTCTTCGGGGTATATTAGTACAAAGAGGGGTGAGAAGCGAGACACGAGCTCAATGGGATTAAGCCCCCAAAACAGTATGTCGTCAAATTCCTAAATCAGAGTATTTATAATATGAGCAGACATATCAAGGTACGACGATCAAACGACATACCCTTATACATAACATGTTGAAGAAAGCAAACTTCAAGAAGTCATCTCTCGCCTCTCGATAGTCTCCAGCTCCTTATGCACCTCTTTCATTGACGGCCTCTCCTTCGGATTTGTTGACCAACAACGCACTATCAGTTCCCACATCTCATCTGTACACCAATTCTCCTTCCACCCTTTGAAGTCTCGAAGTGGCTTCCCGCCTTGGAGGACCCAAAGAGTTATCTTTTTCCCTCTAAGCTCGGAGAATGGCCTGCGTCCTGAGAGACAGGCATACATGACCATACCGAAAGAGTAGACGTCGGACGCTTGCTCATCAGCAAGCTCACATCCGACTTGCGACATGTCCGACTTGAGAGCCTCGGGTGCGAGCCAACGTGATGATTTATCCGCGAATATCTCTTCGTCGGCTCCAATTGCGCCGAAATCACAAATAAGAGCATCTAAGTCGTCTGAGACGAGGATATGGCTCTAAAAAGTTAGATTAGCGGGAAGGTATTGGAAGGCGAAGGTATGATACGTACAGTTGTTACTAGAGGATAAAGATATGTCAACTGATGAGAATAAACTGAATGAATATCACGTACAATAACCGTGAGCCATGCCCTCCTCATGGAGATACGTGAGGCCTTTCGAGGCGCCTACAAGCTATATAGGGTCGAAATATTAGATAACCTGCTGAAGCCTCGAGTGGTTGATGGGTAGCACGTACCAAGCGAAGTCGAACTAATGTGGATGGGTTCTCCCGCGTCACAAACCTGGGTGAAGAGTGAGTATTCGCACATAAATTTAGAAGAAAGATTACCATACTTGAGGAGACCGCCGTTAGATTGCCAAGGAGAGATAATGTATCGAGGGTCATTCGAGATCGTATCCCTTACAACCCCTAGGAATGGGAGGATATTTGGGTGGTTCACCCTTGACCAGTTATGTATTTCGTTTCTGAACGCCTTCATGACGAAAACAAAGAAGAGAATATGTATCAATATCGGTGCATGACAGAGAATCATTCTTAAAACACACCTCCACTGCCTTCTCGTTTTTTATCAGGAATCTTCGAAGCTCTTTGAGAGCAACTGATTCTATTCTAGACTGTATTTCGGCCCTCCATACGTCGTTACGCCTTGAGGCACGAGCGAGTTCTTTGCCTCGAATTGATGCCTCATCCAGGGACTCGCCTGTAAAATCCTGAGAAGAAGTGTGTGTGTCAGACATAGTAAAGAGATTAGAAAATAGCAAGGATTCGGTGGGTACTAGGTTGAGATTCTTTTGATGCTAGTAGGAAAGGAAGAGAGAATTGTGGCGATAGAATAGTGCCTCGCCCCATATATACCACCATACATAGGTCCTAGCGGGGCGTAGTTTAACTCCTAGACAATAGCCTATTGTCGCAAGACAAAGTGGCAACAGGAATCACATTGTCAACATCGTCACGGTAGCCTTTTGTAGGTTCGACCCCCTTTCCCATGTAGTCGCGAAGGTCATAACTTGGGATATACTGATGGCCAAGGGTCATTCCGCAGTAAATATGCAGCAAAATTATCAGGCTTGGATACTATCCAATCTTCCAAAGATGAATATGCGAGTGAAGTTATGCGAGTCAAGAGTCATCGCAACTGCGCCACCGTCACCAAACCCGATTTCCTAATAAGGATGGTCCTGTGGTAATACGTCCTGTATTCAATAGTCGAAGATGTCTGCCTGAGTCGTAGCAACCTTTTTAATTGCGTTTGCTAGTTGTGTTCCTAAGCTACAAAGATACAATAGACGAGCTCAATGGGATTGGGTTCCAAAAGTACTACTTCGCCATGTTCCCACATCAGAGCACGAGTAGTAATGCAGAATATATATGTAGACGTATCAAGGAGCAATAGTAAAAATGATATACATTTATATACAACATGTAGAAGATAACATATATTCAAGAGTCATCTCCCGCCTCTCGATAGTCTCCAGCTCCTTGTGTACTTCTTTCATTGACGGTCTCTCTTTCGGATTTGTTGACCAACACCGCATCATCAAATTCCACATCTCATCTGTACACCAATTCTTCTTCCACTTCTGCCTCCACTCATCTGATTCCCGACGTGGCTTCGTGCCCTTATAGATCTTGGCATACATCAGTGCCGACGTCTTAAGCTCGGCAAATGGCTTAAATCCTGCAAGACAGGCGTACATGATCATACCGAAAGAATAGACGTCGCATGCTTGCTCATCAGAAAGCTCAAGTCTGACTTGTAACAAAGCCGACCCGAGGGCTTCAGGTGCGAGCCAACATGTTTCTCTATCTGCAGCCGTCCTTTCGTCAGCTTCGGTTGCGCCCATATCACAGATAAGGGCATCTGTGTCATCGGAGACAAGGATGTGGGTCTGAAAAGTAAGATTAGCGGGAAAAGATTGAAGAGGCGGAGGTATATTACGAACAGGTTTTACTAGAGGACGAAGATGTATCAACTGCTAATGAAGATAAAATGAACGAACAGTACGTACAATAGCCGTGAGCCATATCTATTTCATGGAGAAAGACTAGACCCTTTGATGCTCTTGTAAGCTATAAAGAGTCGAAATAACATGTAATTCACTGATGTCCTGAATGATTAATGGGTATCACATACCAAGTGAAGTCGAACTAATGTGGGTGGTTCTGCCCACTGCACGTAGCTGGATGGGAGAGTGAGTATTCGCACATAGATTCAAAATAAAGATGACCATACCAGAGGATATCTCCATTCAACTGCCAAGGAGAAACAATGCATCGAGGATTATCCGAGTTCGTGTCCCTCACTACCCCTAGGAATGGGAGGATGTTTGGATGGTTCATCCATGACAAGTTATGTATTTCTTCCTTGAATTCCTTGCAAGATGGAAAATAAAGAAGAGGATAAGTATTAATAATGGTTGCATCGCTATGGGACTCAAATAATCCTACAAACATACCTTTAGTGCTTTCTCTGTCATTGAGTCTGTTCGAAACCCCCTGAGTGCAACTTCCTTGGATCCTATTCGGGCCCTCCATATGTCGGTACGCCTTTTCCTATAAATGGACCATTTATTTTGGATCAGTGCCCCGTCCGGGAACTCGCCTGTGAAAGACTGAGGAGCAGAGAGCGTAATAGACATAGTAGAGAGATGTGAAGATTGAAAGGATTTGACGAGAAGGAAAGGAAGAGAGGGTTGTGGCGATAGAAAAATGCCTTGCCCTATATATACCGCCCTGCATGGGTCCTATTGAGCTCTCTCGATTTCCTGGACAATGGTATATTGTGGCAAGGCAAAGTGGCGTTTGATATTATATGTTGAATATCTATTGCCACTAAGAGAAGCGGTGACCGGTAATCAGCAGTGACGCGGTAGTGGTTTAGATAGAGAGTGTCAATAACGGATTCGCATCTTCATTGTCAGCTAGAATATCACATCGTGACCTTCAAGTTGGGCCCGTGTAGTAGTTTCGACGACCCTTTCCGATGCCGTCGCGAGGGCCAAAACTTGGGGTGTACTTATGGTCAGTATCAAGGTCGTTCCATAGAACGTATGTATCATTATTGTCAGGCGTAACTATCGAATATTTCACTGAAGTGTGGTTTCAAGTTGAGAGTGCAGTGGGTATGAATATGATTGTCCACCAAGATGATACTATCGCAAGTGCGCCACTATTGACACTATAATCAATTTCCTAATAAGGAAGGTTCTGTAGTTCGTCCCGCGTTGAGCCTTCGGGGAACTAACTTTCTAACTGTATGTAATAGCTGATATAAGACATCACTGACCAATGTAATGATAAGTCAGAGGGATGTGAACACTCAGAGCTCAATAATATAGCCTATTGTAGCATTGGTTCATGCAAGGACAGACCGTTAAACCCGCTATTACGAGAAGATGGGTATGGAAAGGTTTGAGTTCCTTCACTTCTCAGAAAGGGATGGCTAGGAGTGCGCAGATAGAAAAGTCTGATAGATCTCACAAAGTTTGGAGCGAAAACCGACGATAACATTGCAGAGTAGATGTAGAGTTGAAGGGAACATATCAAGGTACAGATGATGGAGTAGCAGATACAAGTCCAGGGATGCGAGCGAACACTAGATGCACAAAATACAAGGAAAGAAACACTATGTACGAGGAACAAATCAGACAAAACACCAAATCCAGATAGATCAAGCGCAGAGGTTACCTTGCGTTTACGCTGAACGGGCGCCTCAGGCTCATCGACATCCATAGGGACAGGCGAAGCCACCCTCGGAGTAGCTTCTCCACTCGAGTCTATCCTATCTCTCCTCTCATCATCAATATGCCCCAACCTCTCACTAACCTCATCCATCGTCAACCTCTCAGCGGGAACTCTCAACCAACTACTCTCCAACACATCCCACACCTCGTCCGTACACCAAACCGCATTATTCGCATTCTCCCCATTCTCGCCCTCCACGGGCCTTGGCGGCCTCTGTCCCTCCTGAATAATCTTATGTATCACCTGTGCATCTCTCCTCAACGTCGGGAATGGCATACCCCCCGAGAGACATTCATACATCGTCATAGCGAAAGAATAAACGTCTGATGCGTGGTTTGGGAATTCGACTTCGCCTTCGATCACTTCGGGCGCGAGCCAGCGTGCGGAGCCGGCTTTTGTGAGAGTGGCTGAGGCGGATTGTTCGGTGACGTCTTCGACGACTTTGGCCATGCCGAAGTCGCAGATGAGGGCTTCTTGGTCTTCGGATACGAGGATGTTGGACTGTGAATAATTAGGTTAGCGGGGGATAATGGGTAGAGTGGGTTGTACGGACGCATTTCACTAGAGAAGAGTATGGTTAGGAATTTTTGGTAGAAGAGATGGAGGGATTATGCGTACAGTTTCCGTGGACGACCTTTCTCTCGTGAAGGTAGGCCAAACCTTTTGATGCGCCCGCGAGCTATGCAAAGTTAGAAACACTAGGGTGTTTAAAATCGATACAGTATATACCAAGTGAGTGCGATCCGCTGTAACAGGGTTCTTCGTTACGAAACTAGATACAAAATTCAAAACGTGAATATCTGTACGTCTTTTAAATTGAACTATAAATAGAACATACTCGAGTATATTACCATTATCTTGCCAAGGCGAGACAATTTGTAAGAAATTACCAATATTCGTCACTATTCCAAGGAATCGGAGGATGTTCGGGTGGTCGAGACCCGCCCACACTTTGACCTCTCTTTCGAAACGCTACAAGTTTGATTTCAGCTAAGTCACTGAACCAGAAATCTGGAGGAAAACATACATACCTTCACGGCCTTGTTAGCGGTCGTCCGAACTTCCCGGAGCGCTTTCAAAGCAACTTTCTGCTCTCCCATCCACTCTCCTATCCACACATCGCTATACGTCCCACCAGAAACCGGGATATCTCCCATCCGTGTTACCTCGCCGTTCAGATTCTGAACTTGGGGAAGAACTCTTAGCCTCTTATAGAGCTCTCCTAAGGCATGTTGGAGTTCATTATACTCCTGACTGCGTTCTGGAGGATCTTGGGGCATAAATGTAATACGCGATGATTGGGAACTATTAGTTCCACGCCTTTGGTACTGTGGTTGGGGCGTTGGATCCTGTTCACGGAGCTGTCGAAGAACTTGTTGGCCCTGTTCCATGACGTGCCCGGCAATATGTTCACCATCTTGCTCCATTCGTTGGATACGGTCGAGTCCTTCGCTGGGTCTAGTTGCTACTAGATGCAATAGCTCAGCAATTGTAACTGATTGCTGTTCAACCAAGGCTCGTGTTCGGGCTCCATCGTCATGTATGGTCATCAAAGAGTTGAACTGGAAAGCGAAACGGAATGAGTATGCTAATATTCGTTCTGGAGAAGAGAGATAACGAGATGTCATACGTTGAATTTGTTCATTTGCGTTTCTATTTCTAGTCTAGAAGCCTTTATCTGTTGAGAAATTTTGGAATCTTGCACTGTGAAGATGGCCTATCCTCAGAGATCGGATTACAGTATATATAGAGGAAATAACTGACAGAAAGCGGAGAAACGACCCAGCCGCGCCCATCGTTGCATGCGTCTGTTGATTCCCATGAGAACACTAGCAAAGGGTGCAATATATGTCAGGGAGTGAGAGATAATTGGACAACGCGAGGCGCACTTACTTCTCCATTTCGTCAACGTATATACGAAGATCGGACTCTGAGATCTTATGGCTTTGCTCCTCGAACAGTGCTAACATTTCCTGAGCCCGCTTCGACAACTGCCTGCATTCCTCCTACAGCCACCAGGAGACTTGGTTAGTGCATTGGTTGAATGACAAACGCTAGACAGAGACTGACTCGATGGACGACTACCTTCTCGCATGAATCTTGAATACCTTGGAGTAGGGATGCAGCGCCCCCGATGTACGGCACGCCTAAATCGCCTGCAATATTTACAGCTCCCAATACAGGCTTGACGACCTGACGTGCTGCTGCCAGAGCCATGGCGGGGCGGGGGATAGGCTGAGGGTATGCAGGGAAAGGGACGAATGCAATGCACACTGGCTTTGACTAGTAGAGGCTTTCTAGTAAGGACAAGTGGTACCGGAGACAGGCCGGTACTGCGTTGGGCGGTAGAAGACCGTACCTCATGTACACGCTTTCAAACGATATCCCATCATCTGCTATTCCATCACGTCTGATCTGCAACTTTGTCGAATGTCGGTTTTCGTAATTTCTCGGCTTGATTTGTTAAGAACATATGCACTGTTGGAACATTGCAAGAAAGTGATATTAATGATATTAGTATGTGTGAAGAGATAGTTTCTGGCAACATGTACAGCCTGGGCGTCTATGTACGCGTCGTCGATCGTGTATGTAGTTGACCCCTGTCCTCATATTCCATCACATATTCACCGCCACCATCTACCTCATCCTCCGTACTTGTTTTGCAAATGCCCCGCAAACCTCCCAAACGCCGTCGCTCCGTTGCCTTCCCTGACCAGGAGGATGCACAGGAAAGCATAGCTGAAGACTCCGGAGGTCCAGACAAGCCCATTGACATCACTGACAATGCGGAGGACCAACCTGTTCCACCTCTGGAAGGCGAGGAGGAAACACCACTTGATGCTCCTGTAGTGTCCGAAAAGGAACTGGAGATCTGGGAGTCATTCCGAGAGGAACAATTCGAAGGTATGTAGTGTTATATCTTGTATACAACTATGCGCCTCAATGCATCTTTCTAGTCCTCGAGCAGCTGCCTCTCTCACTGCATCGTGAATTTGCTTTGATTCTAGAACTTGATCAACAAGTCAGTGGTGCGTTCCTTTGTCTATTTGCTTGAATGTAACCGTAATAGTCTTTCAGATTACAACAATGCTTTGCATACCGCGGCGAGGAAATATATCGCCAAGCGTCGAGCCATAGCTGCGAGGTATAGGAAAGAATCAGGGCAGTCAATGCAAACAGACTCTGACAAACAAGCACATGGATCCATAAACACTTCGGAGGATCAGCCACTCGCCTCTACTTCCACGCAACACCAAGCGGAATCCCAGAATACTACTGATGAACCTATGTCTCAAGACCCACCTGAAGAGCCACCCGAAACCATTGCTGACTCATCTCAGCTAACATTCTCGACCGAAAGTCAAGAGTCTTCTCAACCCCAGCATCAACTGACTCCGCCTCCACCTGAACCCGAAGAGGAACCACCAGAAACCAATCGCCAACTGCTTACCACCATAGCTCAAATGTCCGAAGGCATAGTTCGCGCCTCAAGCGAGAAAGTCAATGTAGCCAGGCACGCTTATGATCTCGTACGCTTCTCATCATTCTTCTCTTCAAATTCTTGCGAATCTCACGCACGTCAATATAGGTCGACAGGTACGTTCGAGATCTCGACCGTGCCATAAAGGAAGAAGAGACTTCGCTTTTGGTCGGTCTTCGACCTGGGACTCATCCGGCGTCGATCATCCTTCCTGAGGTCGTCGTACCCTCTCTGAAAGCTCATCGTCGAATAACTTCTTCACCTGTTCCTGAGGATTTATCTCCGGGGCTCGTGCCGGGGTCTGACCCACCTGACCAGGATGTGGTTATGGCGGACGAGACAACTGTGAATGTGAATGCGAATGCGAACGTTTCCACGAAACCGCCGTCGAAGAGGAAGAGCAGTCGGACGAGAGAGAGAAGGGATATTTCTGGTTCGACCTCGATTGGGAGGGATGATGATGCTCCACCGACGGCTGCGGTTACGAGGAAAGTGAGGTTAACGCTGAGACCACAGGATGATACTGAGGAAGAGAAGTGGTGTTTTTGTCATCAGGGGTCTTACGGGAATGTGAGTGTCTATTTTGAAGACGAGTGATCTTAGGAGGATTGACGTTGGCTCACAGATGATTGCTTGTGATAATAAAACATGCAAACTCGAATGGGTATGTTTTATCAATACTTTGTCTACTCTCCGTTCGCTAATATGAAGATGTATAGTTTCATTTTGGTTGTGCAGGTCTCGCGGAAGACTACCAACCGAAAGGGAAATGGTATTGTCGTGATTGTGCACCCTTGATTCAGAAGAAAGGGAAAACACGATAGATTCTCGCCTCGGAACCACTTTCGTTTCAGTTCTTGATTATTTCTGCTATACTTTGTACGATAGTGATTATCCTTAATCGTTGGACAGTACTTGAAGCGTTATTGGTACTCGTTAATGCCTTTATGTGTACAATTTCTACTGTTGTAATTTGAAATTATTCCGTTTGCAAAAGTCATGTTTCCATATTAGGACAGGAGAGGAGATGAGCAAGCCCCGCCCGCCTTTTCTTTCTCGCTGCCAACTACAGAACACGGTTTGTGACCTTAGGACCCAGCATGCACGACGACGCGTTCGATGTTATACCGTACGAGGTAGAATCATTCACTTTACAGACCTGACCGTACGCTCAATGAATTATAGGATATCAAGGGTGATTGGAAGAAACTAGGATCGGGGTCGTTTGGCAATGTGTACAAAGGTATCTATTGAGGTATCCTCGGTTTAACCTCGATCTCACGTAGTATAGGTACATATCTCGGCATTGAGGTCGCGATCAAAGAGGTTCTTCCCTCGACGGAGTACGATGTCGCCAAGTATTTCGAACGAGAGTGGAGACTTATGAAGTAAGTCTCCATCTTTTTCCATAATATCCCGCTGCCTCACATCCCTCACTTACAGGGAGGCACGTCATCCTAATGTGGTTCAATACCTTGGTCTTTCCCGTGCACCTGCCCCAGATGGCCGTATCTTCATCATCTCCGAGTTCATCGAGAACGGGAACCTACGCACATACATCTACGATCGTCAGAAACCTTTCCCCTGGCGTTTGCGAATTTCGTTTGCCACCGACATCGCTCGCGCTCTTGCGTACCTCCATGCGCGAAAATGCATACATCGAGATCTGAAAGGAGAAAACCTTCTGGTTACAGCCAACGGCCGTCTCAAGATCACTGATTTCGGTTTCGCCCGAATTGCTGCACGCAACGAGGAGGAGAGCAAACGGCTCACGTTCTGTGGGACCGATTCGTACATGTCTCCTGAAATCCTGCTCGGCCATGAATTTGATCTCCCCACCGATATCTTCTCGCTCGGTGTCATCTTATGTGAAATTGCTCCCGCAAATTGGCCAACGATAGTGTTTTCAGAAGGACTCCGCCGACGTTTGGGATCGATGCTGAGGAGGTTGAGAATCTCGCTAGTCCTGGGTGTCCCCCTGCGTTCGTCAAGTTGTGCTTGGATTGTCTGGCCGAGGAACCGAGTCAACGTCCGACGACTCGTGAAATTCTGGACCGTCTTCGTGATATCGAGGCGGAGATTATTGCTCGCTCGCCTACTACCGATGATATTCATGTTGGCAGTATACGATATCATTCTGGACCCGTCGACCTGGTGCTGGCCCTCGCATCCCAAGCTTTGGAATGAGCGGCGCGAAGGAATCTCATCGTGCGGAGGCACATGCCTCTGTGACTGAGGCGTCGGAAGAGGATTCGAGTGATGATGAGTTGACTCAGGCGGTCATGGGTTTGAAGCGTTTGGATTTGGAGAGCACTTGGAGCCACTCGAGCGGTGGTAAGCCGAATCTAGTCTCTCTTTGTATTTCAGTTTTATCTAATTTATTGCATATAGGTACTGCTGAAAGCACTCAGCCTCTAATTCACGGTAGCTCGGCATATTCCACGAGTGTCATACGGCCCTCTATAGAATCCAGTGCTCCCTTCGCTTTCTTCCATCCTTACCATCCGGCCCGAATCCTCGTGTTTCTGATAACAATCACGATGCAACCCCTCCTCCCGCAGAAGGGACCCTAACGGCACACGAATCCGCAATATCCATCGACTCATTCCACACGGCATCTTCATCTTCCATGCTTTCTATCGCCGGAGCAACTGAGGGTGGTTCAACCATTCGGTCTTCTTCTATTCCCCTTCTTCACCGATTCACATTAATCAAACCCGGTGTTAAGCGAAGCAGCCTTGGGGGCAGTCAGAATGGGAGTAGGTCTCCGCCGCGGTATGCCGTCACCGAGTCCGCGTGGAATCCGTTGGAATTCTTGTTCAATGGGACTTCGCTGGGTGCGAAGTGTGATGTTTGCGTTAAGAGGCTGGGTTGGAAACCGATGTTGGAATGTGATGATTGTGGGTTGAGGTGCGTGTTTTTCTCGTTTCTGGTTATTTTTAGCTGAGCTCATGTTGGACTTGTGTTTTCGTTCAGAGCACATATTAAATGTGCCGAGGTTGCTCCTGCTGATTGTGGGTTGAGACCGGTCCGTCGTACGATTGGTTCTCCTGCCAAATCATCTCCTCTCACCAAGGCACGCAACAACGTCTGATTCCCCCCACCCTCTCGAATGATGATGACCATTTTACGACTGTTATGAATTGTTATGAGCATTGTATTGGGACGTTGTAGCTCTCTTTCTCCTTTTCTCTCCAACCTTCAATGGACTTGTATTGCATCATTGTTCCTTACACGTTGAAACAATAAACTTGGACCTTACCATTTGAACAAAGTACTTAGTATACCTCGATTAACTGAATAATAATATATATGTTTGCAGTATATCGTGCATGCTAGACCCGAGAGTTGCCTCAGCATAACAAGACGTTGAAGTGGTAGGGTTGATAGCAGTTTTTAGTGAAACAATAATCAATCCCTGGTTAAGACGAAACATCTTTGTAGTAATGTCGGGTGTGTGGTACTAATACAACATACTTCCGTGGAATACAGGGTAACAGTAGCGTGTAATAGCGTTGTACATATATGACTATATGGATAATGTAAAATACGAAGGAACGAGAAAGCCAATAGTGAAGCAGTGAAGAAACGGGGAAAGGATGGACTATGTACTTGTCACTTGCATACCGAGTTTGTTGGCGAGCATTTCCATGTACACCTCTGCAGCACAATAGGAGTCAGTATACATGACATTTGGGAACCAAGAGAGTCTACGTACCAGTCGCATGTCTCAACGTCCAATACTCTGTAAGCAGTTCATTCAGCTCCCCTTGACTACGCTTCAAATGATCCGCCATCTAAAACGCAACATTCATTGAGATGACTCGTTCAGATTAAGATAGTTGTAACTGAAGAATTACCTCGTGTTCGATCTCGTCAGCCTGCAACCGCATTTGCTCGACGTTTTTATCATTATCCTGTCGCTCAAGGGCCATTTTCTCGTAATCCTGCTTTAGCCTTTCGAGGGTTTGTTGACTGGCAGTTCGTTTGTCGGTTGCGTGTTTTTGGGCACGGGCCATTTTCTCTTCGGCTTTGGATAGTTGCATATGGGCTCGCTATGAGTATCAAATTGAAAAGCTTGGTATGAGATTGATAACGTTGGGTGAAAGAGAAAGATACGCACGTCTCGTTGGGATATAAGGTCATTGTAGTCTGCTGTCTTCTTACTGAGTTGGTCCTTGAAGTCCGAAAGCTCTTTCTTATGTTCTTCCAATGCACGAATCTCTTTCTCGATACTTCGCAAACCTTCCACACAAGACCGAACGTCCTATACCCAGATATCATTTCGTTAGTCAACCCACTCATGGACTTTTGACACATATACACACGTACCTTTTCGATATTGAGCAATGCGTTAATCTTGGCTTGCAAGTCCCGAATCTTGGTTTCGTTCATCGCTACCGTCTTCTTATCTTCAGAAGCAGTAGAACCCATCGTGATGATGTTGCGCTTGATCCTGTCTGGAGATTGGACGATACGTGAACGTACGCGACCGATGTTGTCGGTGAGAGCATCCATTTCGGCGTGAATGGCTTCCTGTAATATTAATATTTTATGAGTTGGCTTGGTTGGGGATAAGGAGGGGTGGGATGCGTACTTTGCGTTGAATGTGTTTATTCTTTTCTTCTTTGAGGGCTTTGATGGTGGCGAGGAGATCCAGCTGTTTCTCTTTGCATGACATGAGATAGGCAGTGATTTGTTCGTTCTCTATGCGGTATTTTTCGCATGCAGGTTCGTCTTCAGCCATTTTAGCCCTAAAAACAGAAGGTTAGGTTAGATGAAATGTAACATAACACTCAGAGATGCAAATGTGGACATACTTGATAGTTGTAAGTCTCTTTTCGGCTTCGGCACGTTTGTCAATCGTCCGTTCTCGTTCCTTCATTACAGAGGAAGACTGGTTCTTGAGACCGGTGATGAAGCTCTCGCATTGTTCGGAGAATTTGACAAGGTTGATGAAAGCGGAGAAAATGGAGCGAGTCCGGTCTGGTTCTGGAAAGGCAAGATCCTTTGCGGTGAAGTCGTTGATCTTGGCTGCACGAGCAAATCGTTGTCTATAGGGTATTATGAAGGCCGTATTAGCGGATAATGCAAGAGTACTCACAGATGCATAAGCAGAATGTTCTGTGCCAACGCCGTATGGTATATATCCTGTCACACGGGTGTGTTAAGCGTTCCACGATCTTGTGGGCAGTAAAGAGGTTACTTGCAATATAGTCCAGAGTGTTAACAGCGCTTTGAACGGGTCTTTGGAGTTCCAAGTCTGTGATTCCGGTTACTTGTTGGAGGCAAGCAGTGTAAATCTTGGTGACAAAGTCCGAGGATGGATGAACGACGCTTTGGGGACTGACTGAGAGCCCCCAGCCGGAGAATGCCTCGACGATTTCCGAGACGGACATGGAGGGAAACCAGTACTGTCCCGCCATGGTGAAGTTTGAAGCTGAAGCAGTCTTTCCAGTTCAAAGCAATACTAACTTTAAAGACAAGTTCAAGGTCAATGATCGCACTGCAGCCACAATCACACTACGCGACACGGTCACGTGCACGACGCGTTTATGGGCGCCTGCAAGCAACGGAAGCATTTGGGATTTGGGCTCTGGCTGCTGTTTCCTGCCAGTGATTGTCTGCTAACCTCTGCTTCAGTTCTGCTTCATTTCGTCACAAGTAACGCCCCGGTGTCTCTAACTAGCGACACCCTTGATGCTCAGCTATATGAAGGATGGCAGGACCAAAGAATAATCTAGAGGATGTCTTACGTCGTCGACAAGAGAACGGCTCTTCCTCTGCCACTCCTGCTTCACCAGCTCCGGGGCAAGCCAAGGTCAGCATTTACCGATAAATAGTGACTATATGCTGAGAAATATATATTCTATAACCTAGGTTTCAAAGTTTAAACCCGCGTCTACGACCTCCATTCCGCCTCGGATAGGTAAGTGTTGGTCAATAGTAAACTACTGTGCATTACTTATCTCTTTGTCTCTCTTCACCAAAGCGACTACATCTCGTGATACCTTCTCCACTCCTGGCTTTGGTAAATCCAAACCTGCATCGTCTGTATGTGCACCAACATTCCGACCCGTACCAAAGATCGTCAAGCCGGACTCCGTTCAACAACCTTCCAGAGCCTCCACTCCCGTCTCTGCGGGCTTTTCTCGTCCCTCGATCCCCTCCAAACGTCCTTCGCCTAGTCTTGTTGTTGAGACAGGCTCACCTAAGCGGCTCAAACGGGATCGAAGTCCTCAAAAGGAGAACTTCTACGATACTTCCAAGGGTAAGGGTAAGGCAAGGGCAGCCAGTCGCTCTCCTTTCTCTACTCCCACGAAGAATAAGAATAGAGTGGTTAACGGCACGAAACCCAAGACCCCGTCGCGTCGTGTTGATGTAGATCGCTCTCTACCACTAGACTATTCCGATCTATTACAGGTACGTCCTTGAATGCTTGCTTTTATCTAGTTGTGCTTTATTATGATACAAGGTATCCGCCTCTGACCTAGTGGAAGAGTATGCCTCCAACCTTGACCTGAAGAACGACCTCATTGATCTCAGAGATCGATATTCGAATGAGGGGCGCTCCAAGTATACGTTAAACACGCTTCGTCGGCTACAGTAGGCAAGGTAATTTGTCTACCTATTACGAGACTGACAATGTCGTGTTCTCAGGCAAGTAGTACAAGATAGGTTAGACTGCGTTAAAGCAGTTCAGACCGCGAAGCGGACCGGTCAACCTCCTGTTCTACCACCTCCCGCTTGGCCTTCTATACCTAGTGCGATAAAGCCACCACCTCCGTTATCTGCCTTGGCTGTCTCACACACAACATCGAATTCAACAACTACATCAGATATCTCAATTTCTTTAACCGGAGCAACTAACGGGACTAGTGGACGTGTTGTCGATATTGAAAATGACGGTGAAGACGATGAGAATCAGTTTTGGGGTGATGTCGATGAAACCCTTTACGACTCTTTACCAGAAGTATCACAGGCTACTAACGACCCGTTCGTGGCAAATGGGCATTACTCGTCTACTACCTTTGCTGTACCTGCTGTACCCTCAGTGACAGCAGCTCCCACCCCGATGGTAACCCCTACGTCTACCTATGCATCTACCTCTACCCTCGTCTCCACATCAAGCATCGTTTCTAAGCCTGTGTCAACCTCGGCAACATCAATATCTGTATCGACTTCTTTGCAGTCTACCAAGTGTAACAAATCAAATACTACCTGGGTAGACCCAAGGCAATCGCCTTACTACCCTGAGATGCTGAAAGTGCTGAAAAGCCGTTTCAGACTAGAGTCTTTCCGTCCTAAACAAGAACTAGCCATCGCACACGCACTCTCTGGTCGCGATGTTCTTGTTCTCGTACCTACCGGTGGAGGAAAAAGTCTCTGCTTTCAGCTTCCTGCTCTATGCCGTTCTGGAACTTCACATGGCGTCACGGTCGTCCTGGGTCCTCTTGTCGCCCTTATAGATGACCAAGTGAGCACGTTACAGGCGAAGAATATTGACGTGCTTTATTTCCGGAATGCCGAGGATGAATGGTCTATTAACCAAGAACTGAGGAAGAGGAGGGATGATCCGTGTTTGCTTTACATCACGCCGGAGAAGCTGCAGGCGAATAATACGCTGAGGAAGACGTTGGATACGTTGTATAGCACTAGGCAGATAGCTCGCTTTGTAGTCGACGAAGCGCATGTTATTGCGACGTGGGGAAGAGATTTCCGACCTGACGTAAGTCTGCAACTTACCTCTCGAAATTACTAGTTCGAGCTGACATGTCTCTTTTAAGTACAATAAACTGTCCTGCATACGAGACTGGTGGCCCAATGTACCCATCATGGCCCTCACAGCTTCCGCCACCCCAAACGTCGCCACCGACATCGTCAACGTCCTCCAAATGAAAGATCCCGTCCGCGTCACAGACTCCTTCAACCGACCCAACCTCTTCTACGAAGTCCGACAGAAACCCAAGAACATCGCGGGCGAGATTGCGAATTGGATCAATGCGAATCATCGAGGCAAGACGGGGATTATATATTGTTCGAGTAGGGCGTTGACGGAGTTGGTGGCGAAGCAGTTGAGGTTTGATTATAATATCGATGCTAAGCATTTTCACGCGAAGATGGATGAGAGGAATAAGACGGAGACTCAGCAGGCTTGGCAGGAGGGGAAGGTTAAGGTTGTTGTTGCGACGGTATGTTCTTGCTTTTTTGTTGTTCTGCTAGCGTACTAAACGTGCGGCTAGATTGCGTTCGGTATGGGTATTGATAAGCCTGATGGTGCGTCGCTTTCATATTTGTGACCCTTTTGTGTTATTTATTATGGTCATTTCATAAGTGCGGTTTGTGATACACAGCGATGTTCCTGGGTCACTTGATGCGTACGTTGCCATAACATTGCATGTATATCGACACTAACTTCCTTGCAACAGTTATTATCAAGAAACCGGTCGAGCTGGTCGAGATGGCAAGCCTTCTCATTGCCTCTTTTGTAAGTGATTTGTGGTTTGTTTACGTTACTCACATGTTAATTTGATACTTTCACCAGTCCTTGCCTATGATAAAAAGGCCTTTTGCATCAAACGTATATGGGAAGGCGAAGGTACCGACGAATACAAGGCTCACGCTGAGGAGGAATACCGTCGCGTCTACGACTACGCCTCCAACGACGTCGAATGCCGCCGAGTCCAAATCATGCGCTACTTTGGCCAGTCCTTCGAAGCAAAAGACTGCGAGAACCAATGCGACTTTTGCCTCAACTCGGCCGATCATGAAGTCTACGAAGAAGATATGTCCCTCGAGGCTAAGCAGGTCCTCGTCTTGGCAGGCAATTTGTGCAATAAGATCAATTTGTCGAAGTCGACGTTGATCAAGACTTATCGAGGGAGCAAGGCGAAGGATATTATTATGTATCAGGATCAGAAGCATTATGGGGATGGGCAGAAGTTGCCTTTGAACCAGGTGGATAGACTCATCGAGCATCTTGTGTCGGAGCGTTATCTTGATCAAGTTCCTTGGACTACGCGGGACCAGCAGTATACTCATACGAAGCTCATGGTATGTATGCTATTGCATTCATTTGACCATCCTTGCTAATCACAAGAATCTCGTACTAGACCAATGCAAAAGCAACGGATTTCATCAAGAATAAGGGGAAACTGATGTTGCTCTTGAAACGCACTGTAAAGCGTAACAAACCGGAAAGCTCAAGACGTCGTCCCCCCGCTGCATCTGCATCTACCAGTAATACTCCTCGTGCGGCCACTACAAGCTCGGATCCATGGGCTATTGCTAGCTCTCAACAACAGCAAAAGCAATCTTCATCCGTTTCCGATGATGAATATGACATCGAAGACGACCCTATTGTTGTGGATGACGACGATGACGATGTTAGGACGGTCATGAAAACACAGTTGGCACCTGCATCGACTGGTGGGAGAGGGAATCAGCGAGCTAGTCGATCTAAGTTGCTTGATGACCCGATTGAAGTGGAAGAGGAAGAGGAAGAACGTCAGGATTTGGCTCAGTTTGCGGATCTTGGACAAGACAAGATCCAGGAGTTGTGCTTAAAGGAGCTTACAGAACTTCGGGCGAGCGTAAGTTTTTTCTCCTTTGAGTGGAAGTGTCAGATGTTGATGTTGTTCTTACTAGCTGTCGAAATCCACGGGTACGGACCTTACAAAGGTCATAGACGACGAAGCTTTACACGGACTCAGTGTTATGATGCCCAACGGTAAGCTAGTCTAAATTCTCCGGTATTGCATGTTTACCAATATCCGCCGAACAGATGCCTCAAGTTTCGTTCAAACTCTGAAGACCATGGGAGCAGACTGGAAGGGGCTGGATAAAGCGTCGGCACAGAAATTCCAACATATCTGCATCACGTACAGGATGCAGTACGACGAAATGCCAAAGTAAACCCTTCCGTCCACTCGCTTTTCTGGGATCCCGTCAGCGTACTCAACGACCTCCCTTCCCACCTAGGTCATCACGGAAACCTACTAGTGCTTCATCCGCTGCTGAGCTACATTCCCGTTTCGAGTTTAAGGGATCTTGATGTTTCCCTCCATCGTAATTCTAACCTTATCTTGACCATATTTTCTTGTTGCACATATAACATTTCTATTCCATTTGTAATTTTCAGTGTATATTCGTTTTATTCTTTGTGTATATTTTCAACGGATTCTTGTTGCCGCTAGGACCCAAAATGAGCAAAGAAACTCAAGACCTCCCATCGACATACCAAAATGACGACCTCTAATATGTAACTAAAGTATAATATACTCTTACCGACCATCACGAAAAGAACAAGACCGCGGTGAAGCGTGGCCAACTCGAGCGCCTCGCGGCGGACCGTTTTGGTATAGTATAACGGCTCGCCGCGATCCCCGAAAAATAACATACCATAGCACGTTATACCGCATGTAACAGCAGGTAGAAGAAATATTGTAATATACCATCTTCATTCTTTCCTTGCAGACTGGGTGTGATATGTTGTGTCATACCGCGACCAGACATCGACTATTTTGAAACGTACCAAAAAAGGCAGGTCTAGTAATTGGGCTCGCAGAATGTACATTGAAGAAGAGCAAAAAAAGTGTTACAGTGGTGCGTATCCAAAATAGCCGTCATGCTCGTCCTCGTATTCTCCATCTTCGGGTCCTAGCTCAGTCTCTCTCTCTTCGGCCTCCTCGTCGTCTGCACGGTTTACCTCGTCGAATTGGATCGCGATGTCTGCGCCATCTCCAAAGTATTCTGCGTGCTCGTCTTCGTCTTCATCATCGTACTCGTCATCTTCCTCATATCCGTACATGATTATCTCGTTTTCCAGATCTTCATCATCTGATGGTGCATCTTCTTCGACTTGCTCTTCGACTTCTTCTTCTACCTCCTCTACAACTCCCAATGTCTCGACATCTTTGATCACCTGATGACCCACTCCACCCCCTCTGTGCCTCATAAAAGTATCACGGTCGACAAATCTTGAAATTTTGAGTAAGTACAACATGACAAATGGAAGAATCAATTAAAACAAATATAACTTACATGTTGACATACTGATAGGTCCAGTCCTTGTCATTTTCGCTTGGCGAGCGAGCAGCCTGTGAGGGAGGCAAATAACAGTCCGTCTTTCCATGCGCAAACGCTGGGATGAGATGTGCTGCCCGCACAACATCTGCAGGATCCACAAATCCAAACGGAGCGGGCTGGTCATGGGGGATAAAACCCAAACGAGGGAGTCGTTTCACTGAAGGACCATGCACCCAATTTTTATCCTCGCCATACCACCGAACCCACAGAATATCCATACGTCGATACTCTTCCTCCGAGTCCAAACGGACATTGACATGGAATATCCCGATGACACGCGCATACCAAAATTCCCCTTCAGAGCCGTGAAGGAGAATGTTAGCGTGGTCAGGGACTCGAGGGTTAATAGAGTCGGTGGATCGAAGCATGTCGTAGCTTGTGTAATGTACCCTTACAACCTTGTGCTTATAAAGTCGGTTTTGCTCGATTCGAATTGAGGCACGTTCCGCGAGTGAAAAATCGAAATCTTCGCCGTCGTAGTCGCGTCCCGTGAGCCTTGAAAGGATGTGACCTTGAAGATCTTGGTAAAAGTCCTGCGAAATAAATCAGAATCCAATGATAGGCAACAAGCGGTTGAAGCTAAAATAAAATACCTTGAAAGCCATGTCTTCGCGATTCGATGTAATCAGGTTTGTAATGTCGATATGAAGACGTTGATCTGCAGAGATGTGGTAGCGGTCATTGATAGATGAGGCGGGGAGAGGCTCAATCTCATTAAAACCAACTTTGAGGGTCGATTTTGCACCGCGGTTGTTGTGAGTAATTTTTCGACGCTTTTCTGGGCGGGTTACCATGGCGGGATATTTTGCTGCGATACGTTCTCCAATGCTGTGGAGTAGACGTTGGCGACGCTCGTACTTCGCGATCTGCACAACAAAGTTCTTTCTTGAAGTTTTGGCATAAAATCCCTTCGGACGCTTATGTTCGAGTTCTCCCTGAATAATATATAAAATAAGATGTAAGAGAATATAAAAATATCTCAAAAGAACAATACCGACCGATTGAGTACTGTAATTATCGGTTGTTCCCAGGCGGCGAATGGTGTTGGGGTAATCGGGGAGAGAGTGTGCTTTGTAAGTGTTGAATGAAAATTTGACGGTACGAGCCTCCCTGACCTGACGACGAGACGTCTGCACTTGTCCCTTTGATGCTAGATTTGCAGCGCGACAACCTCGGGCATTGATCTCGCGAGGAAGTTCCTTGGTAATATACTTTCGGCACATTCCCTTCTCAAACTTGCGGAGAAGTTGACCGACTTGTTTCGAAATCTCTTCAAACTCGTTGAGAGTTGATTCAGTGTGGAGACGCAGCTTGGCATGGCTATGCCAGTAAGCCATCGTGTAAACCAAGTCCGCAAGCATTTCATTTTGGCGTTTCGGAAAGATTCCCTCGAGGACAGGCAAGATACACTGCCAGTATAGTAATTAGAAAGAATTCGAAGATAAAAAATAGAAAATCGTACCTGAAGGAGGTCTTCATAGTCCCTCGCCGCGATCCGCTTTTGTGATGATACATTAGAACAGAAACGTCTAATAATATCGCTCCCAAATGTTGGAGTTGCTCGAAACCTGTAAGTATGATTTAAATGAGACAATTATTCAAAAAGAATATTTGTACGAACCTCTTATCAAATTCCTGAATCGCGTCATTCCCCAAAGCCACCAACAAGCGCAAGATATGAATAAAAACGGCCTTCCACACCCCCAATTCCCATTCGTGCAAAAAATCGGGTGCGAAGAGCACGTAGTGGTTCACACCGAATTTAGCCAGCTGAATAGAGAATGCGCTCTAGAGTAGAAAAGGATTTGTTACTATTAAACTATAAAGCAAATAAAAACAGAGAACATACCCTGATTGGAGTAATGGATATTGGGTCGAGCATCCGTTTGACGGCAGCGGAACGAACCCCAAATCCCTTCTCGAATATCAAACGACGAGTGAACTCGATTTTCTGCTGGATGGCAACAGAATCGATTCGGATCTTCAAGATTCGCGTCTTCATATCGCGAATCATTCCAAGACTTGATATTTTTGACTTCTTGCAATAGCATCGCATGCAGCAGCACATAGCTAGCTGTTTTATGCACGCCACAAGACATCTAAGAGTCAAAACACGTTAATATATATATTTATAAAAACGAAAAATATACTTCTCTGGATAGTCGGCAGAATATACAAGAAACCGAGGGAAGACACGCCTTCGAATGCCATCGCCACACAGGATGATTATCCCATGCTCGTAGGCGTGCATGAACTCCTTGTTAAGGAGCAACAGCCAGATTTGTTGCATAAGAGTAATCTTACAAAAACGCAGAACGTCTGCAGTAGCGGGAATACCAAACGTCTGCTTGTACCAGTCTTGAAAGGTGTCGGGTAACTACAAGAATATTCTATTAGCAAACAAACGAGATAACCACATAGAAACAAAACTTACTGTAGGAAAGTACGCAAAATGGTGCGCTGCAAAACAGCTTGGTTTACCTCGCTCGTATTTGGTTTGAGCTCCGAAAAATGTATACCCTGGCCATAGCGAAGCACCACCGAAGTTGGCAAGTCGAGTAGAGTCGGTATAAACAATTTGGGGGGCAGTGACATACTCGAGATCATCAGGGTCACCAGGTTCTCAGGGTTGTGAATTTATTCGTGCATGTTCTTCTATCATTGAGTCAGAGTTGTACATTTCGCTAAATATGCGCTCCGGTTTTGGGTCTTCTGGAACGTCTACGGTTATCGGAGGTGAAGACGGCCTCGAAGATGTTGGATTAGAATGTTCCAAAGCATGAGGGCGTAGATCGTACTCGTCTGGAGCCTCTTCAACAGTTGCTTTTCGGTTTGAGCGGGTTGAAGCATTTCTCGAAGATGAAATAGGCTGAGGGACTGAGGGAGAGCTCGAAGAGCTGGAGGGATTAGTGGGAGGAGGAGTCCAGAAGAGTTTGTGGGGAGTAAAATGAAATGTTTTCGCAGAGGGACTCTCATAGGTCTCCTTGATAATGTCCAGGAGGTTCCTGTGGTGAAAGCCCTCGACCTCAAAATTGAAAGCATCTTTTTCCGAGCTGTACTTGTGTCCTTCCTTTGGCACAGGGATATTGATTGTGGTACTACGCCACCCATCTTCTGCGGTGAGAACCTCTGATGCTGGGTCGTAATCGTCTAAGGACTGCAGTTCCTTGGTAGCTTGGAAACCATGGAGTTCTTCTTTCCGGAATAGCGGGTGTGGAATGACATCTCTCGCGAGGACGTCGAGATCAGCTGCAGATTTCGTTGTAGAACCCGAATAGAACCAAGACAGGAGTAAATAGACGGTGAAGTTCCTGAGGGGCGTAACGATATTGTCCTTAAGGCCGCGAGAGACATTCCTACCAATACCACGAAGTCCGGCACACGATCCAGAGCTTTCTGTGTCTGCAAGAGATTTTCTGAGACAGGGAGAATCGACAAAGGCATCCATAGCGCGATTGGCCTCGGGATCGACTTTAGGGAAGATGGTATATTGTCGAAACACTCCGAAGCGGTTGGGTTCAGTGTTATAGAAGAGTGGCTCCTCAACCTTGTTATCAGACTCATCCGCAACGATCTCTGGAGCATTCGCAGGGGTTAAGTCATCGTCTTGAGGGGCGGCAGGTACAGGGGGAGGAAGAGGACGAGGCTTGTTCATCTTAGCTTCGTAGATCCTTCGTATATGCGAGGGAATCTCCCTTAAGGAAGATGGAACGAAGTCGGCATGACGCTTAGGGACTTTGCGTTGTCGTCCAGAGCGAGTAACAAGGGGGGGAAGGTCATCAGGAGGAGGTACGGCATCAAGAGCCGGCTGAGGCTCGTTAAGGACCTCATTGTCCTCTACAACAGCGTGGATCGGTTCAGAAATATCTGCATTGATCATATAATGATCGTTTACAATGTCCTAGTCATAGAGGAAAGAAGGTCAATTGTGAAAGAAATTATAGTGCAAGAGTGAAAATGCGAACATGTTGAACAGGAATCAAGGGTTCTTCTTCTTCAGGAGCTATGTTCTGCTTTGCTGAGTGTTTAGAAAGCTTAAGTACACGCTTTAAATCCAATCTCTTCTTGATGATTGACTTTTGAATGCGAAGTGACTCGAGGAGGAAGTTCTTCGCCTTCTTGCATTTAGCTCGGTGGTTGTTCAATTGGTCGTTCGAGACAGTTTTGCCGCATCCCGCGCAGTGAGCCATAGGAAACAAATCAGAAAAAGCGCATACAACGAGATTTATACTAGTGGAAGCAAGTAAGGAAATGAAAAGGGAGACGAAATGAAGGACTTGAAGTCGAAATCGCGGAAGAGGCTTCTCAAACACGTGACTCACCTTCCATATATATACCAGGTTTGGACGTTAGAGGAAATTATCCCAACTTTCCCCCCCACTTCCACATCCACTCCCACTCTCCATAAAGCATACCATGGCTCGTACTAAGTCCTCTGCCCCTCGTATCACAAACCCCGTCTCTGTAAGCGGCGCGACTCGACTCTCCAAAGGGAAGTCTCGCGCTCCTGCCCCCCCTCCTCCCAAGAAAGGTCGTAAGTGGTCGTCGTTGTTCAGAATTTACTTGCATATATGCTGATTATCTAATAGGCCTTAGTAAACGTCCTGCTCCCTCAGACTACGAGTCTGAGGAGGATGTTCCCCCTAGGAAGTATCGGATTAAGGCTGTCAGTGCGAGTCCCTCGCCTGAGCCTGAGTCTGACGTCGAGCGTGCTCATCCACAAGATGGGACATCAGGTACCTCTCATGCCCCTCGTCGTACTCGCTCAGAGTCTCTTCCTCTTCATGATGTCGAGCCCGCTGAGGACGATATTGAAGAGGAGGAGGACTATGGGTATGGTGACCATGAAGGCGACAACGAGGAAGACGAGGACGAGCTCCCCGAGCCCTTATATGACACTGAGACGGCTGCAAGGGTTGCACAGAACCTCGTCGATGCTCTCGCGGAGGCTAAGGATAACCAAAGGTTAGTTTTCTGTGATTATATGCGCATATATGCACAACTTATACCCCTGCAGATGCCTGCAACCCTTCAAGAAGGCTGCGAGGGTCATCCCTCATCTGATCAACCCTTTCTTGAGCATAGGGTCTTCCATTGAATGCGGCTTGCGCATCGACCCCGACCTCACCTTTGAGGAACAAAACTTCGCTGGAATAAAAAACATGTAAGTGTGCCTCGCTATATGCTATGCATATACTTACTTACTATATCACTAATAGGACCGAGTCGCTATGCTGGGAAATCAAGTCGTTCTACGACAGGATTTCCGAGATGTGCCCTGCCTTAGTCAAGGCAATGGATCTCTTCGCAAACGATCCGGCCGCTTTTGAATCCCTTTGCAAATATGTTGGTTTATTGTCTATTCTATTTCGTCTCTCATATTGGATACTGATGACTCATGTGTGGCCTTTAGATGGACAAGAATGCGAACGCGGCGAGACGCGATGATTGCAGCCGCATTCGCCACCATGTACTAATCTACATCGACGATATTCCATCCACTCTTGAGAAGGATGAACGTGGATGGCACAACAGGCAGACTGCTCGTCTCTTGTGCCCTCAAGATCAGCTCGAAGAGTTTGATGCAGACTGGTTAAGGTATGTTGAGGCGCATATATTCACCCTTGTGTCTTATTTTACCTGCTTCTAACTCTCCCAGATTTGCGAATGAGGTCATGAGCGGTGTAAGGGAGATCGACGAGAATGATCTCCCCTCGTTCTTGTGGGACCAAACGGCCACCGATCCAAATAACCCGTATGCAGGTCTGTGTCGAGGACCGCTTCTCTTGAAGGCAAGTATTTCTCTCTTTTATTTTATTTTATCTCTATTCTCACTCTAATTTCCAGTGCTTCCGTAACGTTTTCACGGGCCCGCGCACTGGTAAGAAAAATGAGCCGGGCTTAGAGCCTGGCAAGGCTTGCCTGATGCAAAAGCATACCATCGTCAAGGTCCTTCCTGACATGCTTGGCTACATATCTGCATTGGTAAGTTTTTTATGTTATGTTTACTCTTATTCTCTCATTCACTTTCCTCCCTAGATTCGGTTCTGTATTAATTCTCAACCTCGATGGAAGTCCAAAGACGGCGATTTCGACAACGCCGAATTTTTTGTCATCGTCCGGGACCTCTTCAACAGCGAGTCTGCCTTTGGGAAGAGGTGGGCAGAGGAAACTCTCGAGTGGTGGAACTTGTATGTTTTTTTTTAACTCTCTTCGTGTAAACTAATACCTATCTTGATTCTTAGGCAGGTTTTCTTCACGAGACCGGCCGAGATGCGCAGGAACGTCGGCAACTCGGTTCTGGGAAAACTTCACGCTCATCTGCGTCTTCAGGAGGAGCTTGCTGACGTTGTTTGATCCTTCGTCCCCCCTTTTTCGTCTTGTCCTTGCTCTCTCTCTCTCTCTCGCTTGCTCACTCTTTTTCAACTACTTTTCTTTTCGTGCTCTCTAAGGTTCCGAGCTAACGGTCTGCTTGTCGCTATGTTAACTGCTCCCAATACTCTACTAAGTACGTTTCCATTTTTTTCTTTCATTTGTTTCCGACTGAATGCGTTTGTTTTGTTGTAGTTCTCTGCCGGTCTCCTACCGTGCCCAGGACTGCATTGGTAGGAGGTTAACTGCCTATTTAGGAAGCTCGTTAACATTGCCTTCGATTCCAGCGTGTGCATTTTTAAAAAAACTGAACGTAAGTTTACTTTCTTTATTATTTCGTCATTGTGTCAGGGTAATAATGTTAGTCTAGACGAACTCGAGCCGTACGGACTCAGTATTTATAGTTATGGTATGTTTCTTCTTTCCCTTTTGTTTTCATCATTCACTCAAGCGTATACTATCTTCATAGGACTTGTTGTTACCTGCTATTTGTAGCTTTTTGCTCTCGTTTACGCACGCTCATGCTCATGTATACCAGATTCCAATTCCGATTGTAATTTTATTTGCTGTATGCGATTTCGAATAATGTGCGGAGCAAAAAAAAAAAAAAAAAAGGGAGGCGAACAATTGGTATATGTATTGCAGCGGGGACGTTGTAGCATCAAGGTGTTACAGCGGGAGCGTCGTAGCATCAAGATGTTGTACTAAGGCCAACTATTGCGGCGACAATGCCGACTATTGCGATGACAGGTGGTGGCATGTGGCAATGATCCGCACAACGTGCCAATATCAACTCTAGAAAATATAAAAGATTTCTATATGTGGCAACCTTCCGTTGAATGTTACATTGTGTATGAAATGTTGCAACACCCCCACATCCTGGGTTATTAAATTACCTCATTCATTAGGTTGTCGACACTTCATTTATTGCGTAAGTGGTGTTATATCTTATTATTTCACTTCCCCGCACTTGGGGTATTTTCGTGATGACTAATCATTCTAGATCTATTCCCCCTTACACCTCCCAATTGAAAGCACTATACCACCCATGTGCACTATCACTCTGCTCCATCGTCGTCGTCCACGTAGCCTCCTGCAACCACGTAGACGTCCCAAACAACCTCCCAGTCAATTCTACCAACTCTTCTAATGCATTCACCATATTACGCATGACCTCTTGCTCGGCGAATGCATATACCAAGGACATACCCATAGCATGGGGATCTTCTGCTTGGGCTTTTAGGAGGGAGTCGTAGATGTGGGTTTCTAGTGAGTCGAATGCGTGTCGGACTGAGGGGAGGAATTGGGGTAGGGGTTCGCGTGTGCGGAAGGCGTGTTGGCATGCGAATAGTGTGATGCAGACGCAGGACATCTAGACGAGCGCAATAGGATTGAATGGGAGGCAGAGAGAGATATTTAGTTTGAGGACTTACAAATTCACGGCGTTCTCTGAAGACATTTGAGACAGCTTCTTTACGGGGTATGTTTTCTCGTATTTTTCGGAGCCCTGTCAGGAGATCTAGAATTTTTTGGATGACCGTGACTACTCTGCGATACATTCGGAGTGGTTTCTACAGACAATGTTGAGTCAGAATGTGATAGGGTTGTTTATGGGGATTGACGTACTGGTATAAGGCCGAGTTCGTTTTTCATGATCACGATGAGTGCTGATAAACGGTATAGGGCGTTACGAATCTCGAGTTCTAATTTTGGGGTTTTACGACGTTCTTCTCGGGGGTAGGCGTGTTTGGAGTGGAACATTTCGCTACAATACGGTCAGTATCTAATGTGTTCCATTAATGGATATAAAAAAACTTACTGGCTGAGAGTGAGGTATAGGTTGCTGAGTAAAGATAATGCCCGACTGGTATCCGAGAGAAAGAGTACCTAGAAGATGAACTCGTCAATGAACATAACAGACACAGACGGCTTGTTCACATACGCGACAGTGACGAGGAAAGACCAAACTGTTCACGAGCAAGGCAGCTAGCATGCCCGCACTGATCATGAGTGCACGTAGGATGGCTAAATCTATATCATCCATTTTCGTCAGCCCTGAGAACCGGTATTTGGAAGAGTCCATTCCTTACGTATGATGGATATGCTGGTGTCTCCTGACGTATATTGTGCGAACACGATAGGTGGTATAGCCACTGACCTATAGACAGCCAATTCCAAATGCATTTAATCTTAAATAGGTTCTCAAAGTTGTAGTACTTACAAGGGTGTAGCCAACGGTCCCAGCGTGGTTCTAGTGATTAGCCAAGTGACAGGAATATCGGCTGCCTGACCAAAAAAATGCCTATTCAGCTGTCTCTTCTAGTAAGGACAAAGCAAGGGTTTTCTCACTGTGACCAAGATCACTAAACCATATGCATTCGTGCGACATATGGCCCAAGTCTACCGCAGATATTTAATCTAGGGAAAAGGTAAGACAAGTGGAGATGCGTACTATATATGCATATACCGCTCCAAATATGGTCCCGAGCTGAAAAGACAATGAGCATAGATGGATTAACAAAACTACCAGAGACGGTAAGGGATAAAACGTACTATACGCAAATACCCGGTTCTCCATGTTGCTCCAGTATTTGTTTCAAGAACCCACAAGTAGCTGTATGATACCCAATTAGTCTAATGTTCATAGCTACTTGGTAGATATGAACCTAATTGTCGCCCACTGTCCGCGATTGGCATTGAACCATTTCCGACCTATACATAATATTAATAAGAAGAGGGTACACTCAGCAACAAAAATTGGCTCACCAGAAGAGTCTTCCGGAAGGAAAGCAGGCAACGTCAACAACGCAACCCCAACCGCACTCTTCAACGCATGTCCAAAATGATGACCAGACCTCTTTAACCCCCGATTCAAATTCCACAACCTCACTCGGAACGACAACATCGAATCATTTGACCATAACCACGCAATCCACGTCGAGAAACCCAATGTCAGCTTGGTTAGTTCCCATTTTGCTCGAGCGCGTTTTCCAGAGGGAGTGCTAGAGGTGGTGGTAGTGGCAGATTGGGTCCGCATACGAGCGAGAGCGAATCTTGTAGAGGTGGACTAGGTTTGAGGCGATTTGGAGGGCGTGGCGCATTTCTTGGGCCATCTGAAGTGGGGGTTCGACATTCAATTTATTTTCTATGGTAAGGGAGGATTACGAACCTGTAGAAGAGAGATAATCGCCACGCTTCCTTGGTAACTTTCCTTATGCGCTGGGATCTTGTTTTGAGCTACCCGTTCTACCATATGAAAATCCTCGAATATCCCTCTAAGCAACTCCCTTGCTGCATCACGAGCAGCTACCAGTCTCTCATCTGCTTCGTGTATAACAGCTAGCTGAGGAGTGATCCAAGATTCGTCCCTTTCAGACTTGTGAACCACGGGACGAGGAATGGAGGTACTCGATCTTTGGAAGACTAGACAGATGGTGGACTCAATACATTTCATGGAGTTTGTGAGTGCATAGCCTAGGGATAGAGCGTTAGGGCCTATGGCATGCGTGAGTGTGTTCTGAGAGGGGGTTGGTGGGGGTGAGATGACCGGGGAGGAGATCCGGCTTTTGGATTTAGATTTGTGGGCATCGATTTGGGTGGTGAGAGACATGCCCCATGCGAGTTCTCGACGAAGGTGTTCGATTATGCCTACGAGAGGTCTGATTGATCTCACTGATTATATTTCCAGGTTCAGAAATGTATATTTGTCCTATGGAGGAGATGATTGGGTGCTCACGGCTTAATCTACCAATCCGTATCTCAAAAGCCGCTTGGGAAGAACTTTCGTTCAATTTGATACAGCGAGTCAAGAGATCGTGATGGAGAGTACGATATTCCTCTCGTTTGTTAGGTGAAGGCGAAGCGACTTCGGAATTTGATGAGAAAGATAGCCTCAGAGCGAGTGAAGTAGATTCATGCAGGAGGGAAAAGGTAGAAGCGACTTCTTGTTCAAAGTTTGTAGGTACCCAGTGTATTATTAGCATCACGATCATGAGGGAGAGGAGACAGATGATAGCAGCTGTTAGGGCTATCCAGAGGAATGCGCCAGAGTCGGAAAGCACTCTCTACCAACACATGGGTCTAATTAAAAATGCAGGTCGAGATTTGGTTTAGGGGGGATTGGACGTACAGAAGGGTCACCGATATTGGTGGTGAGCAACCAGACAGAGACAAAACATGATATTCGGGTAGAGAGCTGAAGACGGGGTAGACGACTCTTTATGAGACCAGCTTTCGCGTTCGGGGGTGGGGGTAAACATGGGCGCATATAGTTAGGGGAAGAGTAAAATACATACCGAAGAAACTTATAGCGATGAGGAACGTCGCGCAACAAGCTCTCCCGTTGATTGAATCATGTTCATAGAGAGAAGCAATATACTTGGCTAAAGTCGATAACCCAATACCGAACAAAGCACCCATGATATTCAGCACCGTCGACTCTAATTGCTGTGCCAAATTCTCCTGAACAGAGAATACCAGTTCCTTCAAAGCCAAGACTAGGAATGCGGCATTTCCGCCGAGGGAAGAGAAGGGTGTGATAACAATTGCTAGAGAACAGAGGAATGTGGATAAGAGACGAGCGAGAGATCGTTTAGATGTACATCGCTTGAGAAAGGTTAGGGATGTGATTATGATCGTCGAGGGCATAGACGGGTGCATCCACGAACGTGGTAGAAGGGCTTCAAGGGACGATCTGCAGGTTTGGGAAATGGAACTGGGAGGAGGACATGGGAGATAAGACGAGAGAAGTCGAGAATTGCAGGAGATCTTCGGTGGTGTTGAATTAGGAAGTGGTGGAGCGGAGCAGGTTAGGAATTCGGAGCGCCCATGCAAAACACGCTCGACATCGGGACGCTACAAGTACAGGTATGACGCAAAGTTGAATGGTGATTAGATGGAGGGTTGGTCTGCGAACACTTTAGCAAGGATCTTTCTGGTAGGGGCTTAGGACACCCTCATTTTGGGTTAAGCACAAGAACTCGAGGGTATCTTCCAAGAGCGTACAAATTACAGTCAAGAACGGGCAAACAAGAAAAAGAACTAGGAATCTGAAGTCCACATACACAAGTCTGACTCTTACTGCATCTATCACAAACACTCTACTTCTACACTCTGAAGGATATCAGGTCTTTCAAATGTTGAACGTAACATCTACTTCTCTTCACTACTGTTAAAATAATCAGCACACGATACATCCATTGCATTGACGAGTACCAGCAGACCTGGGGATGGCATCTAAGTAATGCACTTCGGAACACGAGCGTAATCGTTGAGCGGCCTGTTCGGGTGTCAAGTCGCGCTGAGGTTCGGCCATCAACTCAAATCTAAACGACAGACCGAATAGTGAGTTAATTGAGCTGGGATATGATGTTAGTTTGAGAGTGGAGTTTACGCACCCGACCAAGAATTTCCGGACACTTGCACTTCGGAGCAGAGGAGGGTCAAAGTGAAGATGTAAATGGGAAATATCCTCATCATCATCATCTTGGTCCTCGGAAGTTCCCTCGGCGCGAGGAGTGGGTCGTTGATGTATACCCAAGGAGTATGCGAAGGAGCAAGAGAAGAGGTTGTCGTAGCGTTTGGTGACGATAGACATGATCTGGGCGAATGCGTCTTTCTCTTCGGTGGTCAAGGATGCGATGTTGGAGATGTGACGTTTGTAGGGGAGGACTATAGAATACGATTTAGTCTACTTTGAAGACAGGAAAATGGGAAGATATAACACGTACGTAGGATCTCGAAAGGCCAGATAGCCCACCAAGGAACCAAAGCGACCCAATGGTCGTTTTTTGCAACAACACGACCGGATTCGTGTTCGACACTAACTTCGAAGTGTACGTACTCGCATAACAGACAGGGACGGCCATGTGGACCCCGAGGAGCAGAAGAGGAAGGATCAGTGATGGTGGTAGAAGCGTAGTTTTTGAGATTCTTGATTTCCGTTGCAGGGAGAGAAGGTACAACGGAAAGCGACCATGCTTGGCCGTGCGGATGAGGGTTTGAGCAACCCATCATGGCACCTTTATTCTGCTACACTTTAGGATTTGGAAACTAACGACTTGCAGTTTGGACGGACCTCGAAAATTTGGACATAATTTATCCCTTCTTGACGACCTCGAAGCAGATAAATTCGGACCCACTCATTGATCACCTTGCGAATATCGGGAATAGCAAGCCGAGCGAGGGTAAGATCATGTCTGGGATGGAAGCAAATCACATCGCAACCTCCCTGAACCGGTTCGGTTGCAAGCAAAGGGTGAGGACTAGGTGGGGCTGCAGGTCCCGGAGGAGGGAGGACTGCAGCAAAGTCATTCTCGAAAGCGAACGTACTCTCGTACTTGTCCGTTTGCTTTCCGCCTGCGCGAGTGTTTCCGGGACATAGGTAGCAGTCGGGGTCGAATTCTGGTAATTTGGTGGTCTGAGGTGGTTCTACTTGACCGAGCCATGGACGCTTTGTACGATGAGGAGAGACGAGGACGTGCTCGTTTGTGAGTGGGTTTACTGTTTGAGATTTGGTCAATGATTAGATGGGAGTTTAAATGAGAAGGATGTTTACGTCTGCGGTGGGGATGTGTTGACGGGTCAAACTCTGTATCTTCCATGGTTGCAAGAGAGAGATTGGGGGAAATGTTTGCGAGGGAAAGAAAAGGTGGGACATGGTGCAGGATATATAATACCGTAGAGAGAGATTCTCCTCGGCTCGATCCTACACATGCTCTCTACCCCACGGCCCGGAATGGCCCGCCACTGACTTTCACTTCTAATGCACGTTCTCTCTCTCTCCGTCATACTATTACTCGTCTCGCTACCTTTCTCGGACCGATATGGAATCTCCTCAGAAACGTCGTCGCGTCGAACGCTCACCTTCGCCTGTCTGGAAGATTGATGATAATGACGACTTTACATATGTCCCTGTTGCACAACGCAAACAGGCGAAACTCGCGAAGTTAACTTCATGGGGTACGGGTTCTGACAAGGAAAAGGCTGCTCGTCAACAACAGGAACAGGAGGAGAGGGAAGATGAAGAGAGGGAAGAAGAGAGGAGAAAGGAAAAGGCTAGGAAGGAGAGGACGTTGCTTATGGAGGCGCAGGAAGTGCATACCAAGAAGGCTGCAGAAGGTACGTCTCGGGTGTTTTATTCGAGGACGTACAGTATTGAACATATTATCTCGTGCTAGACTCGAAGAAGACCGAGGCAGAGAAGGCTGAGGAACAAGATGCAGAAATCCTCGCTGCTATTGCAAGTCGGCGTAAACTTGCTTCAGACCTTGAACTTGCCAAAGGTGTGCAATACACCGAATCTCTCAAAACATCGCAAGTTCATTATCCCATTTAGCAAATGAATCGTACTAACAATGTTAATACAGATGGAGACCTCCACGGTTTATTCGTGAACGGTCAGATGAAGAACATCGAAAGCTACGAGAAAAGTACCACATTATTGTTGAGGGTCAGGATCTTCCTCCCCCGATAGAGAACTTTACAGTACGTTATCTCCCTTTCAATCAAGTCATATTGCTCACACCTCAAACTAGGATATGAAAGTTCCTGAAATCCTCGTCAAATTCCTCCGTTCAAAACGAATAACAATGCCAACACCCATCCAACTCCAAGGAATCCCAACAGCGTACGCCATACCCCTCTTCCCAACCCCCAATTCCATACCTAACACTTACCTTACAGTTTCTCAGGACGTGATATGATCGGAATTGCCTTCACAGGTTCAGGAAAGACTCTCGCATTCTGCTTACCCCTCATCATGCTCGCCCTCGAGCAAGAAGCTAAATTGCCATTCATACGAGGAGAAGGTCCTGTTGGGATTGTGCTATGTCCTTCAAGAGAGTTGGCGACTCAGACGTATGAGAACGTCCTCACGTGGACTGCGGCTCTCGCGAAGGATGGTGCGTATCCCCAGTTGAATACGCTGCTTTGTATTGGAGGTATCTCGATGGGTGAGCAGAGTCATGTGTTGAATAAGGGGTTGCATATTGTTGTGGCGACACCGGGGAGGTTGATTGATATGTTGGAGAAGAAGAGGTTTACGTTTGATAATTGCAAGTATTTGTGTATGGATGAGGCGGATCGGATGATTGATCTTGGGTTCGAGGAGGATGTACGGAATATCATGAGTTTCTTCAAAGTGAGTAGCCCCTCCTTCTTCGCCTTCTGATTTGTGGATTGATATTTACCTGCACTTCATAGCGACAACGACAAACATTACTCTTTTCTGCCACCATGCCTCGGAAGATCCAAGACTTTGCACAACAATCGTTAGTCAAGCCCGTTCTCGTCAATGTCGGACGTGCTGGTGCTGCGAATTTGGACGTGTTGCAGGTGGTCGAGTATGTCAAGCAGGAAGCGAAGATGGTGTACTTGTTGGAGTGTTTGCAGAAGACTCCTCCGCCTGTCATTGTTTTTAGTGAAAATAAGAATGAAGTCGATGGTACGTTGTCTTTGGACGTTTTATACGAGCCGACCTAATTTTATTTGCAGATATTCAGGAATATCTGTTGTTGAAAGGTGTCGAAGCTGTCGCTATTCACGGTTCCAAAAGTAAGCACCACACTCATGCTACCCCCTGTACCAAACCAACCTAATACCTGCCCTACAGCCCAAGAAGAACGTCAATACGCAATCAAATCCTTCAAATCCGGGGCAAAAGACGTCATGGTCGCATCCGGCGTCGCGTCCAAAGGTCTCGACTTCAACGACATCCAACACGTCATCATCTTCTCCATGCCCAAGGAAATCGAAGATTACGTCCATCAAATCGGTCGTACGGGACGAAGTGGGAAGACGGGTATTGCGACGACGTTCGTTAATATGAATACGCCGGAACAGACGTTGTTGGATTTGAAGTATTTGTTGATCGAGGCTGGACAGAAGTGCGTGTTTTTTGAGATTCTTTTTGATTTGTGCAGAGAGATAGGAGATGTGACGCTGATGGTTGGTTGGTTTGCAGGGTACCGCCGTTCTTGCAGAGTATCGAAGATCCGAGAGCTGCGCAAGGTGGTTCGCTCAAGGGATGTCCTGTTTGTGGTGGTAAGTACTCCTTGACTCTTACAAGATACATTGTGATCTGTATCCTGAATATTTATTTGTGCAGGTCTTGGACATGGGATTTCGAATTGTCCAAAGTTGGAGGATACCCAGCGGAGGCAGATGGCTTCTCATCATGGGGCAGACGATCGTGGAGGGTATTAGTTTTTTTGTTTTTCGTTTGTGTTTAGGATTTTCTATTTGCTGTATTGTAATATTGCGTCTGTGCGTTTCCGCAGAAGTAAGCATTCAACATTCAGTTTCAAAGAAAGAAAGTCTGAAGGCAAGATCTCCGATCAATGACGTATTGCACTTGATCGACAGTAGAAGAGTCATGGTGCTACTTGTTCATTCTCAACTTATATGATCACCGTATCTAGAGCTTGTACTCATATACAACCTCTCAAACGTCTTCTCTCCCCTAGAACTAAATACAATTACAGGACAATCAGCACTCGGAATAAAATGTCTGGTACTCCGAAAGTACTATCATCCGAGGACTTGTCTCCTTCAGATGCCAAGTGAGTTCAAGTCTCCGGCCAACATTCTAGAGTGAAGCTAAGTCTCTGACTCGTCTCGTTTAGGTGGGTTACTTTGAAGAAATTGAAATGGCTCGATCCCGAAGGCAAGGAGGTGAACTCTAACCAACTCATATTGTCTCTTAAACCTATCACTGACTTGGGAGTCCCCTCTAGAGAGTTTGGGAATCTGCTGAACGCAAGACCCGTGGTTCAGCTGGCATCGATGGTACTACTCTATCGTGCAGACTGAAATAGTTGTGTACTCATAGTTCTTTCTAGCCGTCGCTGTCCTTGCCATCTTGCGGTCTGAGACGAATGCGTTCCCGACTTCCACAGTGATTGTGGAACAGTTTAGACCTCCTGTGGGCAAGTTCGTCGTAGGTGAGTTTATTCAGTCTCCAACCAATCCTTTACGTGTATTAATAACATTATTGGTGATCTATGATATTTTCAGAGCTTCCAGCAGGTAATGTTGTGTGTTTATTCCTAATAATACTCACTCTTAGACTGGAAATGTAGGTTTGATTGACCAAAATGAATCACCCGAAGAAGCAGCTATCCGAGAACTCGAAGAAGAGACCGGGTACATAGCAAAGAAGGTTCTTCAATCCACAACATTGCTCGTCAGTGATCCTGGTCAGTTATACCTTTTTGATTCGTTCACCGACACTTGTATACTTCAGGGAGAGCTCATCGTCAGTCCAGGCATGACAAACGCTAATATGAAACTCGTAACTGTGGATGTCCCGTTCCCCGGTAAGTTGGAGACGTATGAGCAGAAATTGGATGCTGGGGAGTTTATTGTCAAGAGAGTGGTTGAGATTGCGAAGCTTGCGGATGAGTTCAAAGGTATGACGTTATCACTTGTTGCTTATCTATCAAGTGGTTGCTAATTATTCTCTTTGAATTCAGAATACGAGAAGAAAGGTTATGTGGTTGATGCAAAATTGGCGCACCTGGTTGCAGGATGGGAGCTAGCACAGAAGCTTGCCAAAGGCCAAGTGGAGTAGAAGCCAATAGCACATACGCAATACAGATCATGTACGATAGAACTGACAGATGAAAGCAGAGATACCCATACACACACACCAAACCAGCTACTAGTGATAACTCTTCTTCGCCTTATCGATATGAGCCCTCAACTTCCTCTGCTTTTCTCTCAACGACGCCTTCTTCTTGCCCCTTACCGCACCACTAGCAATGATCATCATCAACGGCTTATTCCTCGCCTTCTCCCTGTTGGTTGAACTACTCGGCTTATCTTTCTGCTTCTTACCCTTCAACGAACCAAACTTCTCTCGTCCTTCACGACCCTTCTCAATCGAAGCGATACGCTCGGCGTAATCTGCCCTGGCTTTCTTTTTGGGTCCTAGGATGTCGTTCTCGGAGATGAAGGTGGTGTCTTCGTTACCGCCTTGGGCGAGGATACGTTTTTCGGCTTGGAGAGTTGCGAGTTTGCGTTTGGTGGCGGATCCGCCTCCTTTTTCGACTGCGTCGGATGCGGCCTTGAGTCGCAGGTCGTTGAGGAGGGCAAAGTCGGCAGGCGTGAGAATCTATGGTTAAAAGTATTAGAATGAGTCGTTAGGTTTCATTCAGACAACGAGGAAACAGTACCTTTGTGGTGGCGAGCGTTGATATCCGCAGCGATGAATCCTCCACATCTTCCTGCTCACCCTCCTTGTCCATATCCACATCCATATCCACATCCCCATCTGCGTCCTTCTTTTGTGCTTTCGGCTTCTTCGAGTCATCTTCATCTTCACTATCACTGATATCCAAATCCGAACCATCTGAACCAACATCCATCCACCCTTCCGAAGACTCATCGGAATCAGAATCAACATCCCAACCATCCCAAGCAGCTGCCTCGTCGTCTTCAAACATCCCATCCTCAACGCCTTCTTCAGCACGAAGTTGCTTGAGGTGATCTTCGAGAAGTGCGAGTCCTTCGATATCGATTGCTGCTGTTTCGCCGTGTCCGAAGGGTTTGATGCCTGCAGTCATGCCCATACTGGCTTCTTGCCCTAAGTGTCATTTTAATTTCGATTAGAAATTGATCGTTTGGAGTTAAGAAAACGGATTTGCTTACTCGTTCACGTCGTTTGAGCATACCCGGGATTGACATCTCGGAAGAGCTGGAGGAGACCACGGGCAGCTGCAGGTGACAGCCTTATCCCTACTCTTCCTATATGCAACCAAATCTCCTAAGAGATCTTCTTCCATTGCCCAAGGTTGTCTTCTACAAACCTCCCGAATAGCATTGATACCCGCAGCAATAACTTCACTACCAACACCAGGATGAACGAACTCCTGAGCGAGTTTTCGTACAGTCGGAGGAGAGCATCAGGTGGAGTAAAGTCATGTACAGATTGAGCGAGTGCAACGAGGATAGAAGGGATACGAAGTTGGTGGTATGTGAGGTATTTCATAATGTAGGTGTAGAAACCTAGGACGCAGAGTTTGTGAGAACCCATTACGCGGGAGAGGAGTTGCATGATGATGATTTTGTGGTCGAGGGAGTACCGTTTGTCGTAACGGTTGAGTCGGTCATAGAGTTTCTCGCCGAACGTTTGGGGGTCGTTGAGGAGTTGGAGGGCTGGGAAGTTGGGGAGGGCGTTTTGGTCCTTGCGTTTTTGTTTCTAAAGAGAGGGTGTTAGAGTTCGCCAAATGAAAATGAGACTATGTGATGGAGATGACATACCGCTTTGATAGATTTGATTTGCTTGTGCAACTTTTTATCTCCCGACCGAGTCTTCTTATTGATTTCTCGTCTGTGTTGCAAGGTTTTGGCACTAGGGGACTAGGATGTTCTCGAAGTTTTAGAAGAATGAATTAGTGGAGATATGAAAAATAAATACGCACATCGTCTTCATCGTCACTGTCCTCGTCTTCTTCATCCACATTTAGGAAGAAATGAACAGAGGCACTCTGCACCTTTACTACAGGATGCTGACATCCAAGAGCGACGATAGACACAGTCTTTGCATCATTCCTTTATATCGAATAGGTGAGTAAGAAATTGAAATGAAATGAACATAGCCTGCGCTTTGAACGTACCAAATCCCCTTCTTCCACAATTCCTTCGTCAAGACGATAGCCCACATGGCTTCCTCACCTTCTTTACCACTTCCAGTAGTCGCTTTGGCTTTCCCCTTGTCTCCAATAACTTCACCTTCCATCCCTCGTTCAACCATACCGAAGAGCATAGTTTGAACGGCACGGTTGAGCTTATGGTTCTTGGTTTTCAGATTAGCAGTGCGGATATCGGAGAGAATGGTTTTGCGGATAAAGCTTCGGAGTTGGGAGGAGGTCGTACGGGGGAGAAGAGGGAAGAGGGATTTGAGAAGTCTAGATATTTATGAATATGTGAATAAATTAGTGGGTTAGAGAGAACGAGTGAAGAGGGAGTAACATACTCGATTGATGAGATGACATCTTTGTTCCTCAGCATGACGAGGTTTTGGACGAGGGTTTTACGGGTCTCAGGCGAGAGGACGCCATAGCTTTCTAGTAATAGAGAAGACAGTACGGTGGGGAAGTCTTTGGTATGTTTTGGGTAGCATTGTGCGACCTTCAAAAGTTGTTGAGAGAATGTGAGAGGGAAGGTACTAATGACATACCTGAGCAATGAAGGTAACAAGTTCCCTGAAGTGGGGAGCTTGCTCATCTGGGTTCGTCTGGAAGATTTGGCGAACGCTGTTGAAATGATTCCATTGCTGCAGGAATTCTTCCTGGTAGGCGGGTGGGTCTCGCTTGATAAGATTTTGGAGCTGGGGAAGGTTCGACGTTAAGAGTACGCCGCGACCCATTTGCCTTAGAATTGAATATAGAGGTATATGGTAGAAAGCAGTCAGGCAATAATAAATATTGAATTGATCAAGTTTGCAAAAAGTGTGCGCTTCTGCCGATCACTTCCACAATAGGAAGTCTCTCCGTGATGGAAACATACGCCGTCCCGAGTGATGATATCATTCCACACGCGGGTATGTAGTTAATCTTACTTTAACACTATTTCAAGTTACAAACGAAGCAAAGAATACATATTGGCATTTGACAGCAAGAATTCAAGGAAAGCAAGACGAAAGACTCGGAAGTTCGAGTAGAAATGCATCCAAAACGACATTACAACGCAATCACAGTCTCTGCGTTAGATTCTTGGGTTGGGGTATCAGGAGCAGGAGCAGGGACGGGGGCGGGGGCAGGACTGTTTTCAGAAGCAGTAGCGGATTGTGGGGATTTGGGCTCCGTAGAACCTGAAGGCCGATCTGAGCTGGGACCATGACCTCCTCGTCCTCTTCCGCGTCCCCTACCTCGACCAGGGCCTCCTCCACGTATCGCACCTCGGATGTCAATACTCGCAGGTGGAGGTCTGTTTGCATCTCCTTCGCCATTGTTTTGAGACACTTTGAAGTCCTTCCATTGGTTGCCCTTCTTTTCAGAGTCCCATTCTCGGTTTGAGATCTATCGAAGTGTGTTTTGTTCAAGTCGACTGAAATCGGGAAGGATTTGTGATGGAAACTGACCTTGTCTAGTTTCCGTTTGGCATTCTGTTCCCGAGTACGGTTGATGTGCTCCTGCACCTTCTTGGCTTTTGCTTGCTTCTCTCTTTCCTTGTCTTGCATCTTCTTGAATTCGTCCTCATCCTTCTTGACGTCCTGTATATCCATTTACGTTAGATATATTAGATATACAGAGAGGTACTGGTACACGAACTTCTCTTCGCAACTTGATCTTTTCGTTCTGTTCCCTGATACGCACCATGCGCTCTTTAAGCTCCTCGTCTGTGAGTTTTTCCTGAGCGAAAGGTTAATATATGGCGTAAACACTAAATGTTCTCAACCCGTGCTTACTCGTTGGGTACCACCAGTCTTCACCCGATCAGGGTTCACATACGGAGTCTTCCTCTCCTTGGTGACAGGACGTTTACCATCTGCTTTGGACTTTTCATCTTCAGGGGAAGCGTCATTGTCTGCCTGATCGGCAGACGGAGTGTCTTCCTCTACACCTCCGTCGGAAGGGGTGGGTTCCGCATCTGGAGTAGTCTGGTTCTTGGCTGTGTCGTCAATAGAAAGGCTTTGGAGATCAAGGCCTAGGGAGTTTGGACCCGCGTCGTCCTGTTTGTCCGACATCCAAGTCCTAAAGTCGTAAAGTGGCCGTAGAGGATGCGAGCAAAGAAGCGATCTTCGACAAGTTGGATCTTGAACGAGGAGGTGATTGCCGAAGGAGACGATCGCGATTCAATTGAGGGCACCGTCGAGACGAAATCTAATCTCTCGTCGACTCTCGTTGCTGCCCAGAGCAACAGAGAGGGCTGTGAATCATTCTATGAATAAGATAATGACATTGGTATCAGCGGTGGTACCACCCAGAGCGCGAACGTTTCTGTTGCAATTGGCCTATCGCCATCGATCCCAGTCTTTCGTCGGAAGCTTCCAGAGCGATGGGCTACTATATAACATCCCTCCTCAGCTACTAACCGTCCTCTTCACACCCATCATATCATCATGTCTCTCTCAAAGAAACTCGCCATCACTGACCTCGACCTCAAGGGCAAGCGTGTCCTTATCCGTGTCGACTTCAATGTCCCCATGCAGGAGGGCAAGGTCACTAACCCTGCAGTAAGCATCTCGGCATCTTCATTGGTTTTCTGCTTCTGAAATTATGTCAAGCGTATCGTAGCTGCCCTCCCCACTATCAAGTTTGCTCTCGACAATGGTATGTACAGAACCTACACTATTTATTCGCCATTGCTCAGACTATATGCGTTTTTTGCAGGCGCGTCCAAGGTTATCCTGATGTCGCATTTGGGCCGACCTGACGGCAAGGTTGTCGCCAAGTACTCTCTCGAGCCCGTCTCCAAGGAGCTCGAAAAGCAACTTGGCAAGCCCGTCATCTTTGCCCACGAATCTGTTGGCCCCGAGGTCGAAAAGACCGTCGCCGACGCCGCCCCCGGTTCAGTCATCCTTCTCGAGAACTTGCGTTTCCACATCGAAGAGGAGGGTTCTACCAAGGACAAGGAGGGTAACAAGATCAAGGCAGACCCCGCTAAGGTCATTCAATTTAGGGAGGGCCTCACTAAACTCGGCGATGTTTATGTCAACGATGCGTTCGGTACTGCACACCGTGCCCACTCAAGTATGGTCGGAGTTAAGCTCCCCCAACGTGCTGCTGGTTTCCTCATGAAGAAGGAACTCGAGTACTTTGCGAAAGCTCTCGAGCACCCCGAACGTCCCTTCTTGGCTATCCTCGGTGGTGCCAAGGTTTCCGATAAAATCCAATTGATCGAGAATATGTTGGATAAGGTCAATTCCTTGATTATCTGCGGAGGAATGGCTTTCACTTTCAAAAAGACCCTCGAGAATGTCTCGGTACGTAACGACGTGATGATATTGGTTGGTTTTCTGCGGTTACTTATCAGGATTCTCTCGGACATAGATCGGTGACTCGCTCTTCGACAAGGCTGGTTCTGAGAAGGTCGCTGCTCTCATCGAGAAGGCAAAGGCGAAGAACATCAAGATTGTCTTCCCCACTGATTTCATTACCGCCGACAAGTTCGACAAGGATGCTACCGTATGTTGTTTATTCAAAGTTTAAGATGGAGATCCTGATCATTTGCATAGACTGGCACTGCTACCGACTCTGAGGGTATCCCCGACGGCTGGATGGGTCTTGATGCTGGCTTGAAGAGCAGAGAAGATTTCAAGCAGACCGTGTTGGAAGCCAAGACCATCCTCTGGAACGGGTGAGTAGTACATCTTGAATCCATATGGAGGTTTACCTAACATCCCTTAGACCCCCTGGTGTCTTTGAGTTCCCTAAGTTTGCCGAGGGCTCAAAGTCTCTTCTCGATGCTACCATTGAGGCTGCTTCCAAGGGTGCTACTGTTATCGTTGGTGGTGGTGATACCGCAACCGTTGTCGCTCAATATGGTGCTGAGGACAAACTCAGCCATGTCAGCACTGGTGGAGGTGCCAGTCTGGAGCTCCTAGAGGGCAAGGTGGGTACAAGCTGCCGGTCTGTTCTTAACAACTGCTGATGTATTTTTTTGAAAATTGTAGACCCTCCCTGGTGTTGCCGAGTTGAGCGAGAAGTGAGTTTAGTAGTGCAAGTGAAATCAATAGAAGACGGAAAAGTCATTGTATCATTACAGAATCTATGCTGTATTGTAATACCTCTTGCGAGGCTTGTTTTCAGTTTTCTTCATGGACACACCACCTGAATAGAGTCCGCTGAATTCGGAAAACAGACTGCTGACATAAGAGATGACGGCAATCAAGGCCAGACGCCCACCAGGTCGTCCTCGAGCGTGAAATTGAGAAGGACGCAAAGCTGGAAACGTAACATTGACCACCGTAGTCTGAGGCTCTTTCACAAGAGCAGTTTCAAGCAACCAACTTCACAAGGAATTTGTCTAAGTCCATACTTGGGAGCCATGGCTCGTGCTAAGCGTCGCGGTGGTCGAGCAAACGCAGGATCACAGGAGAGTCAAGAACATGCAGATGCCAGTGCTGCTTCAGCCGGTTCACCTGCACCCACAGAGAACGGCGCTCAAGGACACCCTTCTTCTTCGCATCAGGACGACGATAGTTGTCCTGCTTGTTCACAGAATGAGAAACAGGAGGATAAAGAGGCTGAACCGGAGAGTTGGGTGAGGTGTGATGCGTGTAGGGTTTGGTTTCATTGGAGGTGTGCGGGCAAGGGAGAGTTGGAGGCGATTGATAAGTGGTGCGCAGGCTTATGTCCTTTACCCCCTCTTTGGGATGTGATATTGAAGTTTGGAAGTTGTTAGGTATTGTCGTCCTTGTTTGGATGCTGATTCTAAGCGGGTCATTACTATGAAACCACCCGCACGGAAGTCTTCGAGAAAGAAGACGCAGCGGGACTATGCTGGATTGCATGCTGGAAACGAGTCGGACCCTGGGAGGTACGTTAGGTTCAAGACTCTTGTTGTCTTGTTATGCTGAATGTGTGATAGATGGCTCCGTATGTTGGAGGGGAAGGATATCAAGCCGCATTCATTCAAGCGGATGAAAGGGAGCGAGGTTACACTCGAGTGGCTGGAGAGTGACCCGACGGCTATGACTGAGCCTGTACTCATTGAATCGCCTGATGGCTTGGGCATGAAGATGCCTTCTGAAGACTTCTCAGTGTCGGAGGTTGCTGAAATTGTCGGCGAGGATACTCCTGTAGAAGTTATAGGTAAGTTATTGCTGCTCCTGTAATGTAGCATTCAACAGACTAATTGTTCTTGCTAGACGTCGCCACTCAATCGAACGTACCAGGATGGACACTACAGAAATGGGCGGAATACTTTGAAACCGAACCTGCCAAACGCGACAAAATCCGGAACGTTATTTCTCTAGAAATATCTGGCACCTCACTTGCAGACAAGATTCTCCCTCCACGATTAGTCCGGGATGTAGACTGGGTAGAGAAGTTCTGGCCGAGTACGAAGAGAGGGCGTGGACACACTTACCCGAAGGTTCAGCTGTACTGTTTGATGGGGGTTCAAGACGCTTGGACTGCGAGTCATTATTTGTCTGCCCAGAGGTCATCAAACTAACTTTTTTCTATAGGATTGGCACATTGACTTTGCGGGTTCTTCTGTGTACTATCATATTCTACACGGAGAAAAGGCGAGTCATTATCAATCAACGAATGTACTCAAAGGTACTGATGGTTTCTGAATAGGTGTTCTATTTCATACGTCCTACTCCTTCCAACTTGGCTGCTTATGAGCGATGGTCAGGAACCGAGATGCAGAACCATTCTTGGTTAGGCGACATGTGCGACGATGTTTACAAGGTCGAACTGAAGACCGGGAATACGATGATGATTCCAACAGGGTGGATACACGCTGTGGTATGTAATATTACTTCCGAATAGGTGTTATCGCAGCTTACAGTCTTCTTCTAGTATACACCGAAGGATACATTGGTGTTTGGTGGGAACTTCCTACATTCATATAACGTAGCGACTCGTATGTCCTTCTTTCATTTATCTGATGCTGGCTTTCCATTCATATAACTCACCCTTCATTAGAGCTCAAAGTCCGAGAAATTGAGATTGCGACGCATGTTCCCAAAAAATTCCGTTTCCCGTTCTTCTCAAAGTACGTCAATTTTGCGTCTTTACATTTATTTAGCTCACTAACGCGTGATATATTACTAGACTTTGTTGGTACGCGGGAGAAAAATATCTACGAGACCTCAAGGCAAAGGAGGAATTCCCATCCCGTGTTCTTGATTCAGTGGAAACACTGGCAGACTTCCTAGTGTCTGAAGCAAGAGCTATAGAACGCGGCACTGAACAAGCCAAAAAGGAAGCGAAGGATCAAGTTCCGTCAGAACGCGTGAAGGATCCGGGTGCTATGGCGCGGGAGCTGCGCTGGAGAGTCAAGTTTGCGTCTGGCTATACAAGTGACGACGAGACGAGTCATCATAAACGCAAAGGCAAGGGGACTGCATCAAGTTCAGTTGCCAGTCTGGGTGAAAAACGAAAACGAGGGGTTGAGGATGATGAGGAGTTGCGTCCGTTTAGGAATTTCAAGCCTAGGCTTTGGGATAAGGTCAAGGAGGTTCCGGTGAAGGATGAGACGAGGAGTTTGAAGAGGAAACGAGTGGTGGATTTGGATCCTTGGGTGGGAGGTGAAGATCTTGAGGAGGAAGAGGAAGGAGAGGAGGCGACGATCAGGCGGCGGACTAATGTGGTAGTGAAGGTACGAAAGACGGCGAAGGGGTTAGAACGACAACGGCTTGAGCGAGTGACAGAGGAATGGGTATGGGGTGATGAAATGAAACCACCGTTAGTTTCATCATCGATACCTGTTGATGCGACTGCCTCTCTTCCAGCAACCGTCAACGGTGCGAATGGCAGTCACGAGGAGGGTGCGCGTAAAGAGGAGGATGAGACACCACCAGTTCCTATGGAGACTGAGACAGCAGCCTAGTGGTAGCTTTTCATTTTTAGCTTCTGTCTCGTGTGTTGTATCTTTTTTTACCGAGACGGAAGAGTTGAATATTCCCGAGTCGTAGTACTAGTCTTTGTGCGCTTATCCTTATTACTCCGTCCTCTGATCATCTCGACATTGCGGGCACAATATTTCATCTTTCTTTTACATCCCTCTCTCCTTTCCTCCATCTCTCTCGTTTGTCTGCTGTGAACGTCGCCACCCAACCAGTCTCTCGTTGCATAACACCTCCCTAAAACAGTGGACATCTTGACATCTTGATTGACACGCGCAGGCAGTGCAGCCTACAGTTCCCGCGAAGGAGGTCTCGGAGAATACCTTGGTTCAAACCAGCTAGCAATGTCCACTCCAGCACCGTCCTCATCGAATGAGGGTGGTCGATCACGGCATTCAACGCTTGATACCGTAACCGACGAGATAACTGATGCATACGGAGGAGAGGATTCCCTAGCATACACGGATGAACCCGTACAGGATCATAGACATGTTGTACAGCATGAAGGTACGCTATTCATCTTGTACACTCACCCTCTAACATGCTTACAGATGATCTCTGCGTGAGCTAGGTTCTCGTCGAAGTAGTGCTCATCAGGCGCAAGATGGAGGGCCAGTTGCAGACGATGCGCCTCCTCCACCACCTTACCAGCTCACCGCAGCGATCGACAGTCTCTCTGCGTTACGAATAACTGATGTCCCACCGCGTACATCCTCAGCTATGGCTATGTCTCCCGTTCGATCGCCTCAAGCCCGATCTAGGCCGTCCGATGTAACCTCCGTTCATTCCAGCAGAAGTGCTCATAGCAATTACACTAGTCCTCATGACTCGTGGGGTTATGAACCTTCAGTCGTCGAGACGGATCGTACAAGCTCGTACTCCCAAGATGAACGGTATGGTCCTATGCCACCACAGAACGGTGTGAACGGCGGACATTACCCACCTGGGCCACCCCTACCAGCAGGACCACATCCCACGCATGGTTATGTACCGCAAGCTGGTTATCCTGACCAACGTGCTTATGGGTATGCTCCTACTCCACAACCCATGGGTCCTCCTCAACAGGATTTCAATCCTTTATACCTTGCAGCATCGAATGTTCTTGGTATGGGTCCCCCTCCAGGTGCCGCACCACCACCGCAGGTTGTCCCCATGCGTGCTCCGTCATTACCGTTCTCTCCAGCACATCCTCATCAGCTTATCCCCCCTCCGAGACCGAGCAGTGCGATGAGTAGCATGTCCTACAATCAGCCTGGACATTACATGCCGCAAGGTGCCGGACCTCCTATGCATCCTGCATCCTCGTCGTCTTCTTTGTATAGAGTTCCAACGAACGCTTCGTCTATTCCAGAGGAGAGAGAGATTGAATTGAGACCCCCGTTGAATAGGGCAGGTACTACCGACCTAGCCTCTCTACAAACCAAGAAGACAAAGGCTATCGACCTGAGCGCTCCCCCTTATACCAAAGAGTATATCGAGCAATACCGTCAACGTATCAAGGACGATCCAGATCCGGAGGCCCACTTTTTGTACGCCAAGTATCTTATCGAAGCTGCCAAAAATGTGGGTGCTACTGCGAAGGATCAGCGTGCCGTGAAAAGGTACCGAGACAATTTGATTCAAGAGTCTCTCAAAGTTATCAGGCGGTTGGCGACTCAAGGTCAAGCTTACGACGAGGCTCAGTTCTTCCTTGCCAACTGCCACGGCACCGGGATGCTCGGTCTACCAGTCGATCATGAGCGCGCATACCATCTTTACCTTCAGGCTGCAAAGCAGAATCACCCTGCTGCTTCGTATCGAGTTGCCGTATGTAATGAGATCGGCGCCGGAACTAGGCGAGAACCTCAGAGAGCGGCTGCGTTCTATCGTAAAGCTGCTTCTCTTGGAGACACCGCGGCGATGTACAAACTCGGTGTCATTCTCATGCGTGGCCATTTGGGAGAACAAGCCAATGCAAGGGAATCCGTTGGATGGCTGAAGCGTGCTGCGGAACAAGCTGATGAAGAGAATCCTCATGCGTTACACGAGCTAGCCATGATTTACGAAAATCCTCAATCTGGAATGGCTCCGTTTGACCCCGTTTATGCCAAAGACCTATACACTCGTGCTGGTCAACTGGGCTACACACATTCGCAGTACAAGCTTGGCCAGGTTTACGAATATGGAGCGCTGACGTGCCCTGTCGATCCACGGCGATCTATCTATTGGTACACGAAGGCTGCGGAGAAGGGACATTCGGAAGCTGAGCTGGCTCTCAGTGGTTGGTACCTCACTGGTAGCGATGGAGTGCTCAAGCAGAGCGACTCTGAAGCGTATTTGTGGGCGAGACGTGCTGCGAACAAAGGTCTCAATAAGGCGGAGTATGCTGTAGGATACTATGCAGAGGTTGGCATTGGCGTGAAGCAGGACATTGAGTTTGCTAAGCGGTGGTACATGCGTGCAGCCGGTGAGTACTAATCATTTTTTCTGTGGAGACAAGATACTTACAGTCGTCTCTTATATAGCGCAAGGCAATAAACGTGCCATGAACCGTCTGACAGAGATGAAGCGTTCCGGAAACAGAAAGATAAACCAAGCACGTCCAACACGTCAAGATGCAAAGGATGAGTGTGTGATTATGTAGTCGCGATAGAATACCCCCATGGCATACCCTCGTAACATCGTTCTCAGCGCTGTCTAATTATTTCCTTGCTTTCGTTTTTTTCATCAATCATCGTACCATACCTTTTCCTTTTCGTTGATTCTCACTCGTCTTTGGCGTCCCCTTGTTTTCAGTCTATGCTACTGTTTTCCTCGGTTTTCTTGAATTTCTCCAATAACTAACGATCATATCTAATGGAAATGCGAATGCGTCATCATGATCGACCGATCACTTCGACCAAAATAAGGCTACAGGCTTGGACTTGTATCTTCATTTCCATCTTGTTCAAAGACATCCACAATCATCTTACCATAAACAATGCCTGAAGACGAAGTCAGATTGTCTTCGCCTCTATGGCTGGTGTTGAACTGACGATTCGTAATCGTAGCGGTCGCTATTGGAGTTCCTTGACTCTTCCCAACTTAACTGTTTGAATGAGGAAGGAGAGCATACACTCAAGTCTTTGCTTTCTTCGAAGGCTGTGAACACATCAAGCGATACGTATCTGCTCAGTGATGTTGACGAACAACTACTGCTCAATGTCACGGTACGTCATGCCCCGACATTACGATCTCTGTTGCGAACGATGATTGAAAGTTGGCATTATTAGTTCAACCAATCTGTCCGAGTCCGTTCGCTCATTATCAAGAGCAACGGCAATCCGGAACAAGCTCCCAAGTTGATTAAGTTATTCATCAACAAACCAGCACTTGGCTTTGAGGATGTGGAGGATGCCTCAGAACCTGAAGCAGCACAGGTTATCGAGTTGACTGAGGAACAAGTGAAGAAGGGTCTCCCGATTCCTCTCAGATACGTTCGCTTCCAGGCAGTCAGCAGTCTTCATGTGAGTCAAGTGTCCCTCTGGCGATTTGTATCAAGTTAACGTGAAATGTCTTAAAGATATTTGTCGCGACGAATAATGGTGACGATGCTACACGAATCGATGCCCTGGATGTTTTCGGTATCCCAGCAGCGTATGCCATATTGTTTTTATATCTTTATACTATCATCTTGCTTACTCAAAATATGCAGCGGTGTCAGAGATCTCAGTGGTCTCAAGAAGACAGAAGAGTAAATGTGTCATGACGTAGAAATTACCCTGCCATACAAAATATTAAACAACCATAAAGTAAGCTTGTACACTGCAAACCGATGTTGCTGTTACTTCCCATCTATTTGCAACCACATACTCCAACGTCTACGCTCCTCCTCTGAGCCTTCGAAGACCCAATTGACCGTTTTGATCTCCTTGAACCCCTCTGACATCTTGGGTGCTTCAAACATCGATTTAAAATTGGTGAAGGCGGAATAGGGAAGTAGATCTCGCTTTGGCTAAGACTCATCAACATAACTCGTAAAATAATGAGAGATGCGTAAACACGAACCTGCTTTGAACCGGGTGGCATGTTGAATGCGCGATAGAGGTTGTTATGCCATGCTAATTCAATGGACCCCTCAAATAAAATACATCTGTTTGACGATGAGTGATAGAAAACGAGTATGATCATTTAGTCTCACCTGATGGGCACCCTATGGCGTTGAGAAAGATCTATGTAGTATTTTCTAGTGACCTGATCTCGATTGGTATTGTCTTGGCGGTGCATAAGTTAGAATAATTAGACGAGAACTATATGCGAGTTACTCACCAACCACGCAGCTTCGTCCTTCCTTCATAACCTGCTCCACACGCTTGATACATTTATCACGGGATTTTAGGGTATCTTGGTTTACATGGATGTAACCTGCAGGCTCGAAGTGCTTCTTGAAAAATGATGTCTTCCCTAAAGAAGGCATACCAGCGAATAAAACAATTTCTTGTGCCCCATTGGTTGGCACAAGAGGGGTCGAGGAAGGTGTGTATGAGGGAACTGAAATGATTATCAGTAAAATTGTCAAGTGGACTTCGGAGTTATACGAACGATTGGTTGGTAGCGTAGAGACGTTAAAACCTGGTAGCTTGTAGGGAGCCGCTGGAAGTCCGAGGAAATATTCCTTGATTATGATATCAGCATCGGATTGGCGGACTGAGAGTAGTGCAACAAACCTCTGGTGTTGAGAATGGAATACCAATATTGAGCGCAAGCTTTCTATCGGTCGAGGCAAAATCACCTGCCCGACCGGCAGCATCTCCGACAAAGAATGATTTGTCGCTATCTGTATGTTTATTTGTTCAGCACCACGATATCGATACAGAAGACCGTTTAATCTTACCGATAGTCACTCCGTCTTCCCGAAAGAGAGCTTCTAGTGCATACCACATGCCTGGCATAGGCTTGCGATATCCGTTCTTTGCCGTTGCGGCATAAAGGTGGAACGGAACCTCCGATAGCTTTATGAGTGTGAGTTTAAGAAGTAGGGAAGAAGTACTAGAGGGTAACAAACCGCTGAGGCAATGTAAGGAATTTTCTTCTTCCAATTATCGATAGCTTTGTCTCCGCGGAGAGCCTGGTTTGTGAAAATCACGATTGTATATCTGGAGACCATAAATACAAGAATAAAATAGAGGAAAAACAAACATACCCTTCTTCGTAAAGGCTCTTCAGTTTGTTAGGCACGATAGGTCTCCACCACTTAAATGTCGACGGGTCCTGTTTCTTTCCGAAGGAAGACTCAATGAGACAACCGTCCAAGTCGAAAGCTGCGACTTTGGCATGCAGTTTAGGAGCTAGGTTCACACCGTGGAGACATGTGCCCGAACGACCTAAAGGTTTGGCCCATTGAAAATCGGACGCCTGTGGTTTCGAGAATATTGGAAACACTGTAGGGCGATATTGTGTGAGCCATTCAATAGAAAGTACGCGACATGGCATGACATATACCTTTCGCGACTTTTGTTGTCGACGTGGACGCGGAAACCTCTTCGAGGTGGTCTGCGTTCCGTTTCAAGGATGTCTCTACGCGTCATATGAATTGTCAGTATATAAGGCGAGTTTGCAATACACATACTTTGAGTTACACTTCTACTTGACGAAGCAGAGGCCATTTTGGAAATATTACGGTATGGGCCTCGACGCGAGTAGCAAACGCGGAGATACGGGAGCAGCTTGCCACCGTGTACGTTTAATTGCTGTATAAATCGAGAACAACCTGCCACACTTATTAAGGATAGGAAAAGAGTATCCTTACGGAGTTGACAGGAGCATGTAGTCATGATAGAACCCGATCTATGATTACATTTTATGCTAAAAGCGCCCGCGGAACTTCGAAACCCGAGAAGCTGTCATTCAATCCAACTTGCTTGGCCTTACCGAGCCTCGCAATTTGCAAAAGGACTAGCCGTAAGTATCATCGTGTTTACTGTTACACACATACCCCAGTTCAGAATTACACTATAGTCTGTGGCTAATGGCTTTGCGGAATGATTATCCCGCTTGCTTCCCATATGATCGGTTGACCCAGTGCTTGCAATGATTGTCATTGATTGGTTCTGCCACCCAGATTGCAACATCATGGATCTCGATCGACGTAAGGTACTGCTACCGGTATCTAGCCGATAATGCGAGAGTGATTAGAGAACTTTTAGGCTCCAAATAAATGAACGACATCTCTTCCTCTCCCCCCGCCATTGCTGGCATATGCCATAGTCCATTTACCCCATACTACCGCATCCATTCTTTTCCTCAGACACTCATTCTAACCTACGACACTCTTTAAAACATACCCGGACCAATGGCCCACGACGATACCATTCCGTTCTTGGACGAGCCTCCCCAAACACCATGGCGCATCCGTATGCACGAGTCCAATCGTCGCTCTCGTACCTTCAAGCGCATTGTAACATTTTCGGCCCTCCTTGCTATCGTAATACCATTCTCGCTATTGTTCACATACTTTCATCAATCTTCCGGTTCCTCGCCGGAAGACCTCACTGTGATTCTGGATGTCAATGCTCCCAAACAACCGTCCTTACCGCCGGATCATACGACCCCGCTCAACGTTTCTGAGCATGCTGTTCAGCACAGTGGTGGACCTGTAGTTGAGGTCGAACCAATCATTTTTTCCCTGATTATGTTTTCCTATGATTCGGCCAGTGAAGGCGCCATTCTCATGAAGGTATGTTCTTGCCTATCTCATCAAGTTTGAAATTCCGGCGTCTTCATGCATACATTCGCAGTCGGTTCTGATGTACTCATCACGGCCTGTGGAGTTCCATATCATTTGCGATGAAGTAGCCAGAACGTACCTCGAACGGCGGTTGGCATTAGTCAAGCGTCCGCCTCGAAATATCGTCGTCAAATTCTACGACATGCCCATGTCCAGTCTACGAGCCCGAATTGAGCGGGAAGGGGCGATCGCATCCGACCATTCGGCGGGTTCACGTAAGTTACCCCTGCACAATCACGTACATGACAGATTGTCCTGACCTCCTACGATTACAGCTGGTCTCTTAAAACTGTTTATCCACGAAGTGTTGCCTGAAACGATCAAGAAGTCCATTTTTGTTGACACAGACGCTTTCTTCATCAGCGATCCGGCCCTCTTATGGCAGCAGTTTGAAACTTTCCAGGACCAAATCGCTATTTCGTTACCCACTCATGGAGACCAGAATGAAGCAGAATGGCATTATGCTAGTAACATTTGCTCATGTGTTATGCTGCTTGATCTGGAAAAGCTTCGCAATATCCGGCTTATGGATTCCAAAGTCTACCGCGAACAAGACTTGCCCGCGCTTTCACCGCCTGCTTTTACTGCCATGTATGGACCACCTGGACCGAATGGCCACTACGTAGATGTCAAACTCGGTGATCAAGGGTATTGGTGGGCGATTGTTAGTCACCGACCTGAAATCCTTCAGCACCTCAGCTATGACTGGGAGGTCTCGAGCTGTCTAGTCTCGATGTACGGGACCTCGCTCGGTCAGGATGACGCCTCAGACTCAGACGAACTATCTCATCAAATTCACACGTTCAATACTGCAGAGGAAGGTCATGTCATTATGCCCAAGCTCGTGCATTTGTGAGTGTATTAGCTTCTTCAATAATACGAACTATACTGATTATATGCAGCAATTGTTTGAATACCGAGCGATACCACGAATGGGACGGCTGGTCAGATCCCAACGACGATCTGGGTCGAGCTTGGGGTCCCGCCGTCAAGTACCACGCTGGAAGCAAATGGCTTTGGCTTAACCTCCCACCACATCTCTATCACCTCAACACTTCTCTTCCATCGAGACGATCTACGATGTAAAGTTCTTAGATGAACGGTCAACTTAGCTTTTAGAATCAGATATGATGGAACCGGGTTCCATCTCGGCTTTCTCTAGTATATGTTCCATGGATATCTAGTACTGTACATTTGAATAGGAATCTAGTCGCCCCGATCTAGCCCAATGTGATTGATAATGTATGTCAGTGTTCCTTATTGTTTGTCTCCGTAGTATTCTCGTCCAATAGTAGGAGCCACCTTGGGTTGGGTCATACCGGGCTTTGGTCGGTGGGTATCCACAGCTCCGATAGGTAAGGTATATCTGTAAACATCTTTTCAGTCTGTATTCCACCAGGAAACTGTGAGAAGAAATGATCACCTCTCTTCGTCACAACCGTAGGCCTTGGGTGTTAGTTTGATGACGGTGTGTAGAGGAATCTTGATGTAAGGGAGGTCTGCTTGGGGCAGGTTATGGAAATATGCATACCTAGATCAATTTTAGCATAATAATCTCACCGCGAAATTGCTCGAGACACTTACAAACATCGCAGAATTGCTTGATGTCCGATGATTAGGATGTTCTCTTGTCGCTCGAGTTCCATAATAACAGGTTCGAGACGAATGACGACATCACGATATGACTCCCCACCTGAAGTAGTATGAGTTGTGCGCAATGTAGATGTTAAGGTACGAACCTCGATAGCGGTAGTTGAACTTGTCTTCGTCGCGATTGGCGAAATCTTCGGGGTAAGCTTGCTACAGAAGGGAGAGTTGTATGAGCCTAGGTGAATGATACGATATGGCAAGGTATACCTCGATCTCCTCGTAAGTCATCCCATCACAGACACCGGCGTCCAGCTCGTCCAATGACTTCCATGTTAGCTTGTTGTAAGACAAGTGCTGAGCAGTCTGGATGGTTCGTTGGAGTGTCGATGTCCACACCTGAGGTACATTGAAGTTAACAAACGGTACACGTCTTGGTCAGGAGTAACATACCGTTAGCGGTGCATCACCAATATTGTCTGTAATCAAAGCAGGAAGTGCCGTTGCGTATTTCATGCCTCGTTCCGACAAAGGTGCATCTCCGCCAATCTTGCCTTCAACGTTGAACTGACTTTCTCCGTGCTACGAACAAAGTTATTAACATTTCGCATTCAGAATATTGTGGACGACGCACTCGAGAGAAGAATATACTTCTAGGCTTTAGATGAAGATTCATGAGATAAAATGCGATTCGACTCTGGAGATAACCATTAATCCTGCATACAGTCACTTGGCTACCGACGTTTTTGATCCGCAGGTAGGACAAGTGTGGTTCAGTGATAGTCTCATAGACGGCTTCGTATTCTTTGATCCGGCGCAAGAAATCTTGGTGGGCTTTCTCGCGAGACATGTCTTTATAGTCGGGATCTCCGGAGCTGACTTTCAGAGCAACGTTCGCAGCGATAATGGCAGGATCATCACATGTAGACTCGAGAAAGATGGTCACGAAACCTTTCTCTTTGGCGACCCGGTTTACGATTTGCTGCCTTTTAAAGTGTGTTAGTGATCACTACGGGAAAATGTATGGCTTTCTTACCGTCGACTGACGGTACTATTCGTCGCATCTAATAATGAATGGAATTAGAATCAAAATGACGTCTAGACTAATACGCCCGAAGTTTTATTACCATGTATACCCACGTTTCCACCTGAGTGAAGCCATTGAATTAGCATTTCCAGACTGTCGGAAGCGAGCTGATCTCTGAGTTTCGTAGCCTCAACGTTATCATGGCTGAAATATGATGCGGTATGATCTTCTCTTTGTCCGCTTCTAAATAGAATGCATCGTAAGATGAGCGCAGTGTATATGGGTGTTGGGGGACCAACTGTTGTGCTTTCTGTCTAGCCCGAGATCGTCGTAGTTGACCAACATTGAAGACCTGGGTTATATACGTTCATATCACGACTGTATAAACAAGGTGTAAGGGTGAGACGTACCTTCACATCGTACTCCAACCACTAGGAAAGTTTAACAAGCAAGAGTAGACGTGAAAACAAGCACGCTCACTTTGAGATATCTCATAAGCTTATTGCTTAGATAGGATTTACCTCGGGCGGGCAATCCCACCTATTATTATATCATCAGCTTCCTGATCTTAGGCCTAGGTATGTGTATGTACCATCGCAAGCACGATCTTTGCCTCAGAGTAATCAGGCTTGGCAACTTCAGGACGAATATAAGGAAAGCTATTGACTTCTGATACAGATGTACTCACCCTTGTTGCCAATCCCTACAACGGAAACGGGTGGCGTTGCAGCCTGAGATACAATTCTACTCGCTGCGCTGGATTGGTCGAATTGTTTCAACCTTTACGAACATTAGAATATGCCGTATACATGTATATGTCTAACTGACATCGGCCCACCAGCACCAAACATGGCTGGAGGTGATGTGGGTGAAAGGAGGCCTTCCGATGGCTGAACATCTTCCTTTAACGCATCGTTGACCTGGGTAAGGTCCTCAACAGTGAGAGCAGGGGGATCCATGACGGTAGTGGGGAAGTGCGGGGATCATGTATGCCGACCAGCGATAAAACGGATCTACAACTCGATCACCTTACATAATGCCTACCCTTCCTCCGTTTCGCGAGTTAAAAGTTAATTGGTATCAGTATACCGAGTGAGTATGCAACACAGATAGTACAAATTATAGTCTAAGCAGAGACCACAATGAAGCAGGAAGAGGGATATAAATCGCGCGACTAAATCGTCAATGTGCAAGAACGAAAGGTCCACCTGGGTCTATGTCACAATACAACGCCGTTGCTTCACCATCTTGCCCCACTTTCCCCGCATGCTCTCTCGCAACGCCAACGAGAACACATCTTGGACGCCATCGCCAGTCTTCGCAGAACATTCAATATACTTCGCTCCGATCTCTTTGGCGACAGCTGCACCTCGCTCTGCTGATACGGTAGTTTGACCTTGGGCACTAAGCATACGTCGTGTTTGTTCGTCCCTTCGAAGATCTGTCTTCGTTCCGACAAGGATCAATGGTGTCCCTTCACAGAAATGCGCGACTTCCGGATACCACTGATCACTATGTTCAGTATGTATGTCACGGATATATTGATGCGATACCAACCTTATCTTGAACATTGCCAAGACTGACGGGGAAGTCAATTGAGAACACGATTAGGATTACATCGCTCTCGGGGTAACTTAGAGGTCGTAGTCGATCGTACTCTTCTTGACCGGCAGTGTCCCAAAGTGCGAGTTCGACCAGTCGTCCCTCAAACTGAACGAGTGTGACATAGTTCTCAAATACGGTTGGAATGTAGGCCTGCATAGCACATCATTGCAACACGGTCAAGCAACAGTCAAGCGAACTGACGTACCTCTGGGAATCGGTTCTCGGCGTAGACAATGAGGAGGCATGTCTTTCCGCAGCCACCTTTGGGACAATTCTAACTCAAGATACAGGGCACAGCAAAGGACTGACTTGCGCACCGTCACCAACAACTACAAGCTTTTTCTTGAGATCTGGTCTCCTGGGTGTTGAAGAAGATGAAGAGGCTGAATGTGATGGGTTCATTGGACTATAATTACAGCGTGGACGTGATTGAGTGGTGGTTTGTTGCGCGTGGAGGATATGATTGAGTGAGGTCGGATTGGATGTGATGACAAAGTGGTTCGGAAACAGGAGGCAGTTGTGTAGAGTGGACAAGGCGGGGATAGTAGAAAGAACACACCTTGGAACGCACACTCCGTGCATCTACAGTGGCACGATCATGTGACACACGCGTCCACCTTCCCGTTCTTTCATCCCTTCCACCACCATGGAACAACATGCTACTCAAGGTAGGTTCCATTCCAACTCAAATTGATCCACATAGATCTCATGCTCTTATCATTCCCTAGCCACGATCGAGGTCAAACATTTACGCGACGAACTCAATCGACAATTGGAGATCAATCGTTTAGCCCGAGAGCAAATCAAACCGGCCTTGGAGCTTCTTTGTGAGGTCCAGCGCGAAAATGGTCGCCTGAGCGCAGAGCTGGAACACTTGCAAGTGGAGAACGGTCGGTTGAAGGAAGTGATCGATCGAAGAGAAGGAGACGGCATTGATAGACAGCACCCAATGTGCGTAAATCGCTTTGCTTCGTTCCTTACTAGACCTTGACATATGGCGCGGGGTATCCAGTAATCTTACAGATGACTCTGAAACTGTTCGTTCTTTGAAAGAACAACTTGCCTGTCTGCAGCAACAATACGACAATCTATTCCAAGAGAAAGAGCAAGCAAGTCGCCGCTACCAGGAACACTATCGCAAGTGGCGGAACTTCAAGAAATGGCTTGCAAATGAGCAGTCTGCCCGATTGTCAGACTTCGTCGATCCCCTCGGCACCCCTTCCACTGCTCGACTGCAAAAGATCCAGCGGGTTGTACATCCATCATCGCCCAACTCAAACGACGATAATGATGAAGACATGCGTAAGTTTCACAGGTCCTTGCTTCCTGTGTTTTCTAACTTTGATTCTCAGTAACACATGAACCGATTCCGACGACACTCAGGGCCTCCCCAATGCGCAATAGTCTTCCACTACAAGATGTCTCGTTACAACATAATCCTATCCCATCTCTGCTCGGTCGCTCAAGAGTGCTGAGTGAGCCTACTTCTCCGACTATCAGTCAAACCAAGTATGTTTTTTTTCTCACATTATACTCGGTATATTACTTATGCATGTCAGGCACCCAATCAAGGATAGTTATAAGGCTGATTGTAAACACCCCCAAGATGTAAGTACATCAAAATCACAAGGATTCCAAAAGCTTGACTATTGATTTAGGATATCACTATTACTTATCCTGCAAAATTGACTGCTCCCCTTTGGCGCACACCCAGGAAGAAGACAAGAAAAGAAAGTGAAACTATTCAACAGTATATGCCTACTATTTCCAATCATCAGATTGCAGAAGAGATGCCTCAAACACCACCTGGCTACTGGAATATAGGCTTTCCAGATACTCAGGAAATTGAACTTATCAACAGACAGGGTCAGCAATTGTATCATAAATAAATTATAGATATTTGGGGTGTTTGTTATGTTGTGTTGTTGTTGTTGTTTGTTTGTTTGTTTGTTGGGGAGGATGACTACCAGCTAGTAACTAAATTGAACTAGTAAATATATTAAGTAGCTGGCTTTTTATGTTGTGTAGTCACCACATATTGTATATTGCTTATTAGAGAATAATATAAAAGATAAATACAGAGACATGTTTTTAAATATAATAAGTACCTGGGGTAGTACTGTAGCAGAGTTAATCTGGACTATTTTTCTAATTATTTGAGAATAATGAAAGGAAGTATTTTGAATAGACAGTGTTTTTAATATTGTGTTAGAGAAATCAAGCCATGCCTTGTTATACTGAGCACCACATAGTATTTCTTATTATATTATGATCTCTTAGATAGTTACCCTTTGTTTAGCCATAGTATTGCTACCATCTTTTTTATTTCCCTATCTATGTTTTCTTCCATTGCTCCTACATTTTTCATACTATATAAAGAATGTCTTCTACTGTAGATGCACCTCAATCATTAGCTATGATGCTCATTGGGATATGTACATTTCTCTTTCTGTGTTCCTGCAAGTAGCTGACTTAGATACATAGAACTCTCTTATCTGTTCAATAGATACTTAGTGGTTCTACTAAATATATACAAATTATTAGCTTCAACACTTATTGGAAATTCTCTTGTCTGTTCAATATATTGGTGGTTTCTGTTCTGTGTGGAGAAAAATCTTAATATATGCAGCAGAAGTTACTTGAGATAGATCAACATATAATTGATATAAAAATAGAAACTCACAAACTAATATTTATGCTTGCAACTGACTGTCTCTGAGATTTGTTAATTACTATTGCAAATACAAAGTGGATAGGAAAGTGACAGCAACAGAGTTCAAATGATAGGCTGCAGTCTTTCTCCCTTATGATACATATTATGTAAGAGATAACTATGTGTTTCTCTATACCTTTGTTGTCAATAAGATAAATCTCTAACACTTTTATTGTAGAATTGCTTGAGAGCCATTGTATGCACTATTGACTGACAGCAGATAGAGGTTGGAATGGGGGAACAGTGGTGCGAGAGAGATGAGCGAGCAAGCACACAAAGAGAACTCCTAGAGTTCACAGATGCAGATGATAGTGGACGTGCAAATATATTGTTAGGGTGGTAGATAGAATATACAAATAGAGTAACTATACCTAGAGTTCATGGATGCAGATGATAGTGGACATGAACTCTGCTACTATAAAGAGATCGAAATGTAAGCTACGCAGGCAGTTACATAAGCAACTGAGTAGACTACTGAAGTGGTCGCCATACAGTACGATTAAAGATTAAACAAGAAAGGTGAGTACATTACAGAATTCTTCGTCACTCCCACTCAGTGACTACTTCAAAATTCTCCCACTCCAAGCACGACATGGAACTTTATAAACAACTCATGAGCGAGCAGTTTTGTGAAGATGTCGGCAATCATCTCCTTCATCGAGCAATACCGTAGATCAACCTCCTTGTTTTTGATCTGTTCACAAATAAAATGGTGGCGGATATTGATGTGCTTAGCATGAGAGTGGGCAATCGGGTTTCGAGTGAGGGAGATGCAACCTTGATTGTCACCATGGATGATGGAGGTGGAAACTTGGGGATACCCAAGATCTTCAAGCAAAATGCGTAGCCAGATTGCTTCGCAAGTTGCATTAGTTGCCGCCATGTACTCAGACTCGATAGTCAAGAGTGCTACAGTAGGTTGCTTCTTTGATGACCACAAAATAAAGCTGCCAGCAACTTCAAAAGTGAAGCCACTGACTGAACGACAAGTGTCGATGTCACCGGCCCAGTCAGAGTCAGTCCAGCCAATGAGGGTGACATTTTTGTCATCACCTCCAAGTTTGAGCTTGAAGTGTGCAGTCTCTTTGAGATAATGGAGAACATGCTTCAAGGCTTCAAGATGGGGAATGCCTGGATTGGAACCAAATTGAGCAAGAATACCGACAGCATATTGGATGTCGGGATGAGTCTGGGTAGCATAGAGAATGGAGCCAACGATCTCAAGGTAGTTGAGATCCTTAGCAAAGGTTCGATAGATGGATTTCTTGTCCTCATTAGTAGGACATTGTGAAAAGGGAAGACATTCCTTGGGATTAAGAGGGGTGCTTACAGGATTACAGTCCTGTATGCCAAATCAAGAGAGGAACGATAAGATGTAGGCCGTCTGGTCAAGGTACACTGTACGATTGGGATAGTCATGAGATGTCTGAATGCTAAGAATAAGTTTGAGTTCACCCAGGTCGGTGATCTCAAAGTGTTTGCTCAAGTCATCCTTGAAATTTCAGATGGGGAGGCCAGATTTGAAGGCAAGAGCTATGTTGTCGATGTAGACCAGAACTAGAAGAATAATCTTGTCGTCCTTTCGAAGGATGTAGAGACACTCATCTGTGTTTGCCTTCTCAAAACCAAGTTCCTTCATCACCTCGTCCAACTTCTTCTTCCACTGCCAACCAGACTGCTTCAAGCCATATAATGACTTCTTCAACTTCCAGAACCAATCCTCCTTCCCATTCTCCTTCACACCTTCAGGTACCTCCATGAAAATATCTTCATCAAGATCTCCACAAAGGTAAGCTTCCACTATATCCACTTGATGTATTTCCCAGTCCTCATGGGCGGCAAGTGACATAAGCAAGCAGAAAGTGGTGGATTGAAAGATGGAAGAGGACACAAAGAGGGGATTGAAATCATGACCAGGTACCTGCGAGAAGCCTTTAGCAACAATACAAGCCTTGAACTTGGGTGGTGTTACTGCCACCGTCACATTTTGTACGGAAGATGATGCAACTACCGATGGGTTTACGGTCCTTCGGTAAGTTCTTGACCCATTCGAAGGTTCCTGATAACTTCAACTGCTCATACTTGGTTGCAATCGCTTCCTCCCACTGCTTCGAGTGAGGGGACTGCCTGGCTTCCTTGTAGGACATTGGATCTTCAGCGAATGTGACAAATGCTTGATGGACATTGTCACTAGCTTCGACAAGGTTAGCTGAGGGTGTAAAATGTTCAACAGGCTTTCATTCTCAGGTAGGGTGATCACGAGGGGGAAGGTTGTCCCACTTTGATGACCGTGACTTCACAGAAGCAGCTGGTGTATCAGAAGGGGTAGGAAGAGGGGTAGTGATGAGTGGTGAATTGACAGGAGGTCCAGAAGGGGATTCAATCGGTGGAGACCATGCCAAGGGACCTGTAGGTGTGAGATCTGGGACCAGAGTGTCCAACTCACCCATTGAAGGGACTTCTCCTCACATGTCAACCACAGAGACATCACTCGGTGAGTCATCTTTGACAAAATGAACATCATGCAATGTGAGTAACTGACCCATCTCACTATCCTCCAGCCTATAGCCTTTTGTCTCCTCTGCCCACCAGCCTAAAAGTCAGCACTTTCTTGATGTAACCTCCAGTTTTCCACCACACAGTTTCTTCGGGATGTTGACATAAGCAAGAGATCCAAAAACTCGTATGTGTCCAACATTCGGCTTACAATCATGCCAAGCATGGTCAGGAACTCGGTCCTTCAGCGCTGATGTGTAGGTGACGTTACAGATGTAGAAGGCGTACATGAATGCTTTGCCCCAGTAGTGAAGGTCCATCGACGCAGAGTGCAGCATGTACCTCACCATCTCAAAATAGATGGCAATGGCATGCTCAACAATGCTATTCTGTTTGGGGGTATAGGGGTTGGTTGTCTCATGTAGGATACCATTACGCTCGCAGAACTTTGTCACAACCTTGTTTAGGAATTCACTGCCACTGTCAGTTTGAATAACACGCACCTTGTGACCAGAGTGATGTTTGACGAGGGCGACTGTATCTTTGATATGCTTGGGAGCCTCCTCCTTCTTCTTCAGCAGATGACCAAAGCCTTTACGGCAGCTGACCTTGACAGCAATGAAGGCGTAATGCATATCAGTCTACATCTCAACAGACATGGGACCAGACAGGTCCATGATGATGACCTTGCCCTTCTCGTACGTCATTTCACTAGCCTTGGGGAAAGGAAGATGGTGGAACTTGCCTAACATGCAACCCTCACAAACATGATCAAACTCAGTGAGGGAGGTGACCATTAACCCCTTCACCATGTCCCGGCGCACCATTTTGCGAATGGAATCAACCCCAATGTGACCCAGTCGATGGTGCCAGAGATGTAAGTTACCACTGCTCCCACTGGACTGGGCAGCAAAAGCAACCTCTGACGGAATAGTCGCAATTCGGTAAAGTGTACCACTTGTGCCAATAAGCGTGGCACAGAAAAGCTCATCAACACTCTGCTTGATGACCATTCTGTCTGAGTAGCTGTGGAATAAGGCTCTGCCTCGCTGGAGAACACTGAGACTGACTAGATTAGTCTCGAGGCTTGGGACGTGTTCGATGTTATGAAGGATAATTGTCCTAAAGCCATTTGACAGTTGGCTTTGCCAAGAAACAGTACCATGTCTGACGACAGGGACTAGGCGACCATCACCGACCTTGATATGGTTGCTGAGAGGGGAGGAGGTGTACTTGGTGAAGTGAGACCGGTCACTGAACATGTGGTGAGAGGCACCACAGTCGAGGATCAACTCAGTTGATATCAGGACTGAGCTTGAGGTAGCCATGTAGACTTGACCGATTTCCCATGTACCTAGGTCGACGAGGTTGGTGATGAGGTTGGCAGAACCCTTAGCAGATTTCGAGTTGTCCTTCTCATTCTCTGGACATCAGTTTGCCCAATGACCCTTCCCACTGCATTTTTGGCAGGTGTCCGACTCCTTTGGTCCTTTGGCCTTTTTCTTACCCTTCTTGACAAGAAGGGCAGTGTCCTCAGTAGTGGTCTCATGAAGCACTGGGCCAGAAACCAAATTCTAGGCCTAATAAAAAGGTGAAAAATCAATCATAAAATGTAATGATTTTTAAGTAACTTTCTAGTCAATAAAATAAAATAAAATTCAAAGTTCTTGTGACATTCTGTGTATGCAAAAAATAAATCTAAAACTTTGACTTTTTATTACCAAAAATATGTGTCTTCAGTGGAAATTCACAGTTTTAAGCTGCATATTCTATAAAGATCTTGTTTAATTCTTGTATTTACAAAATGCTATTAGAACTTTGACTTTTATTTTGTTTTTTTGACTAGAAAGTTACTTAAAAATCATTACATTTTATAATTGATTTTTCACCTTTTTATTAGGCCTAGAATTTGGTTTCTGGCCTAGTGAAGGCAACAATTCACTTCCATCTGGATACACTGGACCATAGCCCAAATTTTGGGCTCTATAAAAGTAAAGTAAAATTTTATAAAAAGTCTCTTACAAAACATACTTTTTAGACCCAAAAAATGATATAAAAATTCAGAATTGTAGCAGAATTTAATGAATCACAAAAACCTGTATAAATTCTGACTTTTGTATCTAGTTTTTAGAGCTCAAAAAGGCTCAATTTTTATACATTTTTTGCTAAGGCAAAATTCAGGATGCAAAATTTAATGTTCTGATATACTTTTATTTTGTCAAAAATTATAATATAATTATATATATTAAAATAAAATTTCATAAATAGACAGTCTAAAGAGAAGATATAGACTACTATTCTTAGTACATCATAGTCCCTGTCAATAAGAGTATTTGATGGAGGTATTTTGGTATACAATACTATGCATCTTGCCAATTTAGCAGTTTACATTTTATATTAGTTTAGGAAAAATAAATGTATGTCAAAACTTTGAATTTTGAATTTTAAATTTTGCTCTAACAAAAAATGTATCAAAATTGAGCCTTTTTGAGCTCTAAAAACTAGATACAAAAGTCAGAATTTATACAGATTTTTGTGATTCATCAAATTCTGCTACAATTCTGAATTTTTATATCATTTTTTGGGTCTAAAAAGTATGTTTTGTAAGAGACTTTTTATAAAATTTTACTTTACTTTTATAGAGTGAAAATTTTGAGCTACGGTGTCGATTGAAACTGGTGATTCACTAAATAACACTGTATATGCAATCAAAAGACTACACAACAGTATGCAAGTAAATGACAGTTTCCAAGAGAGTCTCGGGTAGGTCGTTTTACCAGATATCCCCTGTTGTTCAGGTGGGACGAATATAACTGACTGGTCAAAAGTTGTATGACAAACTGGTCAGAGAGAATAACCATAGCTGCTGTTACCTAGAACTGAGGTAAGAACCTGTTCTTATCCAAGCCAGTGAAATAACCTAGAAAAGACTAAATTGTAAGTGTAACCGTATGACTGACTAACTATACTGTGTTTTAGTTCTGCACAAAGATGCCTAGTCAATGTGAAGGACAACGGTGAAAAGACTAACAACTAAGAGGAGTGCTCAAAGGTTAGAACTCAACAATGTAAGACTGAGTGTTTTCTCGCAAGTAAGTTTAAAAGTAAAGATAATCGTATTCTGAGTAAAGCTAGAGTAACTACTATCTACTATTGAGCCTGGTGCTAACAGTAGAAAGAAGCTAAGAACTGAAGTGTAACTGAATGTAGAACTGGATCTTTGGGTCACTGTAGACCACGTACATCAAGAAAAAACAGCACAACACTGACTGAACTGGACTGCACTCTCTGGTGGGACTTCTACTGGGAAGACCTTGCAGAGTGAGACTCCTACTGGGAATGTCTCCTGGGGTGAGACTCCTACTGGAAATGTCTGTCCGTTACTTCAGAAACTGAGCTCCTTTTATGCTGTTTTGGCTGTGGCTGTGCAACTCTCTTCTCAACTAATCACATCTCGTGTTCCCACACCTTCTTCCAGATTATCAATCCCTTTCTTCCAACTGACCAATAGGATGTCTTGAGGAGTGAGTATTCGTAAGCTGATTTGCTTGTAAATCAGCGTTGAGTAAGCAGGGAATGTGTTTCATAAGCCAGAAAGTGTGCTTTATAAGCTGAGTTGTGGTGCTTGGTAAGCTGAATCCAAGATGCTTGATAAGCTGCACTTGCATTAGCCAATAGCATTAAAGCCTCAATGGTTGGTTTGTAAGCTACGATGGTAGTAGCCAATAGCATTAAAGCCTCAGTTGTAACATTCTCCCATGGTATTTGAAATGGGAAGTGCTAATACTCATTTAGGCATGTTCCTTCTCGTGTGATTACTAAAGGTCATGAATAAGCATATTAGTTTTCCCACAGTTTCATTGGAGTTAGTTACAGCTATAAGAACTTTTAAAGATTCTTGTGAAGGGTAGGTGTTTTGAGCATTGAGAGAGACAGGTGGGTAATACTAAGCTCCTGTTGTATACAGTTACTGTAGCACTATCAGTCTCTAGGGTAATTCCTTGTATGCTCTTTGAATCAATGTCAAATGTGTGAAAAATAGTGTGAAACAACTTTCACGCATGACAACGATCCAGTGATATGAGAACTGACATTTTCGATGGTGAAAGACTCCTCGTTGAGTTGGAAGATTTGGGATTTGATGAGATCCCACTGAGGCATCTTTGGAAGGGAAAGGACCAGGGCACGAGCAATAACACTGGGCTGGAAACCAAATTCTAGGCCCAATAAAAAGATAAAAAATCAGTCATAAAATGTAATGATTGTTAAATAACTTTCCAGTCAAAAAGACAAAATAAAATTCAAAGTTCTAATAGCATTTTGTAAATACAAGAATTAAACAAGATCTTTATAAAATACGAAGCTTAAAACTGTGAATTCCCACTGAAAACATATTTTTTTTATAATAAAAAGTTCAAGTTTTAGATTAATTTTTTGCCTACACAGAATGTTGCAAGAATTTTGTATTTTATTTTATTTTATTAACTAGAAAGTTACTTAAAAATAATTACATTTTATGACTGATTTTTCACCTTTTCATTAGGCCTAGAATCTGGTTTTTGATCCAGTGTAATGCACCTAGAGAGTCACCCGTCGCAGTGATGCGGTGGGAAAGATCAAGCATCCGGGCAATGTGGTCGGACATCGACTCACTGTCGATGAATTTCCATATAAAGAGGTCTTCAAAATAATGGTTGACATTCATGTGTTGTTGGTCTGTGTTATGGATCTTCTCCCAGATGTCCCAGCACTGGGCCAGAAACCTAATTTTAGGCTCAATAAAAAGGTGGAAAATCAGTCATAAAATGTAATGATTTTCAAGCAACTTTTTCAGCCAAAAAAATGAAATAAAATTCAAAGTTCTTACAACATTTTGTGCATTCAAAAAATAAATATAAAACTTTAAGTTTTTAAGATAGAAAAACTGCGTTGTGAGTGGGAATTCACAGTTTTATGCTTCATATTTTCTCAAATTTTTGTTGAATTCTTGTATTCACAAAATGTTCTAAGAACTTTGAGTTTTATTTCATTTTTTTGCTAAAAAAGTTGCTTGAAAATCATTACACTTTATGACTGATTTTCCACCTTTTTATTGAGCCTAAAATTAGGTTTCTGGCCCAGTGCAGAAATTTTTTGACATCTCCACAGCATCGATGTGAGGCTAGTGAGATGGCTCGGCTGCGCTCTTCATCAAGCCTACTGTGGCCTGATTGTCCTTCTTCCAGATCAGCCACTCCTTCTTTGCTATAGTGTGCTCAGCCTCCTGCCTGGCAGTAGGCTTTGGATCTGGCTTCTTAGGCTTGTCTTCGTCTCCTGTGACAATGAGTCATAAGCACTGGGATTCACTGGGTATAATACTGAATTTTTAGGCATAAAAAAGCAAGGAAAGATTTTAGAAAAAGTCCCAGCTTTTTTACTAGACTTTGTACTCTAAAAAATCAAAAAAGATTCAGAATAGTTGTAAAATCTTCTGCAGTTAAAGAAGATGAAAAAATTTAGAATCTTTGGTCTCATGAAAACTTCTATCACTTAATCTATAGGCCTATTGACCTACTTACTAGTTGACTTCTAGCCATATTAGACTGTTAGTAAGTAAGTTGATAAGTTAACAAGTTAATTTATAGGCTAATAGACTGGTTTGTTTAGTGATAGAGAATTTTATAAGACCAAAAATTCATACTTCTTTTATCTTCTTTAGCTGCAAAAGATTTTACAACTATTCTGAATCTTTTTTGATTTTTTAGAGTACAAAGTCTAGTAAAAAAGCTGGGACTTTTTCTAAAATCTTTTCTTGCTTTTTTGTGTCAAAAAATTTGTTATTATACCCAGTGATTGCAGTGCAGACTGGCAGTGTATGCGCCATTCCGCATAGTTTGAGCCATTGAGCTTCAGAAACTTGAACACTTTGGACATTCCAGCAGCAAGATCGGGGCCCATAACCTGACAGCGGATAGAGGTTGGAACAGGGGAACGGCGGCATGAGAGAGACGAGCGAGCGAGCACACAAAGAGAACTCCTAGAGTTCACAGACACAGATGATAGCAGACATGCAAATATATTGTTAGAATGGTAGATAGAATATACAAATAGAGTAACTATACCTAGAGTTCACTGATGCAGATGATAGCGAACGTGAACTCTGCTACTACAAAGAGATCGAAATATAAGCTATACGAGCAGTTACATAAGCAACTGAGTAGACTACTGAAGTGGTCGCCGTACAGTATGATTAAAGATTAAACAAGAAAGGTGAGTACATTACAGAATTCTTCATCATTGACAAAATCAGCATTACAAAAAATCATAACTGGGTATCTAATTTTAAGTGTGAGCTTTTATTACATTAATATCACTATTGCATAAGCTAAAGACAGTGAAACTAAGGAAATATAAATCTGTAAAATAGTTGATATAATTAGGATAAGAATTATTATATATTTTTTGTATAAGATTTTGCATTAGCAACATGATAGTACTATCAAAAGATATATGTTAGCTATATCCTATTTACAAAAGCCAGTTAGCAAATTTTTAATTAGCAGCACTTTGACCAAGTTATATATTATTTTTGAAAAAGAGAATTTTGATATATTGTAAAAGATTGAATCTTAAAAGTAAGACAGCAACAATTTATATATATAAATCACAAATTATAATTTATAAGATCTGCTAAAAGTCACTACCAGAAATCAGAGTCATTTTTAAACAAAGTAATACTATCTCAGATATCCTAAGAATTGTTTTAGCAAATATTACATTGGTATTTTATCTTAGATAATTAAGCTGGTTTTATATAACAGCTTTGCTAAAAAGCTATCTTTTGTGATCTGGCAATATAATATTTATCTAATATTTAAACAGAAATAAATATATTCTTTAAAAAATAATGAGAAAATCTTAGATAATATAATATATAAAATAATCTTCTTTTTACTCCTAAGCTTAATACAAATTGCATAATAGTAAAATATCCCTTTAGATGTGATATTGACTGCATCAATGATTATATTATAAACATATCTTTTCTTTATATTTATTTAATCTTTATAAATATAGTTATTTTAAGCAAATTAAGTAACATTATAACTGAGCTATTTATTCTAAAAATTGCTCTATAATATTGTAGAATTGTGGCATAGTAGAACAAATCTCTAATAAATATTTATATAGTAAAGAAGTTTTATTAAAAAGATAATAGCTAAAGTTGTAAATCTGATCTTAAGTGATAGTAGACAAATCAAAAAATAGTTTATAATTATACTTTTTCCTAGGTATTGATATACTGGTTATAAAACTTTGAGATATAATAGGTTGCATATTATAAAGATTTTTATAGAAAACTTTAGAGAGATTTATATCATTATATAAGATATATTATAAAAATAAGGCTAAATATTAGAAATATAGAAAAATATTATATTAAAATTTCTAAAATACAAAGATATAATTGCCTATATATTTTGATCTCATTTTGATAAGTTTTCTAATTGTGAACTAAGGTCTCATCTAATTTTAGTAAGTTTTCTAATTAAACATATATTTTTTCTAGTTTTACTAGTTTCAGATAACTTGATCTAATTGAAATATAGTTCTTATTTAATAGTGCTAATATCTCTAATCAAATAATATTTTAAAAAAAATTAAATATGAGTATTTATCTAATATTGATAATTTATCTAACTAGAAGTATATTTCTCTCTAATTCTCCTAGTTTTAAGATATATATATCTATACCAATACTAAATGTATTTTTATGTAGTATGTAAATATCAACTTTAACCTACTATCATTATTGCTAGTAGTTTCTAAGATATCAGCTAAAACTATTAATTTTCAAGTTTTATAGAGTATTTATCTAATTAATTATATGATACTGATAGAAAAAATTTTAAAGCCTCAGATCTATACTTCTCTCAAAATTTAAGTTTGATTAATATATAATATATACCTAATCTATAAGAAATAATGGAAAAATCTTGAATATTTAAAACTAGATAACTCAGACTTTATCTCATACTAACTTAATCATAGATTGTGATTTAGCAGTTCGATTGGCCTCATTGAAGCTGTGTCAGAAAGCTCCAGATCAGGGCTTTTGAATGAGCCCTCACATATCCTGCTATGTTATCCCTAGGAATTTGAGCATTGTCTACAAGATACTCTAATTTCCTTTACCTTTACCTCTATATCTCTCTCAGTTGTAGTTGGTTTCTCTTGATTCTAGGCTTATTCTGATCTACTTTCTAGCCGCTGTGCTCTTGCTTCTACCATATTGCTACTATCTTATACTTTTGGAAGATTTACTGATATATTCTCTATGCTTTTTCAGGCATATAACTTAATCTCTTTTCTCTACACTTTTCTCTAGTGCTCTCTTTATCTAACCTCGATAGTAAGTAGTTTAGCTATTTTTCTCAGATATTTATATCCTAAATCTTTCCATTTATGTAGAGACAAAAGTTCTCACAATTAGTCTGAGACATATCTACAATCTACTGACTGGTACTCTCAGCATTTATAATACTCTGGTTCTTATCCAAATTGATCTTTTATAAACACTGTATCTCAGACTTCTCAAGGTTCCCTGACTCTGCATCATATTTTATTTTGCACTTGACCTGGTATATAGGTCTTGATATACTGGCTATTAATACTTCAATAAAGGAGCTAATTGCATCCTAAGTATAAATTGATTTTAGATATTGAATAACAGCAAGTGAGATGAATATTCTTACATTTTCAATCACCTGATCTAGAACATAGAGAGATTGGAGTTTTGGAATTATTCTATATCTGTTTGGCCCAATTAGAATAGCACTAAATATATATTAAATCTTTGCCAGATAACTAAGATATATGGCCTGGAGCTTAATAGTGTTGTAGATTCTGTACTAATATAAGTAGCATCCTGAGATATAGAATATTGGCTGACCATTTGTTGCTCTTTCATAGTTACTCAAAGTATTTGGAAAATAGGCCAATGCTAGTAAGACATAATTTCTTTAGTAGCCTCTTTACTTTTGAGAATATCTGCACTAGTTGATAGCTCAGATAGTGACTATAGGTAAAAGAAACAGAGTTGGACATCAGTCTAGTAATATAAATAAGACATAAGTTGGTTAGCATCAGTTGTATATATTTGATTAAAACTAAGAATAAGTCAAAGTGAAATTATATTTATCCTAATACTATTATATAAATAGTATTAAAATAAAAATAAATTAAGTTAAATATAATATAGAAATAAATATATAAAATGATATAGGAAAAAAATAGACCTTTAGAAACAACAATCTACTTTTTGATTTATCTTGCTATTGATATTATCTTACCATATACTTTGCATAAAATAAAGAACTCCATATTTTTTAACAGGCCTTTATATATCTAAGCTTCTTGCTTAATCATTGGTTATGCTAACACAGTGTTATACTTTGTTGTTTGCAGTTATAATTTATATTGTAAAGTAAAAGTTTCTATAATACATTACTCCATAGTAGTATTGTACTGTTTTTAATTGGTCACTTAGATACTATCACTTAAATTAGACACCTCTCTAGAATATGTTTTATAGGACTGTTTGAGATAAAATAAACACCCAGAAAAAAATATTTTTCAAAATTATTGCTATTAAATATCTTAGTTTCATGTTTTTAGATTATATACCTAGTGTACATTATCTTTTAGACACCTAAAATGCTCTAAAAATCAAAAATCAAATTTTATAAGTACAACAAGTGATTAGATATAGAGAGAATATATATTATTATGGTACCTAGTATATGATATGCACTCTATCTACAATCTACAACTTAAATGAGCATTTTTGATCTAATATTGACTATACAACAATTGTATTTTGTGAAGGTCTTATTTTGATGGCCTAATTATCTAATTAGAAAGAAGCTGAGTAAAGTTGGGGCATATGGCCCCTGCATATCTACCTTAAGATATGAGAGCAGTATATAATTCTTGGAAAAGCTACTTCTGTTTTTTACTTTCTACTCTCATAACCTTACACTTATTATAATATCTAGATAAACTAAATTTAAGACTAAGAAATAGCAATTTGCTAGCAAATTCAAGGCATCTTAAATCAATCAGGCTGTAGAGGATTACAAGGAGCAATTAGGGCATCAGAAGCTAGAGTTGGAGTACCTGGGAGTATGAAAAGTTGCGTAGAAGTGGGTTGAATCTTGTAAGAAGAAGATGAGAAGTGATATCTGTATCAATTATCAAATACTGATCAACTATGCTAAGAAAAAGACAGCTTAAAAGAATACCAATAGATTATAGCTTACTTTTGAAGAAACTGAGCTTAAGCATTGTAGCTTCTTTCTAAGCCATCACTAGAGCATATAGACCAGATTTTGTCTACTCATATAGGTCCTGACTTTTCTTATGTTAGCAAGTGTTGGACAAATTACTTTGTTGAAAAGTAATCTGACTATATCTGCATAATATGGTCATCTTCTTTAGAGCAAAAGAGAGGTTATGCTGTCAATCCAAATATAAATGATGCATACTTTGATCTTGCTAACAATAAAATAGCTGAATACAACATTGAAGAAGATATAATTTATGAAACAGATGAATTTAGATGCAATAGATCCTCTGGTTAACAGAAAAAGGTTATAGGGGGATATAACTAGAAGCTTCACTATCAGCAAATTGGTGAAAGTTGAGAGAATATCAAAGTTATTATTACTATTTGTGCAGATGATACTACAATCCCTTTTGTTATTTTCTTTAAAGATAGTGCATTTCAGGTTAGCTAGAAATAAGACAATCTTGCAAATGCTTTATAAGTAAATCTGTACTCTATTTTATAATTTACTTAACATTTTACCTAATATTAGATATTTAAAGAAGGGCTAGATGAATGAAGAAATTGGGGTAGAGTTGATTAAGAATTTTGATAACTATATCAAAGCAAAGGCTTATAATCGTTACTGACCTCTCCTTGTTGACAGACATAACTCTCATTACACCTATATCTTTTTTTAATACACTTATAAAAGCAAGATCATTATTTTGTGCTATCTATCACATGCAATATATGTCTACTAAAGGCTTGATATTGCTATGTTTAGTACTCTCAAGAATGTCATTTAGCAAAAATGTAATAAACACAAATATTCTACTGATGAGATCTTTTCTAAGAAGAACTTCTTTCTAGTCTACAAAAAAGCTTACTAGCATATTATGACTGAACTGACAATCAAATTGGCATTCTATGTAACTGGGGTTTGGCTACTAGATAAGAGTGTTATCATTCTTGATATAATTGGCCCTACAAAGAAAATATCAATTAAGTTAGCTTTTCCTCTTGTGCCACCAACTTTCATTTATATTGTTGCAAAAATCTTTTGTAATGCAATTCAGTTAGAGATAAAAGAGGATTTATTAGAGGACAATTACAATAGCAAGAGTGAGATGAGTGTTGGAGATAATGATGACAATATTGACAGAGATCAAAATCCCTTCACTCTTTCCCCAATTGTTGAGAATGCTAATCATACATCAGATACCTTATCATTAGCCTTATCTATCATAATAGAGGTCTTACCTCTCATTATACCCTCCCTCTTCTATCACTTTTTTAAAAGATTCATGACATAATCAAGTACCTTGCTAAATCCTCACTCAAATATCTTATATGGACATATAATATATCTTCAAATCAGACTATCAATCAGCTAATCTAATTTGATCTGTCAAGCTGACTTATATCACTGTGGCTTTTAATAGTAATAATCAAGGAGGCTGAATAAAAGAACCAGATCCTGCAACATCAAGTAATAAAACTTCAAGCTGCAAATATATTTAATGAAGCTTACTGCAAGATATTACATAAACAACTTAAATTGAAGGATAAAAGGAAGAAAAAGAAAAAAGGAGGTTAGTTATTAGGTGATGAGTTACCAGTTTTACTTACTGGTGACTTTTTTATAAAGTGAGTAAAGGAATAGGAGAAAGAGCAGTAGAAAAAGAGAACAGAGAAGATAAAATATAATGTTAACAAGAAGGCACATTTAGAGAAGCTTGCTAAGTGAAAGGTATAAAAGAAGAACAAGCAAAAAGCTATCAACAAGATCAATATAAACTGGGAGGCAGTAAAAACAGCAATGGTCTCTATTAAAAAAGCAGTAGATATAGAATAAGACTGCTGAAAAAAAAAAGTCATATTATTTTGGTATTTTGAAGCCAAAATGAGGTCTACTTTCACCTGTAATTTCTAAGCCAAAGATACACAATGTCTTCAAATGCATTACTTCTGAGGAAAGTGATGCAAAAGATAAAAGATGATTCTGACTGAAGAGATGTCAGAGATGTATATTAACATCTCACTCTAGCACTTCAGATATCTAATTGACTAATCTAAGCATTAATTTTCCAATTATCATTTTATTCAACTTCAGTTGACTTTCATATACTTTTTGTTATGTGGTAGAGTCAATGTAATATAGTTAAGATCAAAGTTAAAGAGGTCAAGTAGGAATAGGGACTAGATTATCCTAAACCTAAGATGAGAGTTCACTCTAGTCACTTGTTATAGTTCTCTGAGATTTGAGTTTGCAGACTCTAGCAAGTCTCAAGTGCAGATGAAGCTGGCTGAGTTGAGCAAGCAGAGGGTCAGGAGTTACAGGGGTAAATCTATGTAGATTTAGTCTGGGATATTAATATGTTACAAGAAGTTCTTAAGTACTACTAAAAACAATAGGCAAGAGAATCTTAGTGAGAAGGAAGGAGAGCAGAAAAAACAATGAGAAAAGAGATTGGTAGCAAAAGAAGTATAAAAAAATAGGTATAGGTCTCTAACGTGGGAAATGTTGAGACTACCTATTGGAGCTAATAAGAGAGTTAGGTTGTAGAGTTGTGACTATAGCAGTTGATAACTGATAGAAAAAGGATTAAGTGGAATAGTAAGCAAGACTTTAGAGGACAGAGTTGAGTTATATGAAATTAAATACTAGAGGAGAAATGAAACAAAGGTTTGGTAAAAGAAAAAAGTACTTTGTATTGAGAGCATGTAATGTTAGCACCCTCCTAGAAATGTTCATCCTCAAATATAGAAGACCTGATAGTCCCTGACTGGTTCATTAGTGATATTGCTTATTGCAATATTGTCAGACTGATGATTTGTTGAAGTGGAAATGAAGGATGAGAGTTTATCAGAGACTGGTAATTGGTGAAGAGTGGCAATCTGGCAGTGTTGACTATGGTATCTTATTGAGACTTTAGGGCTTTTATGATAGAGAATAATGATCCAGATTGTGTGGTTGATACTGTAAATAAACTCAGATGCATACTTGGTGGGAACCAAAGAGTGGTAGGACTCTAGTGTCTATACTGGTAGACCTGTATATCAGTCTAGTTCTTCATACAAAAATATCATTTTGTTTCTATGATGATATTGGAATTTCACTTGTCTTTTTTATCATACACAATTACACTAATAGAGGCTTTGATATTTATAGATTTGGATCAGTACTATGATTTCAATTGAAGTACTCATGTTAGGAGTGGAGATGGTAAAGTGTCTAGATAAATCTCTTGTGAATTGTGAAATAAGCCTGGTTGTATTTATAGTAGATTTATTGTTGCCAAGTGATGTCTCTAGGAACTCAAGAGAAATGCTCAATGGAGGCCTCCCAATGTTGGTCTTGTGCTAAATCATTGTTATGTTCTAGAGCATTTATTTCTAATTTCTCTCCTCCTAGAGTGACAAAATCATCTTCCTGCTCCCCATCATGTTTAGAAAAAATAACTACTGAATGTCCTTGCCATTGAGTGTGGACTTGAGAATCTTGCAAGAAGTTTGGTTTGCTGATTGGAGGAGACAAGTGATATATTCCTGGTTCTCCATATTCATCAGCAATAAAGACTTGTCAAAGATTATAAGAAATATATGTAGGAAGTGCTAAGTCATCAAGGTCAAAAATTTGAAAATATAGTATTGGTGCAATATTATATCAGTTATCAGTTTTTTCAATATAATATACTCAATTCTGATAATCTCTGACAATCGTTCGATAGATCTCAATGAAAAACAAACAAAACAAACAAACAAAACAAAATTAATCTCAAAGAGACTATCTCACTTCTACACTTCCTGGACCAGACGCAAGATCAAAGGTTGAGCGCAGCATTCGTTTGTGGTTATGTATGACTTAATGTTCTTCTCATATGCTTAGGCTTACCTGTTTGGCAAACGTAAGACTTAGTTAAGAGTTAGGAGTAAAGTTAGAGATATATTGGGTTTTTAGAATGTAAGTGAGTGCTACAAGTATCAGACCTGCAGACTTAGTGACAGTAGACAGTAACGCTTAAAACAGTAACAATGACAACAGTACTTCAGTAAGAGGATGTTTTCCTCTGAGGATGAGTTCCTCCTTTGCTGTAATGTGGAAGGGATCTATATATACAAAGTTTGGCGGGGAATTTCAAAACAAGGAAAGGCATTGTTCTGTTCAAACAATGAGAAATGAAGCTACGATAATAGAAGAAAATGCATTGTGGGTCTTACATTGTCTGTACTAAAAAGGAAATTAAAAAAAACAATAGGGCTTGATCTCTTTCATTGTCTTCTCAGACTTATTTGTTCTCTGCGTTTGGGGAACAAAGAAAATGTCATGTCTTTAAACTAATTCTAGGTTAGATGACAACATAATGATCACTCAGCAAACATAATAGCACAAGTCGAAAATAGGGAAAGCGAAACAAACGAGAGTGAAAGCAGTCCGAAAGAAACAATTTTTAAGTGAAGCAAAAAAAAGTCCAAGTGGGATCAGCGAAACACTACTAAAGGGGTAATGATAAATAGTATTGGAGACAACCTAACAACTTTATAGCAAGAAAGGAAAAAATAAGGAGAATTTAAACGAGACCATTGATGCCCTTAACCTTGTCACTGTCGATGGACTTGACAGGAGTTTCCACCTCATTCTCCTCGTTCCTAAAGACATCTAGCTCGATAGCAACTTTCTCGATGATGACTGTCACCTCCGCCATCCTGGCAGGTGAAAATGGTCGAGTCGATTGAGACCCAAAGCTTAAACGAAGGGTTGAGAGGTCGGGCTCTCGACTGTCATAGACAGGGTCTTGCTGTGGCGGTACATAAGGAGTAGGAGGGTCTTCGAGACACCTCTGGTATTGTCATATTAAATTAGACATAAAGAAAAAGATTAGAACTTTCATTCAACACCATGACGTGTAGGTCATCTCTAGGCATAAGATTATTAGTGATAAATAGATTATTCAAATTTGGCTGTCAGAATTTTTATCCTTTGAAAAAACCTTCCAGGAAAATACAGATGTGTTAAGCTGCTAACAATGCCTACCTCTGAGCTCATATTGGTCTTCTGAGCTACTAACTCAAGGTAGCAATAAAAATCTATGCTAGAGATATTAAAAAATCATTAAATGAACCAGAATCTAGCCTGATTGAGTAGTTTGAAGGACTTATTCAGTTCACTGATGATATCAATAAAGGCACAGAAAACATTGTTGGTCAGAATAATGATTAAAGGTGTGTTAATATTGCAGCATCAGATGGGGTTTTTTCTCCAAGTGAGATTCATGATAACAATTTAATAATTCATTGAGAGAAGGGTTGCAGTGAGTGGCCAGGCCTCATCTTGCATTAGCTTGGCCAGCTATTATTTTAGTAATATAACAATGATGGAATATATAGCTTACTGCTTACATAGTGTATAGTGGCCTAATTCAAGAAGACATATGTTGTAATAAAATCAGAGTTATATGCTTACTGGATCAAAAATAGTTTGAATGCAGTTGATCAAAACTCAAAATCATCCATTACTAGGAGACCTGGAGTTTGAGACTTAGTGGCTTCCATGCTCAGACAACTCAGTTAATAGAAGAGCCAATTGTGCACAGACAACTTTCTTTTCTATTTTCTTCTTGACCTTGTTTCACAAAGCATGTACATGATTGCCTTTCAAGGCAATTTGCTGTTCGCATAAAGAGCAAGGTGTGGGTTGAGAAATAAATTCCAATCTTGCCATATTCAGTCTTTCACCTCTGCCTTCACCTTGCCCTTCTGTTATTGCTTGTTCTGTTTTTAATAGAAAGCTGAGAAAACAGCAATGCCTATACTCAATCCTGAGTATTCTGCAAGAAGAATACTCACAATGATTCCTCAGAAAAATGCAAGCAAGGTAGGTACCCATCTGACAAGTAGTCCTGTTATCATCTTTGCTGAGCTTCTCTTAACATTAAGAGTCAAATTTCTCAATGAAAATCTGGTAACAGATATCTCTTTGGCTACTCTGCTATGATCTTAAAACCATACTTCTTGCTCTTCATCTTTTATAAATAAGCTTTATCTCAATGATTCTATTATTTTCTTCATATTCCACTTTATCAGCATGATACTTCCCATTGCCAGATTTCTTATCTAAAACATCTTTTGTACTTTTGAAGATCTGCAAGATGACTCATCTAAAGTCTTTGCATGTGAATTCAGTTGCTGGCACTGGATATAATATAGAATATTTAAGCATAAAAGAGCAAGAAAAAATTTTAGAAAAAATCTCTGCTTTTTTACTAAACTTTGCGCTTCAAAAAATCAAAGAAGATTCAGAATAATTGTAAAATCTTTTGCAGTTAAAGAAAACAAAAAGATTCAGAATCTTTGATCTCATAAAAACTTTTATCACTTAACTTACAGACATATTACTCTACTTTCTAGTTTCCTTATAGTCATATTAGACTATTAGTAAGTAAGTTGATAAGTTAACAAGTTGATTTATAGGCTAATAGACTAGTTTGTTTTGTGATGGAAAATTTTATGAGATCAAAGATTCTAAATCCTTTTATCTTTTTTAATTGCAAAATATTTTACAACTATCCTAAATATTTTTTAATCTTTTTAGATGTAAAGTCTAGTTACAATTCCTAAGGTATGAAAGAGCATGTTTTATATTCTGGAGTTTGGTAGGGCACTTGTACTGTTACGGATTTCTGCACTACTCCCAATCTAGGGTTTAAACCTATGACATCATTTCTTATCAGTAACTTATCTCTAATTGATCACATTATTGAAATCTAATTAGATTAGAGTCCAAAAGGTTAAATAATTGTCTGTTCTATGTAGCTATCACAATATTCATCATACTCTTCAAAGCTATTGAAATTTACTATTCAATATTATATAAAATATTATAATTTAGATTGAAAATAGCTCTATAATCAGCCAATCTCTGTCTTATATTATGTGAAAATATAAACACTTCTAACTTCTCTATCTTAATATTATCTCATTTTATTTTATTATATTTAGATGCTCTTTTTTGTTGTCACAGAATATTTTGCTATTGAAATACAGGTTTTTCTTCTTTCATTTTGTATTTTAGGATATCAACAAATATCTACTAGCATAAAATTGTCAATATTATAGATAAAAACATATTTTTCACCATATTGTCTTCAATTTATAACAATAAAATAATCACATGCAACTTTTCTGACAGATTTAGTTTATATTTTTTTTTAAATATCAAATAATATATAAAAAATTATACTCAGCAATAAGATCTTATTTGTTATATGCTCTTTACAATGTCAGCAAAAAAAGTTATTTTCTATCTACATCATTTTTTTCTTCCCTAATATTGAGAGGTCTACCTCTCTGACGATCCTGGTGTCAGTGATATTCCTCATATGACATTATTGTAGTTGTATGCAAGCTCCAGTTGACTAGGTGTAAGAAATAGGGAAGGTGGAAATTGAATGATTGGGTGTGCATCAGAATATGTAGAAGTACCAGGTTATATAGATAGTAGCTCAGTGATATTGCACATAAGTAAATAATAAGATAGCGGTACTATGTTAGGTTCTAGCCATAGTGTGGAGAGAGGTACATAGGGCATTTCACCTCGAGTATATTTAGTGCTTGATGAGATTGAAGCAGGCAAGGGTAGAGAAAATAGAGGCATAGGAAACAGTGCACTTGAACCTGGTGTATGTAGAATATCTTCTTGCCTCATTTGTGTAAATGCAGATACTGACAGGGCTGAAGGGAAACCAAATAGTGATTGAGATGTCTCTACAGACTTCTCTCATTTGATAGACCTAGTTGCTAGTAGGAGATTAGTCCATATACTCAATTCAGATAGTGTTGATAGAGAGAATGGTAGTTCTGAAATCTCCCTAGATATATAGAGTGTACTATCTCTGCTAGGAAGAAATAATAGACTCATCTTTTGCAGTCATAAATCTCCTATGACCTCAGCCCATGCCTTTTGCTAGTTCTTTTTCAGAAACCTCCTCAATACACCACTCCCCTTTATCATACCATCTGGATTGTAGCAATAATGAGGGTGATTTGTCTTCACTAAATTCTATACTTGTCTTATGTTATCTTAAATATTTTTTCACTAATGTCAGAATTTACCTACTAGAAATTTGTAAACTTGTGCAAACCAAATGACAAACCAGTCAGAGTGGTCAGTTAATGTTTATACATATTCTATCATAAGGATATAGAATGATTTTTGCTAGATTTGGAAGATTGCTGAGTGCTATGACATTGGGGATGATTAGATGGATAAGACTGGTAGCTGTTATATTAGTTAATGAGTTAATATGAGGCTGTGGTCTTTGGGTTTTGCAATTATGACCTGAACCTAAATATCAACAGAAATAGACATCCTGTCTTACATAATGTCATTCACATCAGATATATATTATTAAAAATATAGAATATAATAAATATTTCTTATTCCAGTGATAACAATATCTCAAGAGTTGCATCAAAGTTTTATATCTCACAATTACAATGACTATTGAATAAAACACATTGTATAAGATACTACATTCACATTGGTAATAGAAAAAACTACATTGTACACAATACCACAATCACATTAGTGATTGGAGAAAACATATTCTACAATCTGTCTATAATTAGATAGAAGGAGGGGAGCAAATCAAGAAAGTGGCAACTATATTAAAAGAGTAACAGTCTTTAGCATAAATGGAAGTGGTATAAATTACCCCAACAAGATTACCAGACTTGAACTCTCTAGGGTGCAAAGGACAGTCAGAAAGGCTGGCTAAAGTAAAGGGCACCTTTGGAGCACCCATTTTGAAATATTTGGTAGCATATATCAGAACTAGCAAAAGAAAAAGAATAAAAATGAAAGATGGATGTTTAAGCAAATGTTGACTCACTATCTTCACTTGTATATAAGGCATTTTTCCTCAACAACAGTAGGTGAAGATAATCAGAAACAAATGTACCCTTCTCTTCACTGTCTTGATATAAAGTAGAGAAAAAGTATAAGCCAGGAGCAACCTCTCTAAATGACTTGTCTAATTCTGCTGAGCAAAAATATATAAATATGAATAAGACACAAGCAGACATATACAACTTACATTTAATAAAAATGGTGGAGAAGTTGATTGTACCTGCATAAATAGGAACTTTGTAGCCTTTTTTGTATATCATGTTGATACAAGCTACAGTATGTTCCCACTTATGTTTGATAGGCTTGAGAGCAAGCATTTTGATAGACCATGGACCATCTTTACCCATCACTTTGGCCTTAGTCAGATTGGACCTATTGACTAAGCCAAATAAGACACAGTTAATACAAGTAGCATCATCACCTCATCCAAGACTAGTAATAATATGGTCTTTGCTACCCAAATAGGTATGTCATCTGAAACTGGCAGGGGCAGATTTGGCCAGATTGGAAAGAAAGAAATCAAGGCTAGACTTAGTTCATAATCATTAATGTCTTCACAGCCTATCACATTGGTCAGCTATCAGTCCTAGGACCTATCAATTCTTGGTGATTCCTATTTCTATATCCACCTCTTCATGGCTACAGCCGAATACGAAGGTCGAGTCAATCCAGTAAGATAGTTGTATGCACAGTTGATTGCATACAGATGGTATTTAAGACTTGACTATTGTGCATGTCTTTGCTGTCAGATGCTATCAGATGAGCTTTGTATATTGAACAACTCAAGGTACCTTGCAGATTCTCAGTCAAGTTCTCTATACAAATTCACAAGTGTTTTCCTATGACCAATATCAGATGAAAGCACTTGCTTGTAACTACTAGTTACCTGTTTCACTCATTCATTCAGCTCAACTAGTCAGTTTTCTGATCATGGTGTATGTACTCACTAAGTGCTCTCACTCAACATATGGCTTAGTCATACAAGTCACAAACTTAAGGATTGTAACCACCCATCTACATTTGCCACTCATATTAATATCTCCAATTGAGTAGTTTTCATCAATTGCCTGGATAATTTACAAGTTAGTTAATATCTATATGCTTTACAGATAAAATAAAAACTTGAGCTTACTTTTTGTATAAATTGTTGAACTTGTAATTCTGACAGTAGTTTTCAAGATTGAATATTTGTACATTGTTAAGCTTGCTCAAAGGAAAACTACATAATGCTGTTGAGATACTGTATGAAATAATTATCAAAAACATGTATGCAAGTTGAGAAGATTGTCATACATTTCCTTCAACATCCTATCCTGATTGAAGCTGGGGGTAGTAATCTGGGACCGATCAGGAGCATCATCATTGAGCTCAACTGCCTCCTCTTCTTCAGAAGCATTGTCTTCAGAGCCATCAGCAGAGGCTTCCTTGGCAATGTTGTCAATTAGTCTGTCACTATCAGAACTCTTATTTTCAGATTCCTCAGTTCTAAAGAATAAGCATTGAGTTCTATATTACGATTCCTGAGGTACGAAGGTATCGTTTTTCTTGTCCGAACTTTGCTGGGGCGCTTGTACCGTAACGCGAAACCACTACCTAGCCCTAGTCTAGGGTTTAGAGGGAATTTTATTTATCTCATATCTTCACAACCACTGCATCTTTTGCTCTCAAAACTTGACCACAGAACAACTTAAAGTTTGTACTATAAGTCAACTTCCAAGAGCAAAATGAGTTGATAGAGAGAATGTTGAGATATGAGCAAAATTGAGATTTGGGTTGAATGTGGGAAAACTGGGCGCTTGTTGAACCCTAGAGTGGGGTTGGCCCTATGAGCCCTGGTAATCGCAAAGATGTGAAATTGTAGCAAACTAACCTCACTCAGTTGTTGTATAAACAATGTCAATAGGTAGAGCCTAAGAAATAGAGCATAGTAGAAGTAGAAAAAAGGTGATCTGGTCAGAATTGACAGAGAGATATGTTAAACAATATGTGTTTTTGGAGAAAAAGTGAAACAGAGACTTACTTTCAATATTATTGGAAGTGGTGTATATACCATCAGATAGAGCTCAGAAAATGACACCTGGTAGCTACAAGAAGTATGTAGTTTGGATAGAAATTAGGAGAGCTATAGGGAAAACAACATATGAGTCTATGTTTTGACAGAGAGTTGCCATATATGGTATGTTTTCTGTATTATATAATCAAAACATACCTTGTTCTCAAATTTCAATTTGCAGAGGGTGCTTATTTCAGCTATTATGTAAGCATATTAGTCTATATGCAATAAGCCAAAACAGATGTAGTGAACAAGGTCTCTAAGTGTTGTGTCCCAAGATGCCTAGCTCACAATGTCATGATTTGGCTTTACTTGCTTATATAATGTCTCTGTATAGACACTGCATAATGTGACAGATGTGTAAAACTGACTCACCTCAAATAGACCTGCCAGGAGTTGGCATAAGGCTATTTTCTTCATTAAGACATGCAGTCCTGGATAGAAGAAAATAGTATAACCATCTAAGTGCAAGTAATACCAGCACTTGAACGGATGATGTGGGGGGAAAGAGAGATTGAATAATGATCAAATCAAACTTTGCAGATCATATTTGTACTTATTTGCTTAGGTAATAGTGTAAATGTGGCAGTAGCAATGTGAGGTCACTTGATGATTATATGGAGAGTCTCAATGGATAGAGGTTGAGAAATGGAGGCTATTAGCAAAAGAAAGTAGGTGATTTGGATAGAAAGTGGGAGAGATATAAGGCAAACAACATATGTTTTAGAGGAAAAAGCGGAATATGGTATGTTTTTGAACCTTATCGGTGGTGGTGTGGACGCCATTGGATAGAGCTCAAAAAGTGGAGCCTGGTAGCAAAAAGAAGTGTATGATTTGGATAGAAACTGGGGGAGCTATGGGGAAAAGAACATATGGAGAATATGTTTCGGCAGAATACTGCCATATATGGTATGTTTTCCGCATTACATAAGCGAAGACATGAGTTATGTTCTCAGAATTCACTTTGCCGGTGGGCGCTTAATACCGGTTATTATATAAGCACATTAGTCCATATATGGGTGTATTACAAACAAATATAAATAAATAATGACGTAGTGAACTAGGCGCCTAAGGCAATAACCCCAAAGCGCCTAGTTCACTACGTCATTATTTATTTATATTTGTTTGTAATACACCCATATATGGACTAATGTGCTTATATAATAACCGGTATTAAGCGCCCACCGGCAAAGTGAATTCTGAGAACATAACTCATGTCTTCGCTTATGTAATGCGGAAAACATACCATATATGGCAGTATTCTGCCGAAACATATCCTCCATATGTTCTTTTCCCCATATCTCCCCCAGTTTCTATCCAAATCACATGCTTTCTTTTGCTACCATACTCCATTTCTTGAGCTCTATCCACTGGTGTCCACACCACCACCAATAAGGTTCAAAAACATACCATATTCCGCTTTTTCCTCTAAAACATATGTTGTTTGCTCTATATCTTTGTCAATTTATATCCAAATCACCTCCTTTCTGTTGCTACTATGCTTTATTTTTGAAGCTCTTTTTACTGGTGCTTTTTATTTGTCCCTATCTCTTACCCTCCACTATCATAACATTATTATTTGATTAAACCTGCAATTTCTCCTTTATAAATCTGAAAAGTGATATTTAGCATAGTGATCTGCAGGCTAAGGCTTGAGCTCTTCAAACCTTCAAGCCTGATCTACTATAGGCCTCACCAAGCCCAGCCTTCTGTATAGCTTATAAGGGCTTATTGGATAGACTTTGATGTTAGACTGACCTTTATAAGTCATTAAGCTCAGACTTAATTGAAGTTTTGATCAATTATTGGCCATATATTCTGTTGACTATTAACTGCATGCACCCTATTGACATCCATATTCAAGATATTATTTATATTCTCAGCTTTGATCTAATTCTCAAGATAGCAATATCTCTTCTCTTTGTCTCAGTTAGCTATAAAACATATCACTATAATCTATAGTTCAAGAAATAAACCTACCTCTCTTATCACTATATTTACATATTCAGTTTACCACTACAAACTAACTAAGAAATTATACAATCCAAAATAGAAAGCTTAAGCTAATATATTAGCATAAAACTTGATCTCTTGCATATATAGAGATGACACAACTAGCTATATCTACTAATAGTGCTTATTAATCAAGGTTTTCTTCTTTCATTGTAGCTGTCTCTTCTTTTATTTTAACAGCAATCTCTTTAATTTTAGCTCCAGCTTTACAAAGCTTTTTAGCCTCTATTCTTCTAAGCTTTTCAATAGCAATTATCTTAGACAATAACTCAGATGATCCCAAATCTAATAAGAATATAGAGAGTGTTTATTCTCATATAATTTTTTTTAAATTGATGCTAATAACTGACTGATACTTATTACAGAAAATAAAAACTGAGTATGATAGAAGATAAGTTTGGGACTTATTATATTTTGAAGATGATAAATCTGGATCTGAAAACAATGCAGATAAATCTAAACCAAAAGTCACCTCAACTTTAAAGGTGTGAAAGTGAAAGATATCTCAAAAAAGGCAAGATAAATTTTTATTATAATATTACTTTATTAAACTTCTAATGAAAAATACAAATCCAGAGCCTATCAATGAGAAGGGATTTCTTAAGATATAAATGTTCAATCCATTAGAACTGATCTTTCAAACTCAAGCTAGCCTAGTCTTGATATCAACTACTTCTTTAGATCTCAGTTGCAGAAAATATCATCCTCAGATAGTCAGAAAGACTATAGAGTATGTAAACTTTAGCTATAAATATTTCTATTAACTCAGATATTATCTGTTACTAATATTATATAGTAAAATAAAAGAACCATAATATCTAGTGGCTAATATCTCTATATTATGTTATCATCTAAAGACTCATCATATTGTATATTTATTTATTTTAAGTTTTATGCTTATTATAGTCTGATCTCAATTGATAGGATAAGTATCACAAATAAGTCATTGAGAATCACTTTGTGTCTAAATTCTCTAAAGATATATAGAAGTAAAAGATTGCTTAGCAAATACAAAATAAAATGTCAACAAACTCTCTATCCTCACCTCCAGAATTGCTCAGGATATAGAGCAATATACTATATTTTGTATATCATTACTAATCTTTTCACTTCACTTAATAATGCTTCTGATACTCAGTTGTAATGCCAGCTCTTTATCCAAAGATGAAAGATGCTTATTTTCAATAACACTAGTTTGCTTATCTATAAAAAGAAGCATATATTTTAATAAAATCTATTATAAATATTTCTCTATTAAAAAACAGATGATATATTTTGACCTTTCTTTCTCTAGTATATAAAATATTACAAATATATCTACAACAAAAAGACTTAGACTATATTAACAATGTATAAACAGCTAACTAAGAAGGCCAAGTTATTACATAAGGTATCTGATAATGATGAGTCTGAAGATGAAAGGTATATTCTGCCTTTCAATCTACTCAAGTTATAGCTCAAAGAATTCAACAACTATCTTAACTCAATAGAATTTCTCCTTGAAAGCATGCCTGTGGTTTACTAGTGAGGTGTGAGTAATCTGGATATTATCTTAAAGGATTGTTACTATTTTTTTTTGCCTTTTCTTAGTTGAATGCCATCTGATATCTAGTATAAGCTGCTATTGCAAGAGACTACCTTTATATAATGGCATCCTTAGTCTCAAATTTGTATAATGGCATCCTTAGTCTCAAATAAATATGCCTCCTCTTAAGGTGGGATTATTATTAGCAAATAATGATCATATCTCAAGAGCAATATTGTGGTTTATTTTGTCTATAAATATTGTCTAGGCTATCAACTAGCATAGATATTCTCAGAGATAAAAAGGTCACTGAAGGAATCGTGTTTTGTCAGCATTGGCCTATTTCCCAAGTATATTTATCATCTTATCAGGTGTGTCATTTAAATGAACTATATAAACTCAAAGCTTTTGAATATTCTAATATATTACCTAATATAGACCCTGAAATTTTCTAAAAAGCTCATATAATTAGATAGACTAAGACTGCAAGTAGAAACAATTTAAATACAAAAAAAGAAATTTGACTAATAAATTATCTGATAAGAAGATAGAGGCAACTGTATTTGATAAATCTTAGCATCAGCCTATGGTCAATAGGCTGAGAAAGGTTCATTTTGTATATTTAAATATTTGTCATTATATTATTTGATATTTTCATGACATGTAATTGTAAGTTTGAGATAAGATAATAATATTAAGATTTAGTTACCTTGTCTTTCTTCTACACAAACCTCTAAGCTACACAGTTCTCAGATATTAAAAGCTGTTCAATAGATCAATTATTGAGATAAGATTTCCTAAACCTAAATATAACTGAGCCTACTATTTCAGTCTACAGCTGTGATAAAGAGAAGTGTGATAGTGTTATATTAGCATTATACAACTACTTGTTTGCTGCATATATCAGAAGACTCAATATTCTATTATATCTCTATATTGAGTTTAATTGCAGTCTCAGCTTATCTCTAAATCTGTATCACTAGCTACTAGCAAAAACTGGTCTTGCTTCCTATTGACAGTTAATATCTAACTGAATCTTTATCTGGATAATTTCACTTTGTAAGATCTTATAATGCTCATAAGCAAGATGGTGGTACCTCTTGATCTTGTTGGTTGCCAATACAGACTGCTTGTATAGTATCAGGAGTTTCTGCAATAAAATTCAATTTATGTAGGCAGCTATAGTAGAAAATATCTGTGTGTGTTCTCTCAGTAAGGGCAGCTTGCAATGCTTGGAGAAGCTCAACATTCTCCACCTGCAAAGAATTTTGCCTCTTTTTTCTCCCAGCAGTCCAAATTGGCATTGGTTAGTTTGAAGTTTAGCATTGCATTTTAGAAGGCAGAAATGTCTCATCTAAGAATATCAAAAGCTTGCTTGTAATTGTTGAATATAAAGATACTAAGATTTTCATATTTATCTTAGTTTCATTGATAAAAAAATGCATTGATAATAATTTGATAATAGTAAGGCAATATATATCAAAGGATGATTGTGAGAGCATTTAATGTACTAAAAATCCACTTTATCATTTTAAAGTCTTCAATGTCAACTCTGAGGATAACAGTAAAATGATTCTTGATCTGGCACTGATAGTTGTGTGAGTAGCCATGAAATGCATTTACAACAAATTTGTGAGACTTTTCTATAACTTGTGAAGGTAAGCTAGAGTTTTCAGCTGTAATTTTGAACCCACAGTTAATATCTATACCACTTGCAATATGAGAAAGTAGGATTTTAAGTGCCTTAGTGAAAATAGAGAAAGAGTATTTGGCTCTAAGTGAAGGTGAGTTATATAGTAAAGTGAGGTAATGAAGAAACTTACAACTTGCCACTCCAAATCATACTGTATATCCAGAGTATAAAGCTATATCAACATATATTGGTATAAATCCTTGTCTTATCAAAGATGACCTATAATCACTTTTTTTTATCAGATGTAGTAGCTTTCCAGTTTCTCATATACTGGTTGATATTACTTGTAGAAGTATCTTACATTCTATTAGTAGGGTCTCCTTCTTGGTCACTACTTCTCTTAACTAGAGCCATCATCTTCCCTGGAATCCTCATCTATGATTCATATCTCTTGATATCAGTTGGAGGGATATAACTTGATCTCATTTGTAAGGTAATCTACAAATAACTAGGGCAGGGGGTAGTCACTATCTTCAAACATATGAGTATTGGCCACTATATGATTATCAGAAAAAAGAACATACTTTGGGCTATTATTTCTATTGTATGTCCAGAAATAACTATAAGTCATTGAAGGTTTATCTCTGAGTTTTATAATCATTAGTCTGCTATATAGACAAGAAATTATAGACTTAACCTTATAGCAGCATGCTCTACAAGTGTTTAGAACTCTTTAGTTGGGAATATCTCAGCCTAGCTTGCCATTGATACAGTGTTGAGAATGCAAAGATAAATTTTATAGGTTTTGGCAAGTATAGCTCAAAGGTATCTTCAAAAGGGCACCTAGAGATTATGTTAGTAAAGGAAGTAATACATATAAGAGCACAAGTTTATCTTATAATAGTCACAAAGGACTTTAGAAAAAGCTTCTATACTAAAAGAGACCTTGCAAAGACATAAGCAATAGAACAGTTACAGAGTTCAAAACCTAATAGTGATAGTAGATGATACAGGTATCTTAGCAAGATAGCCATAAAGTGCCAGATCAATAGAGGGAGAGTTACCAGTTGCTATTTGGTAAATAGTAATATTTTCTTTCATAATAAAAATATTAATTATTGTGACAAACAACTTATATACTAGTAATTAGCAGCAAAAACAAGCTATTTTCCTTAGTAGTCCATATATATCTTATCCTCTTATCTTAGGTTGAGCATATATTCTCAGTTTTGATTAGCAATATGTTTACAATTAAATTTGCTAGGCAAAAAAAGCTGCTGGAGAAATAAGTCATTATAGTCTATAGTTAGTTCATTATCCTTTTTGAGTTCAAGAAAATATAATAAGTAAGGCTTAATGATTGTTCTTAGAATAAAGACTAAAGAAAAGAGAATATAATATCTTATAAAGTATTAGAAAGATTATGACATATAAAGTGTAAGTCTGATGAAGCAAGAAATTGAGCCTTACTACAGAGTGACATTTATGTCAGCATAGTAAGTGGGTGCTTAAAAACAATGCTTTGCTTGCCTTCATCTATTCTGTGCTGATGGAGTCATCTCATTGAAATTCCTGCCAATCCTCACTTTTCTTTTCCCACTCACCTATTACTAAGAAAATACTAGTATATAACTTGCCCTCAATTTACTCTATATTTAGCATCTCATTACTTATCTCTTGTATTATAAATTTATCTTATAAGCCTAAGCTTATAGATTTAAACCAATCAATAATATAAACTTACCTTTAATAATAAGATGCATCTACTAATATAGCCAACCCAAGTATATACTAGCTTAGCATGCTTATTTTATAATCACTCTTTTACTACTACTGTCTTCAATTGATCAATTAGACACTATCACATAAATTAGAAACCCCCTCCTAACACCAATTTCTCACTATTTGGAATAAAACTTGGGGTGGAATATATGTAAATTGAGATGCTCTATCATCTGTACCCATTATCTCTTCTGAAAGTCAAATTTCCTTAGTTCCAGGCTGCATAAATTGGTGAAAAGTATGAAAACTAAAATATTCTAAGAGTATTTATAGCTTCATTTTGAGGATAAGTAGATATATTATGACCATTTTTATCTCTGCACATTTTTCTGCATTTCTCAGATCCAGAATTATTACTGTACAACTTCACATTTCTCAGAAATATAGTCAATCATGAGTTTTAGACATCTAAATAGTGGGAAATACTATATATAGAAAGTGTCTTTTTGAGTTTGAACACAGACATTTAAACACTTTCTGAGGCAAAATACTTTGTCTAACAATTTTCTATATATTCTCAATATAAATTATCATGAGAACATTGTAGGAATGAGGTATTAAGTGACCCCTTAAGGTGAGGATTTGTACTATACATCTTGGGCATCAAATAGTGTCTAATTGACTGATCTGGGCACATGCTCCCTGGGTAACAGTAAAATACAAATAACATATACTATGATAGATGGATTTGTCTAGTTCCTTTTGTATCATATAGAGAAAATATATACCTACAACTTATTATGTTGAAATATGAAGCAGTAATCTAGAGGGTGACAGATTATTAAAATATAATTTGGGTATCTAATTGACCAATTGAAGACAGTATTGTCATGGTTCATCTCAGAGTAACATGGGGGTCACAGGAAGAGAGATTGAGTAGGAGGTAGGAGATGCGAGTTAGCAACTCAGGACCTGTAATGTAGATAGAGTTTAATATAGATGGGCTTGACTTCAACTTATGTGTTGTGCCATTCTAGAATACAGCTTTAGATTTCAGAGACAATGCGAGTCAGTGACATAGGAACTAGTAGGAGACCTGAATGCAGATGGAGGTAAATAGGAGGTACCAGAATAGCTACTAGGATATTTTGTCAGAATTTAGAGTTGTTAACTAAGCAATCTCTAGAAGATGAGTGTAGGGATGGAGAGTTAAGATGGTGGACTAAACTGAGGTCAAGTCCTAAGTTAGAGGTGTAGGGAATCACATGGAGGGTTGGAGGTATGAGGACAAATCAAAGTTGAGTTTTGTACTAAAGAAATATAATGAGTAAGATGAGTATTTATACTACAAGACTTCTACAAGGAAATAGAGGACTTGGAAAAAATATGAAAGGGATAGTGTGTGAATGGTATGATGAGATTGGAATGAGGTTGGAGGTATAGGAACATGTGAGAAGGTACAGGAGAAAGAAATAAGTGGCAATAAATCAAGAGGCAAATGAGAAGGATATTGCAAGAGGTGATGATTGGAGACAGATAGGCAATGTCAGGGAGAGAAGATATATGGTAAGAGACTATCTAAGATATCAGCTATGATAAGAGGCCATGAATCAGATAGAGGCAAAAGGGATAAAGTTAAATCAAAGATAAAGCAGAGGTTGAGTTGGAGGGTTGGAGGTAAATAGTATAAACAATAATGAAAGCATATAAATAAGGTTAGGTTAATAACTGTGAGAAAGATGAGGATAGTTTGCTAATGTATGAGATTCTAGGCCAGATTGGAGATCTCATATGATCAATTAGGATTAGTTGGGATCATATGATGAGGTTCTGGCATAGTTCTGACAACTATGCAAGAACTATTTCAAGACCTATAAAAAATATACCAATTACGATTCCTGAGGTACAAAGGTATCGTTTTTCTTATCTGAACTTTGCTGGGGCACTTGTACTGTGACATGAAACATCAACAGCCCCTAGCCTAGGGTTTATAGTCAATTTTGTCTAGCTCATATCTTTGCAACTACTGTATGTTTTGCTACCAAAACTTGACTACAATATTATTCAAAGTTTGTACTACAAGTCACTCTCTTACAGAAAGAGAATTGATAGGAAAGATGTTGAGATATAAGCAAAATGGAGATTTGAGATGAGTATAGGATAGTTGGCCATTGTTGAACTCTAGGCTGGGGTTGGATGAGAACTTGGAGTGTTCCATTTGTTTTATTTATTCAAACACAACAGATGCTATTTAACTACAAAGAAACTATTCTAGATGTTCCTTTGCTCACTTCAGCTTACATAAAGAGTGTTCAAATACAATAGGGTCTATCTTCATCTCTTCCCATTCTTCTCCCAGATCCTCTTTCAGCCTCCAATATAAGTCCACAAATACTGGCTGCACTTCATCAATGCTATACTTTGCATTTCTTGTCTTCTGTTCAACAAGCTGCAAATATACCAAGCCTCCTACTGCACCTTTGCTAACCTTTGCAACCAGCTTACCTATCTTCTTCACAATTAGTTTGTTGATGATGTCAGCATATGCAAGGTCACCAGCAATAAGTATACCAACAAGATCTCCAATATGGTAAAAGGCCTTCATATTGTCTGTAGGATCAATCATTGTAGCCATCCAATGAATAAATCCAGTAAAAGACTGCTGTTCATCTTTTGAAACTATATTAGAGGGTGACAATTATCAAAGTGAGCTATAACAATACACACCAGTCATTGTTTCCAAAAACTGAGTCCAAACAGCTTGTAACATCTTCCAGTACTTTGCTGGTAATTCTTCTGCTCTCCGAGCCATGTTTGGGCTTCCATATGCCCTAGAATTATACCAATCAGAGAGTACATATTCACTCCTGAATGCCTGAAATGTGTCGAAGGTAAAGTTGAATGGCATATTCCGAGATGTCTCGCTATTGAAGCAAAGGACACGGAAAAGAAGGAGATTGAATAGATCGGCTGGCTCTCGGAGCTTGGTAAGGGGACCATGAGGCTGGGTAAGAAGATTCTGGCAAGATGGCGCTTTTTCCCGGAGAGGTAAGTAAAAGTCGGCATGCTTTGGGTCGGTCAATCACTGGTACATTGGATGACCGGGTAGAAGTTCACCTTTAGTTGCCTTTAGGGAATCTAACAAGAAGCCCTTGAAAAGCTGATAGCAATGTTGAGCGAGGATAGGGTTGAGCTGCTCTGGTATCTCTGCAGGCTGCAGCGGCATATTGCCTTTATGTTGAAGAGCAGTGGATAACTTGGCATGAAGTTTCCAAAGCTCATCTAGGAGCTTTTGCTCGATGCCATTTTTATTTGTTGCAGGAAGGTTGAACAGATATACAGAAAAGGCATACAGAGGTGTAGAGATCATCAACCTGCTGTTGAATTCATAGGTATTGCTATAGATCCACTCTGGCAACTCAGTACATATTTCCCATACACCAGGGAGGAAAAGGACACTTTGACCTAGAGCATAAATCAGATAGTTGACCATCATACACTGGTATTCTGCCTTCTTGTCATTACTTAGGATATCGAGCTACTGGTACAAGTACTACAAGATATCTTTCAGGAGGTCCAATGTCTGTTGATGTTCACCTTTCAGATAAAGACGAGGTTTTGCTGGGGCATAGATATATGTCTTGGGAGAAGCTAACTTGGGAAAGTAGAGCTCAGAGAAGAGTTGGAAGCCAGCTAGCTTATCTATGAGAAGCTGTTGGATCTTCAGTGTAAGATACAGAAGCCATTTCTCATGATCAGACTCAAATAAGGAGGAGCAGGCACAAGTCAAAGGTGACCATATGGATTTTCATGTGTATCATGATGTACCAGGACCACTTAAAGTCCAGCACGAGTCTACTCATGGATCTACTCAGACTTGACCTGTGGGTTTTCCCAAATTTCAAACCACTACTTGGACTCATATGAGTCGAGTCAATATTTGACCCAGACCTATGGGTCAAGTACCCACCATTCTGCAAGTACCTGTGGGTACTTGGTCAAAAGATCCATGACTCCAAGTAGATCCATAGGTATTGCTCATATCCACTGAATTACTGTAATATAGAACCAGATGTAATAGAAATTTCAGAAAACATTAATATTTGTGGTCCTACAAACAATCAAATCCTACTCTGAGTCAGAAACATCAGGAGTAATTAACTCTGGTAATTCAGACTCATCAACACCACTTTCCTCAATTTCCTAACCTTGAGGAGACCCCAATATTCCACTATGAATAGCCTCTTCAGAACAAGCATGAAGATATTCTGAGTTGTGCAAGATATCAGATAGCCAGATGGTGTCTTCATTAGAGGGCATAAGTGCTCGCTCTAATAGCTATAGTTGCCCCAGAACATGAGTTAATGAGTTAAATTTGAAGCAAGCAAGATGTAACAGTTAAGAAACTCACCAGCCACCTGCCCTGAGCCCAAACAAAAAGGCGTTCAAGTTATTTTATGAAAAGTCTCTTACAAAAGATGATTTTCAGACTCAAAAAATGATCTAAAAATTCTGAATTGCAGCAGAAATTAATAATTCACAAAAACCTATGCAAATTTAGACTTTTGTATACACTTGTCAGAGTTCAAAAAAGCTCTATTTATATATATTTTTTGCTGGGGCAAAATTCAGTATGCAAAATTCAACATTTTGATACACTTTTATTTTGTCAAAAATTATAATATAATTATATATATTAAAATAAAATTTCATGACAAGACAGCCTAAAGAGAAGATATAGACTACTGTTCTTAGTATATCATAGTCTCTGTCAATAAGAGTATTTGATGGAGGTATTTTGGTATACAATACTATGCATCTTGCCAATTTAGCAGTTTAAATTTTATATCAGTTTTGGAAAAATAAATGTATGTCAAAACTTTGAATTTTGTATTCCAAATTTTGCTCTAACAAAAAATGTATCAAAATTGAGCCTTTTTAAACTGTAAAAACTGGATATAAAAGTCAGAATTTGTATTGGTTTTTGTGATTTATCAAATTCTGCTACAATTCTGAATTTTTACATCATTTTTTGAGTCTAAAAAGTATGTTTTGTAAGAGACTTTTTATAAAACTTTACTTTACTTTTATGGAGCCTGAAATTTGGGCTATGGTCCAGTGGAGGGGAAGTGTTCCGTCACAAAGGTATTTACATCGCTAAAAATTGTGGATTAGATCTAGCTAATCTCTATGCTAGCTTGTACAGGTGGCGAAGTGTGTCGTACACTCTCCTACACTGAGAGAAGACCTCCACACTGCTTGTGAGATGGCAAAGATCAAGCCAAAGCAAATGAAGCGGTCCGTGGAGACACATTGGAATACCCTAGCCAAAGTGATCCAACGGGCTCTCTATCTATGTGCTGCCATTGACAAGGTAGTCTCACTCTCAAAGTATGACAAGAATGGGAAGAAAGGCCTCCGTCAATACAGGCTTCTATCAATGGAGTGGAATATACTTCGGCAGTTGGGCCATGTCCTGGGGGTATGTTGTATCCCATTTTCGGTGTGATCACTTGCTAACCGTCTAATTGCGACTCCGTTCTCAGGCATTTCTCGAGGCCACCTTGCATATCTCAAAATCGAAAATGCCATTGCTTCATGAGGTTATCCCCCTCATTGACTCTTGCACTGCTATACTTGAGTCCGCCGTTACTGATGTCTCGAACCACCAGTCAATTCGAGTGGGTGTGGCACATGGAATTTTAATTCTCAATAAGTATTATTCTAAGACAGACAAGTCTGTAATGTACTGAATGGCTATGAGTAAGTCTTTCTTACTTCGCCATCTATCACTCCATGGTTACTGTTGACTTGATATTAGTAATGCACCCACGTTACAAGCTTGAATACTTCCGCCGTCACAAGTGGGAGCCAGAGTGGATCCGTACTACTGAGGATATTCTTCGGGACCAGTGGACTTGGTATTATCAAGACTCAAATGCAACACCATCAACCTCTCAATGTGATAGGTCTCAAATGCAAGATAGCGTGGTGTCCTACTTTGATATCGATGACTTTGGTACCACTCCAGACGGTGATTTGCTAGCTGAGTATCTTGAGTCTCTAACAATCAGAGGCTGTGCTGATCTCATCCAGTACTGGTCATCTCTCCTTGCTGGGGGGGATCCTCGGGCCCAAATGGCACTGGACTTCTTGTCCGCTCCGGGTATGTTATTTTTATATTAATATTACAATGTTTATCATTAATTTCATCTGACTACAGCCACATCAACAGATATTGAACGTGCTTTCTCCTGTGGCGGACTCACCGTTTTGAAGTGCCGTCATGCCTTAAGTGACAAGTCTACCCGTGCTGCCACTGTCTTAAGTTCTTGGGCTCATGTTAAGGGTCTCATTCCCGAGGAGGATATGGTTAGAGCAATGAAAGAGAGAAATAAGCGAACAAAGAAAACAAAAACTCCCAATGTATATGTAGATGAGAAATCGGATGGATTAGAGGCTGTATAAATGTTTTTATTTTTATATTTTTATATAAGTACCCATAAGTTTACTCATCATTTCGGCAAACAATACTTGGATCCATATGGGTCAAGTCTTGGTTGAGACTCAGACCCATGAGTCATATACTCATGGGTATTTTCATGAGTCTCTCTATGAGTACTTGTGGGTATCTGCTACTCGTGCTGGGCTTTAGGACCACTCATGCATTTGGAATGCACTTTGCAATTATGAGATTGTAGATTTGCATCTCAACATACAAAATTCGGTAGCGGGTTTGGACCAGGATAGCCTCATGGATCTCTTTCTTTTTGTGTAGAAATGCAAGTGCTAACACATATTCAGGGACCCTATAGTACTCTTGTTTTAGCAGCTGTTTAGCAAGCATATAGCAAAAGTCCTACCTTGCCATAATAGACTGAGTAGCAACATCTCGGCCAGAGTCCTCATCTAATGTGTCCAGGGTCTTTAAGAATGTTGTTGAAGACCTCTGCACCTCTGGCATATTGCTGAGAGCATTGATGACAGAGGACTCTGCATCACCGATAGTCTCATTATTGATAATAGATTCCAGATGGCAATCTGAAGTCTACATGTCAGAATATATAGAAAAATATATGTCTAAAATATACACACATTGAATAGACCTTTTAAGTTCATCCAGTAGACTTACTTCAACACTTGTGATAGATCTGACAGTTGATAGTCCTACTCTGGTTTGTTGTCCCTCTGAATACTGATGGTTAGAGCTCAGAGTGACCTGGTTTAGTATTTGTGAATCTGGGCATTGGCTGTCAGCTTATTAAATCAGACAGCAATCTATAATGGTAGCTACCTAAGTCTAAGTTGTCTTCATCATCTTCATCTTGCTTCATTCTGCTTCTCTTATCTGGAATGCTGTCAGACATGATTTGAAAAAATCAACAGCTATCAATACTAACCTGAATTGGTATGTTCAATTGCATCAGAGCTTGATCACAATCTCTTCTTTGATACTGATGGAGAAACTGCTTCATTGTCTGAAAGACTACTTAGCTATCAGAAAGTTATATTTTACATGTTTCATACCTTGATTATCCTGTGTCTCTGGTTCCTCCATTTCTTCTAGTTCCTCTGGTTCTTCTGAGTTGTCTTCATCTTGAGCAGAACCTTCATCTTGAGTCTTGTTCTGAATATCTTCTTCATCATCACTTGGTTCTGGTGTATTGTGTTCTGTAGCATATTAAGATCAGAATTGAAATGATGTTAGCAAGAAATACAATTACCAGATCTTGGTGCTGGGTCAATCTGTTGCTCTTCTTCTTCTTCTTCATCTGCTTCTGCATCTTCGTCCTCTTCCTCTATCCTTGCTAATGCTAGAGATGGTTGTCAATTGTATATCTCATAATGCATGTGTTCAAGCACTGACCATGCTGTGAAGCAAGCAGCTCATTCATAGCTGTTCTACCTTTGTAGACATATTGGACAATCCTAAGCCCTGCATCCTTGAAATGCTTTGCACTACTTGCAATCATTATATCATCTCAGTTAACAATTCCTGCTTCTATAATCTTATAGTTAGACATTGATTTTAAATAACAACTGAGAGTAACATACTCTTCTTCTGAGCTGTTACATTCACAGAGGTTACTTGTGTGGTTGCTGCTATAAAAGAGGTCAGAGCATATCAAAGGAAATAATAATTACAAGACTTGCCTGTTTTGAAAGGTCGCAAGATATTGATATCCACTGTGGAGTTGGTAGGTCGCAGATTGACAGGCATGCGGTTGATGATACCATCCATCGCCGTGTGGGGAAGAACTCGGGTGCTTGGAAAATAAAGCTCATTGACAAACCTATCCAAAATCAGCTGACGGGATGGATACTGGATAGATGGTGGATAATGGATCCTATTTTCATTCGGTAATAATGTGGATGGCTCAAGTATGTGGTCCTTGTTTATAACTGATGCAGGTGCATGTTTCCAAGGTGCAGAGGTGTACTTGAAATTATCGATGATGGCAGAAATACATTCTGCAAACATGGTGGTATCAAAATGGACCTCATAGGGGAGTTGTCTGAGAAGGTGGTGGATATAAAGAGTGAGCATATGCATGGAGGTGATAAAGTGGTCTTTCTCTTCAGTAAACTGAGCACCATTGGTAAAGAAATTAGCGTGGTTGGTAAAAGGTCGGGGTGGACTGAAAGCATATTAGAAGTAGGAAGCAGACAGAAGATGTGATAGCTCACTCTTAAGAAAAAACTTTACGTGGAAGGGTCACTGGCTCCCCATGTATCCCAGACCCTGCCATAAACACCTGAGAACTCCCACTGATGATCTTTGAGGCAGGATAGAAAATGACGACACAGCGGTAAGCCCAATCTTCAATATTTTCTTCACCCTCGGGTGCTAGGGGGGGAGTGCCGCCATGCAAGTGATGGCCGGAAAAGTAGAATACATCTATCTCATCTAGGACAACATAGACACCCAAGGAGATTAGATGAAAGCGACCGCCTTCGTAGTTCTTTGGATTATCAGAAAGTGAAACCAGCGCTGATATGCTGCAGATGATATCACCAAGGTCTCTGTGAAGTCCACCAAAGAACTCTTGCTCATCCAATCCCTGGTCTTTGAATAATGAGTACAAGGCCTTAGTCTAAAACATGACAACCTACTAGAGTTGTACCGTCTGGGTTGTGCAATGTTAAGTTGAACAGAGGGACACCATTTGTTCTTTGGAGAGCCAACATGTGGCATAGCAAGCATGTCAGTCATATCAGCAATGGTGTCCCGCATCGTGATTGGTGCTTCTTCCCATCCCTCAAGAAAGACCTGAGTTGTTGTCTAGAAGTTGGATGAGATTAGCAAAGCCATTAAAGATGGCAATGAGCAATTACCTTCAAAACATCTGTTCTGATTTCTCCTCCCTTATCTGTTCCACCATTCTTGATCTTTGAGTTTGCATTTGAGGCAGAGAATAGAGTTTGTTTCTCAAAGGTGATCCCTAGAGAGTAGCACCGTTCACTAGAGCGTACTGACTGGATAGATGTACTATTATGAAACTACTCAATGGGGAAACTGCCAACTTTGCAAGAGCAGGTCGCACATTCACCAAGTGCTATCAGTTTTGCCCTCTCTACTTCTGCCAGAGTTACTGGTCAGATACATCTACTAAGAGGAGTCAACAGTCTATTTTGCTACAGAAAATAAAGAGCATTTACTCTTGGGGTACATAAGCCTGAACCAAATCATCCTTTGCATCTCCTTTTCCATTTAGATCCTGGGCCATAAGCCAGTTGCCATGCTTCATCTGCTGTAAGCCTAGAATATTATATTAGAAATTATCCTCAGTGAGCTTCAGCAACTAAATGCTTACCAATTTCTGTCATTTTCTCCAAAGGACCTTGAGGTATTCCCTTATGGACAGAGTCAAGTTTCTTTGCAAGTCTGTAGCCCTCATCAGAGGAGTCGAAAATGTAGATATATGTATCTGCGTTTTTGTTTCTATCAAATCCATGCCGGATTGGGTGGACGTCAAATGCAGATAGTCCTTTCCATCGGTATAGGGAGGGAAGAGCGGGGGGGCAGTTCACAATATCCACTTTTTCAAGATCTTGGAAAATATGTTCATAGTCGACCTCCTTGTCCCACTCGGGATATCCTTTGAGAACCTCTGGGTCATCAGCCTCTGCATGCACTTCTTCCTCAGGATTTGGGGTATATTGGTGGATGCCAGGTGCTTTCTGTCTCTTCTTAGCCTTTTGATCCTTCCCCCGTGCTCGCTTGCCTGATTGGCGGTCTAAGCAGATATAAATATAAGAATATAGCAATTGCACAGCAAGTGATAACATACGTTTAGTATGCCGATGTGTGTTCTTTTCATGATCAGATGCATCTTCACTGGAAGGAGGTTCCTCATCTACACAAATTTATTTATTAAAAACAACAGGACGAAATATATATAACTTACATTGCTGATCCTCACTACTCTGGTGGTATTTGTCATCTTGAACATCCTCGACAATAGACTTTCGGAAAGAGCATTTAGGATCTTGGGAAATACTCAATACATTATTTTGGCATTGCAAAAGGTCTGATCCTTACATATATCCAGCTTCTTCTGTTCATTGTCTGATGATGTCACTATTTCATATTTAAGATTATTAGATAGCTGAATTTGAAATGATGTAAGTACTTACGGTCTGGCAAGGGAGATTCCTCACAAAGATCCATGGCTAATTATAACCGGTCAATTAGAACCGAGTGGGAACACATCCTTGTTAGGTAGACATGAATGTGCAAAAAATAGAAGATGCCATACAGTTGTTGAATGGATGAGATACGGTAGCCAACGTCGATCGGAAGGGCAAGATACCTGAGGGAAATGAAAAGAAGTGGTCAGGAGGAACCAAATTGCTAGTAATACCGGCAATTGTGTGAGGGATGAGGGTAAGTGAAGGGAAGTGGGAGCATCATCATTGTCGTCGTCGTCGATCGTTTGCTTTGACATGTTTGGTATGGCACTTGGGTTAGGGTTATTCAGGCTAGTCCAGTATGTAGAAAGAGTCATTCGCAATGCTTTGTTCAGACGAGATTTCAGGTAAAGAGATATATTTGCTTGTATGTATGCTACTACAGGGTACTACTACATAGGTAGGAATAGGGACTGGAAAAAAGAAACCGCTGGCAACAGCCAAGGGTCAGATAATAAGACTAATATCTGGATACTGGGGCTGTTTCCAGTCAAGGCCCTGTGAACGAAGTGCTAGTCGATACCGGCACTTCGACATTATGGTCGAAACATAAGTTGTGACCTCGAGATGGGGGCTTATTCCACCCGAGGCTCTGTGGTCGATGTCAAAGTGCTAGTCGATACTGGCACTTCGACGTTGTGGTCAAAACATAAGTTGTGACCTCGAGATGGGGGTTTATTCCACTCGAGATCTACTGGTCGATGTTGAAGTGCTAGTCGATACCGGCACTTCGACATTATGGTCGAAACAGAAGTCGTAACTTCGAGATGGGGGCTTATTCCACCCGAGGCTCTGTGGTCGATGTCGAAGTGCTAGTCAATACCGGCACTTCGACGTTGTGGTCAAAACAGAAGTCGTAACTTCGAGATGGGGGCTGATTCATCCGCTGGTCGATGTCGAAGTGCTAGTCGATACCGGCACTTCGACGTTATGGTCGAAACAGAAGTCGTAATGTGGAGATGGGGGCTGATTCATCCGCTGGTCGATGTCGAAGTGCTAGTCGATACCGGCACTTCGACGGAGTGAGACTCTAGATATCGAAAATGAGTCAGATATAAGAAATGGAGAGACGTACCTGGGTGATCCTTCCAACCCATCCAAAAACCCGAAACCAGAGGACCTGACGACAAGAATCCGGACCTGCGTACGACGATCGTAGCGAGGACAAGGAGGAACCAGTTGCTAGTAATACCAGCAACTGGTGGTGGAGAAGGATCGACGACGGCGGTGTTGACGTCGTCGTTGTTGACCGCAGCGAGGACGAGGACGGCGGCGAGGACGAGGAGGACACAGAGGAGGCACCAGTTGCTAGTAATACCGGCAACTGGTGGCTGGAGAGCAAGAGAGAAGGCCGAAGCAAAGCCCAAAGTCCCAGACCGGGAGATGCCGAGATGACATAATCAGCCCCTCGGGCATCTCGGGGATGAAACGATCTCAAGTTAGTCCCCTCGGGCATCTCGGCCGCGCCACAGCCAAACAAACAACCAAACAATGACGTAGTGAACTAGGCGCTTTGAGGATAATGCCCAAAGCGCCTAGTTCACTACGTCATACCTCCGGCTCTCGGGCTTGCGAGTCCCGGAAGGTACTTGTCCGAGATGCCCGAGGGGTTGATTATGTCATCTCGGCATCTCCCGGTCTGGGACTTCGGGCTTTGCTTCGGCCTTCTCTCTTGCTCTCCAGCCACCAGTTGCCGGTATTACTAGCAACTGGTGCCTCCTCTGTGTCCTCCTCGTCCTCGCCGCCGTCCTCGTCCTCGCTGCGGTCAACAACGACGACGTCAACACCGCCGTCGTCGATCCTTCTCCACCACCAGTTGCTGGTATTACTAGCAACTGGTTCCTCCTTGTCCTCGCTACGATCGTCGTACGCAGGTCCGGATTCTTGTCGTCAGGTCCTCTGGTTTCGGGTTTTTGGATGGGTTGGAAGGATCACCCAGGTACGTCTCTCCATTTCTTATATCTGACTCATTTTCGATATCTAGAGTCTCACTCCGTCGAAGTGCCGGTATCGACTAGCACTTCGACATCGACCAGCGGATGAATCAGCCCTCATCTCGGGGTCACGACTTCTGTTTCGACCACAATGTCGAAGTGCCGGTATTGACTAGCACTTCGACATCGACCACAGAGCCTCGGGTGGAATAAGCCCCCATCTCGAAGTTACGACTTCTGTTTCGACCATAACGTCGAAGTGCCGGTATCGACTAGCACTTCGACATCGACCAGCGGATGAATCAGCCCCCATCTCCACATTACGACTTCTGTTTTGACCACAACGTCGAAGTGCCGGTATCGACTAGCACTTCGACATCGACCAGCGGATGAATCAGCCCTCATCTCGGGGTCACGACTTCTGTTTCGACCACAATGTCGAAGTGCCGGTATTGACTAGCACTTCGACATCGACCACAGAGCCTCGGGTGGAATAAGCCCCCATCTCGAAGTTACGACTTCTGTTTCGACCATAACGTCGAAGTGCCGGTATCGACTAGCACTTCGACATCGACCAGCGGATGAATCAGCCCCCATCTCGAAGTTACGACTTCTGTTTTGACCACAACGTCGAAGTGCCGGTATTGACTAGCACTTCGACATCGACCACAGAGCCTCGGGTGGAATAAGCCCCCATCTTGAAGTTACCACTTATGTTTCGACCATAACGTCGAAGTGCCGGTATTGACTAGCACTTCGACATCGACCAGTGGATCTCGAGTGGAATAAACCCCCATCTCGAGGTTACTAGTTGCTTTAATTCTAATTCTAGTATATACTTCTCAATCGTTCATTCAATCAAAGTATTTACTGGACAAGTCTCGCCTGTCAACGTCGACAGATACGATTTATCCAGTAGATATTTTGATCTTCTCATCCTACCAGGGACTACCGGCATTGTGCCTGTACCTTGTTACTGTGCCTGCCCTGTTTTGTATCCGACCGATACAACTCCGACTAGGCCCTTCGCTCAACAAAGAACAGGAGACGATAGGATCCGACATATAACCTAATCCCTGTCAACATCCTATTCTATACGATTTACACAGTGAGTTCTTCCTTATTTTCTCATCTCTGTGTTTTCCATCACAATCATGATATTGATGGCACAGCCGCTAGATATCTTATAGCGACCATCCCCTGTCCTACCTCTCCCATATACCACCACCATCCCCAAGACTTGCCGGTATTTACTAGCACTAGTCTTGCCCCTTCCCAAACTCTCTGAACCACCCAAGTCAGCTCGGTCCTTGTCATGTCTAGGCATCCCCCCCCTCCACCCTGGGTCCGTGACTTCTGTCACGTCTTTGAGACTGAGCACGCCTTCGTGGTCTCCAACATCAAGTACCTCGCTCCTCAGCCTCCTGGCAATGGAAAGGATTTAGACCCCGGTGAACCATTTCATCTCGACTTGCTGAAGAAGACATCCTGGGCCACTGATCGCTTCTGGTATCTTGGCGTGCTACCAAAGACGCCTTCTCTCACCAACGACCCCCTGTTCAAGCCGTTTAGTATACCCTTCAACCACTTGCCTATCGAGCGAGTCCAGGGCGGGTACAAACTGAAGGCTGATGTCTGTAAGGTTTGGGGTAACCTCAACCAGCTTCTTCTGTGGATGTGTCGAGTTCTCCAGAACGCTTTCTTGCGCTTTGCCCCATTACACACCTGTCCCCCACCATCTGCGGCCTCCGCTAACTATGGTGATGTCTTTGCAACTGACAATGAAGCTAGATGTTGTGCTCACTAAGCATGTCGCTTTCTCCTCGGGTCGCTATGCTATGTTGCAGCATTGATTGCTGCATCATTCCAGGCTGATACAGCATTTCCTCCTCCTTGGTATCAAGTCCTCGACGCCCAGAGGCCACGATGCCCTCCTTTCTGGCTAGACAAAATCCTCACTAGCCGTATTCTCATCGACTTCACTGATGCCCTTCCCCGCCGAGGCCTCTATGTCAACACCCAGGGCAATTGGCAGCTCCTCGAATTCCTCTACATTTTCCTTAACGCCAATACCCCCGTCTGGCTTGCATATCCTAAGGGTAGCAAGCCTCCCAGCGATTTGGCTGCTACACTTGCTCCATCAAAGGAGGCAATCCAATCTGTCCAACGCCGATCCCAAATGTCTGCCCCAGGTCCTTCCCGAGCTCCTCCTCAGGAGCTGCAATATGGCTACGATCGTTGAGGACCTGACTTTGACCCTGATGCATACGACCGGATGTTGGAGGCGAAAGCGGCGGAACAGAAGAAGAAGGAGATAATCGGTCCCCAGGAATTCTTTGAACGACGTACAGCGGCGAATGCGAAGCGGGACCTGAGTAAGATCTCAGGGGAGCGGCTGGCAACCATGCGAGAACGGGGAAGGCGTCTCTTTGCAAAGTCCAAAGTGTTTGTCTGGGAGGAGATCGAGGTGGAGCCATGGTTCGTACGCAAGCCTGTTCCAAAGGCTGATAAAGAGGCCGTCTTCCAAGAATATCAACCAAATCAGCAAAATTACGATATGTTCACTGATGAATGGGACCTCTTTGACAACGTCGCGCCCATCGAGGATGCAGAGGACGACTACAACGCCGCTGAACTTGTACCAAACGAGTTCCCCCAAGTCCCCCTCCCCCAGCAACCACCACCTCAACTCGAACCCATCACCGCCTATCAAGACACCGTCGTTCCCGCTCAGGGCGAGTGGGACGTCCAATATTATACTCGGTCGAGAATGGAGCCTTTCATGTATGTTGCTCACTACCGTTACGGGATTCAAGGGCTCCCCAAACTCCCTCTGCAGCTCAATGTGGCTGCAGATGCATTTCCTATCTCTGCTGGGACAACGTTGCTTCTCCGAGCCATGGCACAGGATGCTGCAGCAAAGGAGTTTGAATTTCGGGATCCTCGGCTCATACAATGTCTTGAGGACTTCTGGCAGGCCATCACCAGCGGGCAACAGATGCCCTTGGCTATCTCCGACTGCCATATGAATAGCGAGGCCTTCAAAAATAAATACAACCGGTGGGGTCACATCATCCGACCATCGTTTACTCTGGGGGATAAGCTGCACACCCCAATCAGCACCACGTCCAGCACCGCATGTGGCTGGACCCTTGCGATGTCTTGCCAAACCTCCTTCAAGGAGATGCTCCGCAGGGGATGGGGACCATCGAACGAGCAGATCATCCGCGAGCTGATGGAGAGAGGGATTGGATTCAATATCCTCTGGACCAAGGAGCCCACCTCGCCCTCAGCTATGAGTTTCGTCCCCCACATGTACCAGCCGCCAATTCGTGCTGCAAATTACGTCTTCACAGATGAAGACTACAAGACCTATATCGGTCGTCGGCTGGACATCTTGAGCGATCCTGCGGTAGCAAGATATGCCCTTGCTGAAGGCGGCATCACTTGGCGGCTGGCTCTTGAGTCTAGAGTGTCCCTTGCCAACATCGCCAACGTTGACACTGAGGACACGGTCTGTGCATATCAGCGGATCGAGGTGGCACCACAAACATATCGTTATTATGAGTTTGTGGATACCGGTATTATGGAGTCGATCTGTGGGGTGTACAGAGTCTACACCGGTAAGTTGATCATATTTTGATATTTTTCTAATACTGATTTTCACACTCTTTGTTCAGGGCATGGGAGGGACCAGACCGCAGATGTGTCTTGGTGGCCGAAATCTGCTACTTGGCAAGCCTCTGGGTTGGGCATCGAGCATTGGACGATCCAATGCGAGATTTGGTTCACCAATCGTCTTCAGCAAATCCGGGAGGGTAAGGCCAAGCCCTACAAGGTTAAGGAATGGCAGAGGAATCTCAAGTTCAACCGGAAACTCACCGGTCGACTTCATGCCAGCATGGACCAGGTGCCCTACCAACCTGTAAGTTGATATCATAATCTCTGCCTTTATTCTCTGATTTATATCTTGTTTTCAGGACGACTAGGGTGTAGCATCTTGGGGGCCCCTTTTTTTTATAGGACAAATATTACTCAGCGTAACGTATCGTGTAGGATATTGTTTCTTTTCTAAAACAGACGTTATTTTTGTATTCAGACATGTTTTCCGTATCTCTTTTTGTTTTGTTTCTCGTATTTCTCAGACTTTTTTCTTTTTTACTCAGACGTTATTCTTTTTTACTCAGACGTTATTCTTGTTTACTCCGACGTTATTTTTTTTTACGCAGACATTTTTTTTTAACAGACGTTATTCTTTGCAGACATTAATCTTCATGTTTCTCCTCTCTCTAACATTATGCTTTACTCAGACAATCTGTGTACAATGTACTACTTTAGAACATTTGTCAAATTGTATTTTGTATTTGTGTTGCTTGCGACAACGTGTCTGGTGAATATATCTGATACAAGTAAATACAAATAAATATAAACAAACATGAGCTGCAAACTCGATGTGATCGTACTCGATCTCTCTTTCCTTCCATATCATTCTTCCAAGTGCTGGTATTTACTCGCACTTGAATCATCCCTCTTTACTTTGCCCCACCAAGCTTGGTATGCTCAATTGCCTGGTCCTTCTGGGATACTACTGATATTTTATCTAGCATTCTAATGCATAACTGTCTCAAGATCGGCGAGCTTTTGCTTATGATTGCAAGAAACCTCTTGCTCACTGGAGACAAACATGATCTGCTCTCCTTTGTCCTTACCTGCCATATCTTCCTTGGACCAGGGCTGGATGTGTTATGGGAGAAAATTGATAGTCCACATCTGTTGCTATCTATTTTTCCAGGCAACTCAATCTCTCTCACTCGCTCAGTTGTATCTGGTGCAGTTGAAGAAGACAACGAGGATGATGAGCAAGACAACGAGGATGATGAGCAAGATAACAAGGAAGATGAGGAAGACAACGAGGATGATGAGGAAGACACTGAGGACTATGAGGATGAAGAGTGTGTTATTTACGAGTATACAGTAAGTCTCTTACCTCTAGACAGCCATATCGCTTGCTCATATAATCAACAGTACAAATATGACATTCACGGCATACCTGCCCCTGAGGTGTGGACCCGCCTCTTATTTTATTCCAGGCGTATCAGGGAGATATCCTATAAATCAGATTATTGCCAACCATTCCTCGCTCAAATCCTTTCCAACAAGCCTTCAGATGTCAACCTTTTCCCCATCCTCCAGAAGTTGAGCTGGAAGAGCAAGAGCAAAGAAGACTGGCCCTCCCTTTCTATCTTCCTTTCCCCTTCCCTTTCATCCCTCACTGTGTTTTGTCCTGCTGTTGACCAGGCCCTCAACCTCTCCACCACCATTCCTGGATGTCTGCCAAACCTGAGACGTTTCAAGCTTAAACATCCTGAGTTAACTCTTGGATATCCCCAGTTTGAGCTTATTGGCAACGCCCTTCTGTCCTTCAAAAGATTGACATACCTCAATCTCAACTTTCCCTCTATCAGTATAGCCATGGACTTTAGAGTCCTCATCAGCCTCTCTCAGACCCCAAACCTTACCGAGTTGGCGCTTGGCCTCAGTGTCGAATACTTCAACTATCCAGGGATAGTACTTGTAGATGGCTTCAGGTCTTTAGAGGTGCTGAGGTTGATATGGTGGGACAAAACATCTACTGCAACAGTCATTGCTCTCCTGAAGACCATCGTCAGCCCCACATTTATCCACCTCAATCTCTACCCCCCCGCTGACATGGACCCTACTGACTTCTATCCTCTTTTCAAATTCACAGCTATACATCGCGCTCTCATTAGGCTTGAGCTCTCATGCAGTTATCAAATCAAGGATACATCCCCTCCCGAGTACCTGATCCTTAGGCCTGACGTTGCCAGTCTGCAGCCACTCTTCTCACTCCCAAAGCTGGAGGAGGTATTCCTCACCGGGTTCTATATAGCCTTTACTGCCCCTCTCCTCGAGACCATGGCTGTTTCTTGGCCCCAGCTTACAACACTCATCGTCAATCAGTTATGTCAACTTGATGAACCACAGGTCGACATCTTGCATCTCCAACCCCTTGCAACCCATTGTCATCATCTCAAGGAGCTTCTCATCCCCTTCATCTCTCCTCATATCACCCTTGACACCATCCCACCTTCCACAATCCGTCCAACCTCTACCGAACGTTTATGTATATTTGAAAACTGGACCAAGGTTTCCAATCATTTCATTGCTATAGCTATCTTACATGCAATGTTCGGGGTATTCCATATGCTTCTAGAGAATGAGGGCCGTTGTGGGAAACTAGGCTTGGCTGCAAAGGAGTTTATGGTCACTTAAATAAGGACAATACTGTAAAGCCTAAAGTGCTTGATGATTATATAGCATCTGACTCTTTGGATTAGCATTCTCTCTTTAAATGTCAATACGTAGAGTACATAGACGTATGCCAGATCTTTCTATACACTGTGTGGGAATATTTTGCTTAAAATGGATCCAGGTCAACAAAGCCAAACAGAAGCTGCAAATCCACCAGCGATCAATATTGTCTTCGCTTTGGACCCTCAGCATTCCACAAACCCACTCTGCTGATATATCCTGTGAGTATGACATTTCTCTGGTGTTTAGCTTATTAAACTGACAGTTGCTCTTAGAATATTTCTCACCATGCACCGCTGTCTTGCTGTCTTGGATCTCATCCTGCTTATTGCTCGCCAGATCAAGGCCAATGGCTCTTGGAAGAGTGCAGATCTCCTAGCATTTATCTTGACCTGCCGCACCATTTGTTACCCAGCCCTTGATATCCTTTGGGAGGAGCTGGAGGACCCTCATCCCCTTATCTATCTCTTTCCTGAGATCTCAGTCATGAAAGAAGACCAGGGCTTGCTGTTTCCAGATGCACCCCCGAGAGCGGACTCTGATAAATGGAAGAAAAGAAAGGTATGTAGCATGATGTTCTATCAGAGATCTCAGCTGTTAACATTGATCCTAGATCATCATATACATGACAGACATCCCTGGTCCAAACGATTGGGACCGCTTTATCTTCTACAGCAGAAAGATCAGGACCTTGCACTGCTACTCTGGTTTTGGTCTAGAGTATATCTACAATCTCCTCCCTCACTCCCCACCTGGCATACCTTTGCTTCCCAATCTCAAACATCTTATCTGGACCATACCCGACTTAGAGAACTGGTCATTGGTCTTCCTCTTCATTTCTTCCACTCTTATCAGAGTCGATGTCACTATTCCTACTGCATACGATGCATTGAGGTTCATGGATATCCTCTGTGACAATGTACCCAAGATCCAGGTCATCAACTTTGACTACCCCAAGAATCTTCTTCCATTGCTCATATCGCAGGAGATGCAACTCAAGCTTAATGGCATGGTTACCTCATTGCGTAGAGTCACCCATTTGCAACTTACCACTGTTCCTGCGGGGATCACCATCTCTATCAGCGCTCTCCGGGTACTCTCTCTCTTTGAACACCTCCAACATCTCAAGATTGAGATCACCGAGGAGCCATACGCATCCTCCACCTCCTACCTATTTCCACACAGTGCATTCCGGTGCCTTGAAGAGCTTGAGCTCCGGTGGAGAGACTCAAACCTTTCTGGGCTTGTTTCCCGTGTCATAAAGGCAATGAAGGCCCCACAACTCTCACGTCTCTGCGTCCAGTCATTCTGCTATGTCCACCCAACAGATGTCACAGCTTTGATTGCTGCTATATCTACTCATTCCACTCTCACTGAGCTGGAAATAGCAAACCTAGGTCAATGCAACAACCCTGATGATCCAGCTGAGGAGGATGAGGATGAGGATGAGGATGATGACGATGATGACGATGAACTCAGGATACTCCCACTCAACCACCACAGAATCACCCCCCTTTTCTTTCTCACAAAGCTTCAGTCATTCAAGCTGTTGGGGTATACTCTTTCCTTCAGTAAAGACACTATCGACACTCTAACCCAGTCCTGGCGCAAACTCCGTACCATCATCATTGATGACCTCCACGAGCCCAATCCACTCTTCTTCATTGACTTCTCAGACTATCACTGCTTTTTTATTCACTGCCCGGACCTCTCCTTCATCAAGATTCCCTTCTATTGCAATTACCGATATAGGCGCCACTTGCCACCTAGTCATGGCAATGAAGAGGAGGGCATGTCGGTAGTTATCGATCTCGCTGGATGCAAGGTGGACAATCCTTTGTTAACCTCCATTGGTTTGATCATTATCTTTGGGACCTTGGTGACAGTTAAGGAGCAGGACAATCAGTATATATCACATAACTTACGTATGCTCCGCAACCACCTAGCACTCCATGGGTTCTTTGCTTGGGAGTATATCAACATTGAAGAGTGGGCGATGCATGAGCCTGCTCCTATTGATATCTTGTAGCTATTTCTCTCTCAATGTTTATGTTCTAGATCTTTCAATTTATGTAGAGATACAAGTTTTCACAATCGATCTGAGACATATATCTATGGTCTACTGACTAGTACTTTCAGCATCCATAGCACTCTGGTCCTCATCCAGGTTGATCTCTCGTAAATGCTTGATCTCAGACTCCTCAAGGTCCTCTGCCTCTGTAGCATATCCAATCTTACGCTTAACTCGATATGTAGGTCTTGAACTGCTTGTTGTCAATGCTGCAATAGAGGAACTGATTGCATCCTTTGTAAATCCTGGTTTTAGATATAGAACGATAATGAGTCAGATTGAGGTTCTTACATTTTCAACCACCCGATCAAGAATACATATCGACTGAAGCTTTGGGATCAGTCTATACTTGGTGGGTCCTGTTGGAACAGCGCTGAATGTGCACTGAACCTCAACTAGGTGACCAAGACGTATGGCCTGAGGCTTGATGGCATTGTAGATCCTATATAAATGTGAGTAGCATCTCTTGGAGATAGAACAATGACTTACCACTTGTCCTTTTTCAACAGCCGCTCAAAGTACTGGACTTGATTGTTTGACGTATACATCCCACCTTCAACACTAGCCAATATCCCTAATGGATCTACATCCCTGGAGATAGGTGTTACCTTTTGATCTTCCATATCACGAAAGTGTGTAAAATACCGATTGCTGAAGAACAGCAACGGTGATCCATGGTCTGTACGGTATTCTATCTCTGACAGGGTTGCACCAGAGATGTGATCCCCAAAGACCCGGTGAATGCAGCTCAACCCCTCTAAAAACACATCAAATTCTTTGCATCCAAGACCAGAGAGTCCGACGCTCTGCACAGCGCTCAGAGGTCTTGATCCTAGGCTATTGAAGCTAAGTTTTCTCACATATATTGTATAGAAATGGAAATACTTACCTTGATGCTTGATAGATTGGAGGCAAGCTGGCTTTCACCAAATACCCTTGAGCATATAGAACAACCTCTTCGACAGCTGTGGGGTCCTCTGGAGAGGGATGAAAGACCAGATCCATAGTCTGATTGCTATTCAGACTTAGGACAGTTGTCGCAATCCTAGCCATGTCTGCCTAAATAGCTAGATAAGTCAGAGGTCATCTCACACAGGTTTGTTAAATCACCTTGGCCATAGTGGACAGCTGCTTACGCTGTTCATCTAGACTTCGTGTAGCAATACTTTCAAAGAACTTTTCTAGGTGCTGCTCTGTAGTCTACTTAGAAAAGCATAGCAAGCTGCTAGACTGAACATACTGTATTGTTCCAAATTGCCAAAGAGGTGAGGAAGATGGCTGTTCATATTTGTTCAAGAGATCAAGAATATCTTTCCAAGTGGACAGCTAGACGAAGGCAAGGTTCCAGTTCATCTTTCCTGACATGTTTTTGCTTACTCTAGCATATACTATATATCGTATTTAAGATATACACCCGTTAGGCTGACTCATTTTGTCTCTAGATAATATATGATCCCGCATTGTCCACGTCAGCTCTTTTCTATTGGCTGTTTTTAAAATGGTGCCATCTGGATTTTCATCTCAGTATCAATTATAAGACTTTTTGTCTAGTCGAGGTCTCCTTGGAGCTTTCTTTCGTCTACTCTCTGCTTTCAGTCTACCTCTTTGTGATTTGATTCCTTTGAAGATGGCACCCCGGTATGTGTTTTACTATTATCTGTTGTCAAGTCTTGCTGATAGTAGATGCTCTAGCGGTAGCGGCAAGAAATCTGTCAAGGCTGCAAGGACTACTAGAGCCAAACGGTCCCCAGTGCCTGCAACACCCAGCCCTGCTGGCAGGTATGTATCTATCTTTTTCTTTGCCTATCTTTGCTATACTTAGCTGTTGCAGCATTATTGATGGATGGGAGTCTAGTGATTCTGATCTCCCTCTTATGGTCTCTTCGCCTCAAAAGGCTTCTCCCAAGAAAGGCAAGAAGTACGTAAAGTGACTACTTTGTCTAACATATCACTCACCTATTTCTATAGAAAGCTTGACAGCCCAATCGAGATCATGTATGTCACATCTTTATTCTACCTAAAGCAATATTTACTGACTATACGTAGAGACAGTGATGTTGAGAATAAGCCCCCCCCTAAGCGTAAAGGAAAGGGACGTCAGATCCAGTATGTTATCTATTATACCTCTTATGCCACCTACACCTACTGACTTCTACTCTCAGTATCGAGGAGGAGAAGGAAGAGGAAGAGGAAGAGGAAGAGGAAAAAGAGGAGGAGTCTGATAGCCGTCTATCTCCTGAGTATGAGATAGAGCCTCCTACACCGTATGTCTCATTGGCTTATCTCAGACTACTCTAGCTAACATCCTTCATAGCAAAAGTGCCAAGGCCAGTCATACTAAGTCTCCCACCAAGCGAGCTCGTGCGTGAGTATCTATGTTAGCCATCATGCTATTAGTCTCCTCACCTTTGCTACAGAGCTATCACTCCAGCACCTTCTGATAATGAGGACATCCCTCAGGGCTCCCCAAGGAAGCGAGTTGCTATGATGACGTGAGTTGTGTTTTGTATTATCATACTATCTCGAGTCTTATATGATCTTACAGACCATCAACTCCCAAGAGTATGCGTAAGGATCAAGCCAATAATCCCTTCCTCACTGGTTCTCCTCTATCTAAAGGTGTTGTTTTGTTTGAGTATGTATTTGTGCTTGAACTATGATAGAAGATAATCTGACATTCTTGTAACAGCGGGGTGGTGATTGAGAAGAAGTCTTGGCAGAAGACTCCTCTGCAGTAAGTTGTCCGTACCAATGCTTCATACATTGCCTTCCTGACTAAGATACTTTAGGGCTGAAGAGAATACCGACAACCTGTATGTGGCAGCCCGTCTCCTTATTGTACAATACTCATATCTTTACGACAGTCAAGTTTGTGAGGTAACCATCCCTAACCGCATCTTGGACCCCTTGTTGGATTGGACCTTTGCTGGTGTTCCTCGTCTCAGGTATGTTCTTTATCTAAGTAGAAGACTACATGTAACTAACTGTCCTTCTTTCTAGAGCAAGTGTTAGCTTCCCAGAGGACAAACTTTCTTCTATCTCATTCTCACGGCTTATGACGGCATTGAAGCCACACAACCCTCATATTGAGTACATATTCCTATTTCTCAAGTCTTGCTATCATATTAACATGTTCAATAACTTAGGAACTTTGTCAACTTGGTGAAAACCCCAGAGTGGCCACCTAGGATCTGTAACCCCTCTCGTGCAGACCCTCGTGACTATCGGACTAGAATCTTTCCTAGCAAAAACCAGGACTCTGTCTTAGTTGACTCTAATCTCCAACGCATCTCTTGTTTCACACTTGGTGTTATTCAAAAGTGCTCTGTTCTCTCTACTGAGCCTATGGCCTACAATGAGGTTATGGAGGTCAAATCGGTTCAACTCATCCCCTTAGACCATGAGATCGAAAGGATGTTGGCCTTTGCTGATATGGTTTTTGGTCCTGGTATAAACTGTCCTACGTTTATGGATGCACTGAGCTTCCGCACTATCCCTTTGAATACTAGCAAACAACGTATGTCACCTATCTCTCCATGCCATTTGATACTAACATATATTATCTAGCCTATAAGTCGGCAGCAGAGGTTCAAGCTACCACCTCTTCTTCTCAGACGACTTCCCTTGATATTATGGGGTTAGCTCAGACAGCCTCTCGCAGCCAGCCTTCCTCCCAACAGTCCACTCCTATCCAAGCATCCTCTTTCTTTACTCCCAGCGGTCATATTCAGAAGGTTCTTACTACCAAGAACTCCTTGTTTGCATCTGATACTAGCAAGTCTATTATTTCAGCTATACATTCTCGCTGCTAATCTCTACCTGTGATAGTTCCTATCTTGGATGCTCGTAAACACTTCTTAGGAAATAGCGGTGATGAGGAGGAGTTCTCTCTCTTGGATTTTGATTCTCTCCCTCGCTACGAGAAGGAGCTTCAGCCAGGTGATGTTGCTGGCATTGTTTATACCATAACCTCGTATGTGTCCAAAGAGATTCCCAGCTATTCCTTCAATGTTTTGCTTCTTATTCTCTTTGCTGGCGATTATGAAAACCTTCCTTCTGCTTCTGTCAAGAAGTCTCGTTTCAAAGAGCCTGCCACATCTTATTATTATAAATCCTCTCCTTCTAAAGCTTCCTCTTCCAAATCACGTAAATAGACTATAGTAGGGTGTTGATGTCTATGTTTTCTCTTTGGTTCTGAAATAAAAGTTACTGTGTGTTCCAGAGCCTTCGTCTGCATATGTCCAAGTCAGTGATAAGATAACAGATAAGATGATCTTGGATCTTGATAAGTCATAGTCATCGATCACTAATAGACGCTTGCAACTTGAACTCTTACCACCATGATCTCTCACCGCTCTTCTCAGAAAAGACAATGGTTCCACTATTCCTTATGGCTATTTGGCCTGTGGTTGATGTTATGTAACATGCTGCACTATTCATCTATCTCTGAGTTCTCTATTGCCTCTAAAGAATTATCTATCCAGAAGTCATTGTTTGAGAGGTGTGTAGCGACTCTACCAGAAGTAATATATAATATCCAGAAGTATAATGTTAGAAGTATCCAGAAGTATCCAGAAGTTAGAAGTATCCAGAAAGAAGTATCTTGAAGTCTATAGAACCAGAAGTAGCAAACAAAGTAGAAGATAAATCAGAAGTATTGAGGAACATTGGATATAAATGCAGTCTATATTTTCTAATAGACCTTCGAGTGCCAGTCAGCAGCAACAGACTTTACATTCAGATCATGGGGTATCTTTATAGTCATAGATCTACTACACCATATATGAGGGTTGCAAGGTTAAAGCTGATGCTTGAACAAGGTTTACATAAAGCTCATGACTTTAAAGCCTTGTTTTTTAAATCAATGGAGCTTGATCATGCAAAGTACATATTCTACTCTGATTCAAATAAGCCACATCGTCCCTTAGCATTCTATCCTAATCAACTATCTGGTGGAGGTAAAGAACCAATCAAGAAGCGTACGTGGTCATCAGAGGAGCTACAAAGCTATACCACTATTCCTATTCCTAAGGGCAGCTATAAGTACAGTGAGCTATGTTCCCACAAATATAGATATAAAATTAGATAAGCTACATATAGAGATTCCTCTAAATGTCTTGATTAATAAGCTCAAGTCAGCAGATCTCAAGGATGTAGGTATTGCACATGGTCTGAGCATGTGGCGGTCTAAGTACATATCATTACCTGTGATTCAGAAACGTATCCAAGAGCATAATTGTAATGACTCCTGCTGTTTATCATACTATTCAGTATTTGAAAGCAATGTGTCTCCCAAAAGTGGAGCAGATCGTATTGCAAAACTTAGAAAGGTGGATACAGATTATAAAGTCAGAGATCAAGACCGTCCTCGCAGGAGTGTTAATTTTCCACCCACACCTCCTTCAAATAAGCTGATGACACAGATCATCCAGGAATTCTGTGCACAATCAGAGGCAGAGAACCTTGAAGAGATTGGCTGTGCAGTCTGTGGTCAACTGAAAAAGAAGAAACGAATGACAAAGATGGCTGATCTTAAAGTAGATTTGGATATCTTAGAGAATGACCAGATCACAAGAAGGCTCCGAACAGCTATTTCCTGATCCTATATCTTTTCTCAAAGGGCCTGTTTTAGATGACACCTGTCAGCATATTTGCCCTGCATGTGTACATAGCCTAAGTCAGGGCAAGGCACCAGAGGACTCTCTTTCAAATGGTCTGTGGTTGGGGACAGTTCCACCAGAGCTCAAAGACCTGTCTTGGACAGAGAAGCTGCTAGTGGCACGAGTGATACATAACTACTGTGTGATCAGAGTAGCCTCCTCTGGCTCACGTAAGCTCAAAGCCAATGCTATCTGCCACTCTATGCCCACTCCCAAGATCTATACCATGTTGCCACCTCCTAGAAAGGACCTTGATCTTGTTCTCTCTTGTATTTTCATTGGTCCAACCCCACCCACTGCAGCTGATTACAAGCGGACTCCCTTCCTGGTCCGTCATAACAAGGTAGCCACTGCACTGGAATGGCTCAGGCTTAACCATATTGACTATGCAGATATTGGTATTTCATATAAGAATCTCAAGGAGTACAGTGAGAGCGAGCCTCCAGTACATGTTATCTATCAAAAATCTGAGGACAACTCAATGAAAGAGTCAGAGTCCACTGCTGTAAATGACAATGGAGATGAAGAGGCTACATCAGAGGGCCAGTGTCCCTTTGTTGTACATGGCCTGACTGGAGAGCAGCTTACTGAGCTGATGAAGCAGGATCCCAAGAAGATCACAGCCAAAGCACTGCATCATTTCAAGAATCATGGCCATACCCTTGGCATAGGCCAATCAGATACTCCAGAGTCTCTGTATGACAATCCCCAGCTGTATCCACAGATGTTTCCATGGTTGTTTCCATATGGACTGGGTGGGATAGGCAATGATCGAGGGTTCAAGCCATTGCCTGATGCAAAACATAAGAAGTGGCTGCTGATGTATCATGACAAACGCTTCCAGCTAGACCCAACCTTCTGCTTGATTGCATGGAATCAGCAGCAGATCAAGAATAGTGTGACTGGGGGATATCTTATGACCCAGAAAAAGTCCTTTGGTCAGATCTCTGAGCGGCTGCTCAACCTTGATCAGTCAGTTCTTCAGAGTATCATAGAGCGGCTGGAGAAAGATGGCCATATGAAGCCAGAGACCCCGCAGGAGCTTGACTGCTTCCGTATCCTCAATGACCTGGACTTTGTGAATGCCAAGGTAGATGGATCTACCACCAACAAGAAGTATATGCGTAATGAAATATGGTCCATGATCAGCTCGCTTGGTGCTCCCTCCTGGTTTATCACCTTTTCTCCTGCAGATATTAACCATCCAGTTGCACTCTACTTTGCAGATACTCAGGAGACATTCAACCCTATTCCCAAGGAATACAATGAGCGGGTAAGACTGATTGCCAACAATCCTGTTGCTGGTGCCCGCTTCTTTCACTTTATGGTCAAGTTGTTTCTCAGACATATTCTTGGGGTTGGCTCAGATCACAGAGGACTCTATGGAGACACTGCTGGCTACTATGGCACTGTTGAGCAGCAAGGTAGACTCACCCTACACATGCATATGCTGGTCTGGATAGTAAACTGTCTGACCCCTCAAGAGATTCAGGGACAAGATGCTGGATCCCAAGTCTACCTTCCAGCAGCGTATTATTGAATATCTTGAGAGTGTCCATATGGGAGAGTTCACCACGGGTACCATGGCAGATGTAGAGGCACGACTAGACAAGGAGAAGCAGCGCAAGGGCTATGTGCCTGCTACAGAGACTTTGCCCACTGCCCCACCCAAAAGGACATGCAAGACCCAATGTAGAGAGTGTGAGAACTGTTCAAAGATCATAGCTTGGTGGAAAATGTACCAGTATACTGTAGATGAGTTGTTGTATCTTTCCAACAGACATAGCTGCCACAAAGGATGTATGAACAACAAGTATGGCACATGCAAAGGCCGCTTTCCTCGTCCACTCTTCACTATGACCACTGTTGATCCAGAGTCTGGAGCAATCAATATGAAAAAGGGTGAGTCATGGATGAACTGGTTTACAACCCTAGTCACCTATCTTCTTCGGTGCAATACTGATATCACAAGCCTGCTGTCAGGTACTGCTATCAAATCAGTGGTGGCCTATGTGACTGACTATATTACTAAGACTCCACTCAAGACATATACAGTGTTTCATGCTGTGCGCAATGTGTTTAGCAAACTCAATGATGAGGACAGAGATGTCAATGAGGATAGTAGAAGCAAGGCAAGGTCTGGCTTTGTCAAGATTGTCAATGCGTTGACTGCTCAAAGTGAGATTGGTGCCCCAATGGCTGCTTTGTATCTGCTCAAAAACCCAGATCACTATACTAGCCATACCTTTTCCACATGTTATTGGTACTCATATGTACAAGAGGTGCTCAAAGCATGGCCTCAGTCACAGCTCCAAGAGCCTGAAGGCTTTGATGTGCTACATAATCATGTTGACAAGGTAGTGATTGCCCGTCAGAGGTCAATGTATGTTGGTCTTTCCCCAGTCTATGACTACATCTTCAGACCTGCTTCTTTTGAGCATATCTCCCTGTATGAGTGGATTTCAAGAGGTGTCAAGGATAAAAGGAGTGGGAAAAAGACAAAATCAGACAGGGCCAACTTACAACCTAAGTTTGAGGCTGTCAAAGTGGATAAGTCTGAGGATGTCAAGGTGGATATATCTCAGCTTAAAGAAGAGGAGGAAGAGTCTGAGGATGAGCTTCTGCTAAAGGCTGAAGAACCTGCCCCTAGTAAGACCAAGTCTTCTATCAAAGTAAAGCTTGCTGCAGAGGTTAAGAGTGAGTCTGAGGATGATGAACTGCTACTAAACCACACTACTGCCAAGCATCAGGAAGTCAAGGACAAGGAGAAAATGAAAAGTATAGAGGAAGATTGGATCCCTTTTCAACCTGACCATCCTCAGTTCAAAACTCATTGTGCTAGACTTGTACCTGAGGCAAAGGCCAGAATCCCTAACTTTGTAGGCAGGACTCTACCACGCAAAGACAAAGGTAACAGAGAGGAGTATTGTATGGTGATGATGATGCTGTTCAAGCCCTGGAGGACAGGGCTAGATCTGAAGAACAAGAAGCAGCTATGGGATGATGTCTTTTACAGACACAAGTTTACTGAGCGACAGGAGGAAATCATGAAGTTCTTCCACATCCGCTATGAATGTAATGATGCCAGAGATGACTTTTCAGCCCAAAGGAAGGCTGGCAAGGCTGATCTGCCCATGCCCTTTGGACTTAGTGATGACATGCAGGACCAGTTAGATCATGGTGACAATATGGACAGAACACTAGATGATCCCTTGGCTGGCTCAATGTTTCTCTATCAAGATGAGGATGATGAGGATGAGGTAGTGGATGCTAATATGGCCAGGAGAGATATACAGATGCAGCAGGCTGAGAATATGATGGCAACTGCTGGTGCTTCTGATAGTCTGACTGTGCCCTTGCAAGTAGATGTAGAGGTGCAAGATGGGGATAGTCTTAGCAGCAGTGCTTGGAAGGCCCTTTTGGCACAGAAAAAGGAGGCTATTCTGAATCAGCGGGATATGGAGGCAGCCAAAAAGATAGAGCAGGCTAGAAAGGCCAGTCATAAGTTTGCTAATAGAGCAGAAGTTATCGATGCTACCTTTCTGAATGAGACCTTCAGAGCAGCTGACCAGAAGGATCAGTGTCTTATTGATAGTATTGTGAAAAGCTTCACTTTGAATAAAGAGCAGGAGAGGGCCTTCAGAATTATTGCCAACCATGCCTCACAGCCTAGTGGCCAGCAGCTCAAAATGTATCTTGGTGGGATGGCAGGCACAGGCAAGTCTCAGGTGATCAAGGCACTGTCCTTTTTCTTTGCAGAGAGAAATGAAAGTTACAGATTTATATGTATTGCCCCTACTGGGGCTGCTGCCTCTCTCATCCAAGGGTCCACTTATCATTCTATGCTGCAAATAGGGCAGTATAGTGCAGATACCCAGAAGAATTTATCAAAGGTCCACAACAAGCTGAGGCGTATAGAGTACATCTTTGTAGATGAGATATCTATGGTAGATTGTCATGCTTTATATAACATTTGCTCCAAGATGTGCAAGGCCATGGTCAACTTTGGAGAGCCTTTTGGAGGGATCAACATGATCTGTGCAGGTGACTTTGCTCAGCTTCCGCCTCCCATGAACAGTCCTGCCCTCTACAGCCCACATGTCAACTCTATTGTCAATACCACACATAGCCACAAGCAGCAAGAGGAGTCTATTGGTAAGGCAGTCTGGCACCAGTTTACCACAGTGGTGATTCTGCGGCAGAATATGAGACAGAAGACCCAGTCTGCTTTGGATGCCAAGTTCAGAACTGCACTTGAGAATATGCGATACAGGTCATGTACTCAAAAGGATATTATCTTTCTCAGATCTTTGATTGTCAAGCCTGGCACAAACAGAAGCATGATCAATCCCAACTTTCGCAATGTGTCTGTTATCACTGCCTGGAACTCGTATCGAGATGGGATCAACAACATGAGTGTCAAGCGGTTTGCCAGAGAGTCAGGCCAAAAGCTGACAACCTTCTATTCCATTGACAAGTGGACATCAAAGGAGGGGAAGAAGAAGGACAAAAAGGAGGCCAATGATCCTGTACGTGGCTCAGATGTTATTCCACCCAAGCTGCAGCAGAAACTGTGGAACCTGCCCCCTACCAATACTGACCAAAGACCAGGTCAGCTGTCGTTGTGCTATGGCATGCCAGTGATGATTAAGTACAATGAGGCCACAGAGTGTGGAGTGACCAATGGCTCAGAGGGGATTGTGGTGGGATGGAAGGCTAAGGAGATAGCAACCAATAAGCAGGCCCTGGATGTGCTCTTTGTCAAGCTGACTTCTCCTCCAGTGCCTCTTCAATTAGATGGTCTCCCTGAGAATGTAGTCCCTATTGCTCGTCAGACCCAGTCTACTCCCTGCACTATGAGAAATGGAAAGATCAATAGGGTCTCACGGAGTCAGGTCCCAATCCTGCCCAACTTTGCCATGACAGACTTTGCATCTCAGGGCAGGACCAGGCCATTCAATGTCATTGATCTCAACAACTGCAAGAATCATCAGTCTGTCTATACCTGTCTGTCTAGAGGATCTTCTGCCAAAGGCACCTTGATCATCCAGGGCTTTAGTGACCAGAAGGTGACAGGAGGACTGTCAGGATTCCTGAGGCAGGAGTTTAGAGAGCTGGAATTGCTAGACAAGATTACAGAACTCAGATACTATAACAAGCTGCCTGATAAGATCCAAGCTGAGACCAGGAGGGCACTGATTGGGCTCTTTAGAAAGTGGAAGGGAGAGAACTATATGCCAGATAACACCCACCAGGCTATCCAGTGGTCTGAAGAGGATCCATTGGTGATTGAGGAGCCAGAGGAGCCTGTGTTCAAGATCATTGACAAGAACACAGGAAAGCCTCAGTTGACTGAGCAACAAAAAGCTGCAAAACATATCCAGATCAATATGACAGCAGGCTTTGTTCCTGCCAAGGGGACCAAGGTGCTCAATATCACAAGCAGTGAGCCTGGAAGGAGAAAAGGAGCCAAGCACCACTCTGCAGCTAAGCCAGTCAACAGATTTGTAGATGCCGTGTCCAAGCAGCAAGATAATCAGACTGGTGGAGAAGACCACTTGCAAGGATTTGTATGGAATGAGACTCTGACCTGTGCCTATGACAGCCTGTGGACCATTTTGCTGGGAGCATACAAGGATGATGTGGTGGGCTGGAATGAGACTGTCAAAGATGAGAATGCCAGTCTGGCTCTGTTTACTCAGCTCATAGACCAGACCAAGAGTGAGGAAAAGACACTGGAGCAGGCCAGAGACCAGCTGAGACAATACTTTCACAGCATCAATCCAGTCTACTTCCCTGTCCTTGCCACTACATCTGGCACAGGTATTGACAATCTTTGCTCAGAGATGTTTGTGCAGCCCCAACCTATCATGACTGTCAATCTGACTTGCATCTCATGTGATCTTATCTACCAATATCATGACACCGGCTTCAGAGTATGGGACTGTGCTCCTGGTTTCTGGAGAGGCAATATACACAGACAGGGGTCATACAAATATGCTCCTTTGCAGTCCTGGATCCCAGTGTTGCTGCATGAGATGACAAGACAGAGATGTCCAGACTGTAATAGCCATCTTCAGAGACACTATCATTATGATATCTTTCCCTCCTTTTTAGCTTTCAATGTCTTCCTCAGTCTTCCCAAGCTAGATTCAGAGATTGACATCCAGGGTAAGCTTTATCGGCTCTGTGGGGTGGTGTATCATGGAGACTTTCACTTTACATCACGGATTATGACTGCTGATAGTAAAGTATGGCATTATGATGGCATGACCAGACAAGGAGTCTGCAAGTATGAGGGCTTGTTGGAAAATATGGAGCCTTCTGTTTTACGCAAGGCATATGGCAAGACAATGTCAATGGCAATATATATCAAAAAATAAGCTATTATCTCTAGAATTCTATTTTCTTTTCTATATTACCTTGTGTATTTATTTCTATCTTATGTCAAAATTACTTTATAAGTCTTGAGTTTCAAATCTTCTAACTTAGTGTTCTGGAGCTGAAGCTTTGTCTCAAGCTCTCTATATCTTGGCACCTACTATAATACATGTAGTAAATATTTGAGTTTGAGTCTACTCAGTTATGAGGAACATATAATAAAATTAGTACTTATAAGATTATTGATATTATTCATAGAAGAAGCCACTGCTGCCAATACAGAATCTATTTTGTACTGATCAGGGTAACAATATAAAGTACTGCATAAGTAATAAAAGCTCATAAGTACTCATAAGTAGATCCACAGAAATGCTGATGAGTAATAGACTTATAGATCTGAGTCATATTTGACACTTGACCCATATGAGTCAAAGTATAGCTTTCTATATATATAAGTATACTCATAAGTATTTATTTATAAGATGACTTACAGAAAGATATATCTTATATATAGCTTTATCTTTTTTGCATATTTTATATAAAATAACTTATATTTTAGAATATTACACATATTTGATTGTTTTTGGTATTGTCAATACTGTATAGTCATTTTTATAACCTGTTTATATTGATAGATCTTTTCTTTTTATATTAGATTGCTTTTAGAGATAATTGTTTGTATAAGATGTTACTTGTATTATCTAGTTGGATTTATTGAGAACACTACTTTTAAAGTCATTTTAATTGCATCTATCTACAATCTAATATTTAGTTATTTTAGTATAAATTAAAAGAAGAATATATTTTTTGTATCATAAGGTAGAGTCTTTTTTTTGTTATATACTCAGATATATTTGAAGTAGAAATATCAGCACCACTCTATTTTTTTTATTACCTATTATATCTATTATCCTTGTCTTATTGATAATATTAAAGACATTAACTTTTGAGGCTAAAAGATGACTGATATAAAACTGTCTAAATAAATTAGCCTAATAACACAAAAAGGATAGTAATAATAAATATCTTACTTATTTTTTTGTTTCTGATAGTTATAAATAGACAATAACATAAAATAGTATATAAGCAGTTAGTCTATAGATGCTAACTACTGTAGCAAATACTTAGCAATACACTAATATGATTTAGAGCTTTATAATATATCTAAGATATTATTAGTTTTAAAACTTTAAAATATATTTTTATACTACTATATATAGATATTATTGTTGAAATATATGTGATTTACCTTAGAAAAGATGGCTATACCTTTAAAATGGCAGGTCATAGGGCTCAATCCTCATTTGAACAGCGTCTGTATCTTTGTCTTTGTATATAATGCTAGCCATTATAATCTTCTCAGATACTTTTGCATAGGGCTTGGGGGAGCATTGAGAAGGAGAGAGGCTTGGTACCAAAGCTTGGCCAATCTTCATCTGGAGCAGTTTTCAGAATCTCAGTGTCAGAGCTTGCAGTTTCAAGTTGAGACAGCAGAGATATAGAGAATGATCCTTCCTGAAGTCTGCATCAGAGATGGTGGAGGAGGTTTGAACCTCAGGCTGAGGTGAAGGAACATGAGACTGAGAAGTTGGTAAGGTAGATGAAGGAGACTTGTAAAAAAAGTCAGATGTCTCATGGCCAAGATATGAATCTACCAGTGGCTCCATGGTAATTTCATCAACATTCATACACAGCTCAGAATCAGGGAGTGTCACAATGTCTGTGAGTATGATGTGAACAACTATAATCAAAGATCATTCATGCTGTGTTAGAAGAAATGTAACAGACCAGCATACCTCAGGTGAGGATCTCTAAGGTTTTACAATCTGAGCCCTGAGTTGTTCAATCTTAGCATTCTTGTCCAAGAGCTCTTTTGTAAAGTGAGTTTTCAGAGCTTCTAACTCAGCACTCTTGAGCTGAAGCTCTGTCTCAAGCTCTCTACATCTTGGCACCCACTATAATATACACAGCAGATATTTAGGTTTAAGTTCATTCACTTGCTCAGTTAATAATAAATGTATGATAAAAGTGGTACTCATATGATTGTTGATATCATTTTTTAGAGAAGTTGTTGCTGCCAATGCAGAATCTAGTTCTGCACAGATCAGTGTAGTTGCTTTAGTGAGAATACAATTGATGATATTCTCAATTGCTTGTGTTCCTGTTGCCATTGAAGGTAAGTGTTTTGGTTGTTCATTAGAGAAAGACATGGAAGTTTGCAAAAATGATCACTGTATGTAGGATAATCAATGACATTGCAACTTGAACTTCATGCAGCTCACACACCTCGGATAGTATTGCTTCAGCAAAATGGAAATAGATCTATTTTGACCTTTATGCTCACATGCTTTGGATAGTAGAGTCTGATTCATCATTCTAAATCTTCACCTGTTACTACATACTAGTACATTGTATGTAATTCTGAGTATAATCTAGTGTTTTTACTTAGAAAAAAAATGCAGGTAGGTGTATATAAAGATGTTCAAACTATCATACACTTTAAGTTGTTAAAATATAAAATAAGATCCAAAAATTGTACTCAATCATCTGAGCACCAAAATAGTTAAAAAAACTCAAATATCATTTATGTTATCTTTGAACATCATAATCTAAATCTAAATCCTATTTTTTAATTTGTCAAATTGTATAAAAATCATATGTTTCATTTTTAATTTATTAGTATAACCTTAAAATTTTGAACAACATTCAAACTTTTGCTTTATAATTTAGACAGTAGTGTTTGTTCTGGAAACTCAGAGTTTTCTCAGCACTTGTCAGGTCTAAAAATTGTAGACAATATTTGAAACTTTGTGCAGTTTTTGATGCTAGAAATTCTGACTTTTTATATAGATACTTGATTGACTTGACATAATATTTGTTTCTCAAAATAATTTTACAAAAAGATACAATTTAGTTACACAATTTCTGCAAGATTTTGATTTGCAGCAATCTGTAAGTTTTGTCTAACAAAAAAAAATTGTATTTTTTATATAATTTGATAAATTACAGAACAAGATTTTAATTCAGATTATGATGTTAAAAAATATATAAATATTGACTGCAACTAAAGTCTCAACATTATCATCTGGTTGTCTTATAGGATCACCTGGTGAGCAAATTAATGCAGATATATTTGCTTACTCACTAAAATATTTATTCTGACACTATTTATGTAATGGTATTAAGGTAAATATAACTTAATTTTGACTCATTTTTAGTTGTAATCTCATACATGCAACTGATACTGATGACTAACTTGAGTCCTATTTACATTACCAGACCAGTATCTGACTTTGTTTTTTCTGCCTATAGCCACTATCTGGGTCATCAACTAGGGCAGATTTTTCTCATAGATAGGAAGACCACCGAAGGAATCGTGTTCTGCCAGCATTGGCCTATTTCCCAAGTCCCATTTGCTGGCTTCTTTCAGCCTCTACCGCCGACATTTTATGTGAGATATACATGAAGATAGGTCTCTCAAGGAGCCGATCCTGGTATGTTACTTCTCCTACGACGCAGTCACAAGCTCACAGAAGAATGTTGTGCACAAATTGCAGGAACCGATCTGAGGCCATTACACCTACACCTCACGGTTGGTATCACACTCATTACACAAAAAAATGAGTAAAATGCTCTACCATATGGGTAATCTGACCTTCCAGGCTTCCAGACCGTAGATTATTCTTTCGTCCGGGAGCGTGGTCTCATACGAGACAATAACTTCGAGTTGTCTGGAGTGCGACACAGTTGACTACCAGTCGACCACACCAGGTTTATTCCACTAGTCATTCAGCACTCGACGGTATGTTTTTGTTACACTTTTTGTATTTGCATTATTAATTTCTATCGTTGCTCTTTGTTTTGCAGCCTGTTCGACATCATCGTGGCATATTGTGTATATGATCTAGCTCAGGTCGTTCCAAGGGGCGGTGCTTCTATTTGTTGCTCCGGTGGCTAGATAAGCCAGTTTTTTTTGCAAGACCATGTGCACGTACTGCCAGGCTCAGGAACTTCTGCCTCATATTCATTACTCCAGTGTCTGCGTAAGCCAAGCCTTTGGGGCTATTGGAGGCTAATAAAAATTCTGGTTATCTCAAAAGGCCCCTATGCCAGGCTAGCCATCTCATCCTCTCATCCTCTCCTCCCCTCCTCCCCTCCCCAGTCGTCATGGTTGTTCATACCCCCCGCACACTCTCTCGTCGTCTTGACCGTATCGAACCTGACCGACGTCTTGTTCGGTCTCGTAAACGACGTTCAGACTTGCACGTACCTCGCATTAACGTGAGGAGGTCGCTTACCTTTGCTGAGCGGTCCCTTCGGAAGACTGCCTGGGATAAAGCCCGCAGCGATCAGAAGGCTGACTTGCAGGCCGCGCGCGATGAGATTCATTCTATCGCTGCAATGTTTGCTGAGAAGTATGGTCACTGCGAAGAATACTGGTACAGTCGTATCATGCAATCTGAGCGGTTGGCTAAGACCAAGAGACGGATCAATCTCTGGAACGTCTTCCTGTCTCTTCGATTGAGGCAGATCAATCTTGGTACGTCTGATGTCTGACCTTTTTTATATTCGCTTTCCTTTATACTAACACCCTTTTGTCTAGGTCAGGGTACTAAGAAGAAGGCCAACGACCCTGATGTCCTAGCTCAGCTCACTCAGGAGTGGTTGGCAATGTCGCAGGAAGCATGAGAGTCGGTGATGGCAGATCGTCTGCGGGAGATGACGGAAGATCGGTCTACAAGACTTACAGGCGAGAACAATACGGGTATTGCACACTGGACCGTAGCCCAAATTTTAGGCTTCATAAAAGTAAGGTCAAATTTTATAGAAAGTCTCTTACAAAACATGATTTTAAGCACCTAAAAATTGTTAAAAAATGCAGAATTTTAGTGAAATTTAATGAATCATAAAATCCTTGGCTAATTCAGACTTTTGTATCTAATTTTTAGACTTTAGAAATATTGAATTTTTGCTTATTTTTTATTGGAGAAAAGTTTACTATGCAAAATTCAAAATTTTGACACACTTTTGTTTCTCCAAAAGTAATATAAAATTTAAACTGCTAATTCGAAAAGGTCAGTGATATTTCATACTTAAATATCTCTATCAGATAGTATAATTGACAGAGACTATGATTTACCAACAATAGTAGTCTATATCTTCTCTCTAGGCTCTCTATTTATAACACTTTATTTTGATATATACAATTATATTATGATTTCTAGAGAAATAACAGTGTATCAAAATTTTGAATTTTGCATAGTAAACTTTTCTCCAGTAAAAAATAAGCAAAAATTCAATATTTCTAAAGTCTAAAAATTAGATACAAAAGGCTGAATTAGCCAAGGATTTTATGATTCATCAAATTTTGCTGAAATTCTGCATTTTTTGACAATTTTTAGGTGCTTAAAATCATGTTTTGTAAGAGACTTTTTATAAAATTTGACCTTACTTTTATGAAGCCTAAAATTTGGGCTACGGTCCAGTGGCAGCGTTTCACGATGCTATTGCCACTTTTCGGTCCATCGAGAACCAGGTATGGACGTTCCCCCCACCCTTTTGCTCTTTGGCTGATATCACCTGTGTTTCAGCTTCAAGCCCTCTATGTGCGAACTGGTGTCGAGGTTCTGATGTTCGCGGTTCGTGGTAGCCAGGAGCAATAGTTCCGTCCCTACGTCATGACGACATCAGACCGTGCCGGTAACTTCTTCCACACCTGCTTCAACCAGGACACTGAGACCTACGCCACTCGTTTTGAGGCATATTGTCTCTCTGGTATCGAAGGCATGTCTTTCTCATTGTCATTGCACTGTATCAGTAGCTAACTCATCCACAGGTGTCAAGAATAGGGTCTCCGAAGAAATTGCGGCACTCAAAGCCCAGTGTACCGCCGGGATTCTCGCACAACTAAGTAAGTCTTCTTCTCCGTCAATTCTATGTAGAATCTACTAACAATAGATCAACAGATGACTTGCTCGCTCCCACCATCCTCTCTAAGATGGTGTATTCCGACTTTTTTACCCAGATCACATTGAAGCATCACATTATCTATGAGAACTGGCCCGTCTCCAAGTTCTGTACCCCTGGAAAACTCACCCTCCTTGAATTACGACGACTTCACCATGTCCTCAGCAATGGCCCTCCACTTTTCCGCTACGTTTCTCCCACAGAATGGGAGGATCTCGATCTCGATGCCCTTCAATCACGTCATGACACTATCTCTCCCACAGCTGCTCATCCTCTTGTAGCAACGGCGACCTCGATTCCTAGCGCATCTACTGGCAGTTCGGCAACTGTTGACGACACGACAGGTACATCTAATGATAATGCGACGACCAACCCCGCAGGTGGTGCAACAGATCCCTCGGGATTAAATGCGACAACGAACTCCACGAATGGTGCCCCTGTGACATCTGCTCCTTTGCTTCCTCAGCCCACTAATCTTCCCCCCCCTCGTGGTGGAGACATGCTGACGTTGGATGGTGGGATGGTGGTTAGGCCAAGGGAGCGACGTCGTCAATGGGATGCAGGGTTAACGAAGGAGCAGAAGGCTGCAATGATGGCTGTTAGGAATGCTGAGAAAGCGAAGAAGAGTGCGGGTCGTGCGTCAGGTAGTGCATCGGGTAGTAATGCTCCTCAAGAGTAATATTTTGTTGTCGCTGTCCCTAGCTATAGAATACAACTCTCATGTATTGAACAAACAGGCTTTGATTTGAGCACGGCGTGATCTTCAAACTCCGAAAACTATCAGAGCGGTCACTACAACTCATTTGTTACAAATGCTGTAGAATTTAGGGAAGACGTTAGTACTCTGTTAATAGTCTAATGTTTTTGTTAACAGTCTAATGTCTTCGTTAATAATCTAATGTCAAAATGCTTATGGAGCCAGCCAAACATACTAACTATAGCGCCGAGCGAAGGTCTTAGGTAATGCAAACACTCTACGTACTACGTATGTTTATAATAAGTGCGATGCGATGTACAGACGCCACTGAGTAGCACATTGGTATTCCACATTATACCACAAATATATTATTACAAACTATCTACCGAACTATAGTAGTCACTAGTCAGTATTGGCATGTGTAGCCCGCACACAAAGTTAAACACGTTCTACCTGCCAACTCAACAATAAAGCTAATGACTCATGTCCATGAGTTATTACGCGCCTCACGTGGTGATGCATGCGGAACGCGACGCATATGTAAGCAAGTATTACCAACATCACAACGGACTCTTACTCGTGCCAGAAGTTGTTACTTCAATAGAAAAGTTACTTATCTTTTCTCCCGCCTTACAATGGTTCTTACTTGCACAACCAGATAGAGTTCCATGGTATATTCACCAATGTATACATTCATAGCTATTATATAATCGAAATGTACACTAAGAACACTCTTGAATGCTGTATAGAACGTGTCGATCGAGTAAGAAATGAGCGAACTACCATATGGCGGCGAGCGCGCCCTCCCCGACGCGGCGGGAAGACACGCGGCAGCGGAGATGGTGGGTGGGGGGCAGGGGGAATGATGGGAATGATGGGAATAATGGGAGGGACCGGGAAGTAGGATGCCGAGATGTACCGGTATGTTTTCTCTTATGTTTTATCTCCTAGATCTCTTATCAAAATATCAAAAATCGCCCCCATGATCGACCTCTGGAAAGGGGAAAAGACCAACGATCGTGAGGGAGATACCTAGGATGTAGGGATAAAGGGAGAAACAGGCTAATTGGCCTATCACACATCACCTGTATATTAGGCTAAGAGGCCCTTATCTATGTGAGATCGAGGTGGCCACAGCCACCCACCCCAGGGCCACCTACCCAATTTAGAAAGTATATATGTGGCTGTGGAACCAGATTTGTAAGCAGACAGAGGTGAGCCTGCCAATTCGCAAAAAAAGCGCCCAAATAGGGCCTATATACCCTATTAGGCAATACACTGGGCCCTGTAGAGATGACTAAGCATATAGGCAGTCTGCCCTACATAACACAAATCGAAAAAGCATGGCAGAATGCCTAAAAGTTTGTAAAACACTTTAGGGCACTCTGCCTTATAGTTTACAAATATTTAACTGCCAAAGGTGGATCTATATGAAGCAACCTCCTGGCTTCGAGACTTCCGGGAAGGAAGATTGGGTATGGAAACTTCACAAGGCTCTTTACGGTCTCAAGCAGGCGGGTCGTCAGTGGTACAAGAAGGTATGCTTACTTTTCGATGACCTTGGACTTACCCGCTGCCAGAATGACCACATCAGCGGATGAAGGAGATCTCTTTCTCACCCTTTGAACCGCCCAATGCCGATGTTACCTATGTCTAACACTGTGTCGAAGTAAATACGTCGCATCACCAATATGATACAATATAGATCGTGAGACATTATTACAAAGGCAGCGCCTGCCCGTACATGGCTATGTATCGATATGGTAAGTCTTGTAGTCCCAATACAGTGGCGAGCCTGACTTCGAGAATCGACTCGGACTTGGAAGCTCGCAGCCGCCCCGTGGCTCCCACTGCTTGTCAATTATCGATGCATCAAGTCTGCCATTCTCAATGTCTGCACTCACGGTGCTGCCAGTGCACACCAAGTTCAAGTTTAGGATCATAACACTTTATTTAGTAAGTTGTTCAAACGGTACATATGAGCAATACTACTAAGAGATAGATTTTCTCGGTGCATCACAGTCATTCTAGCACCACTAGCAAAGATAGCAGCGAGCACAGTTGGAGTCGCGAAATCGCGAAATCAAGCGCATGTGCATTGCCTCCTCAGACAGGTCACCCCCCATGTACATGAACACAGGGTGTACCTTCATCTTCCCGAAGCTCAGCCCTCCTGCATCATCACCCTCTTCGAGGGGTTCTAAGGCCGGTAAGTCATCGTCAGACTCATCCAATCCAGTGGCACTCACACCATCAACTTCTTCGTCAGTGCAGAGGCCGGGTCTCTTCCCTAGGACCTTTGGTATCTCGGCAAGATCAGGGATGCGTTCCACCCCTATTACCTCCTGCGTCAGCTCATAAGCATGCAGGTATGTTACCCACTGACCCTCTCAGATAGGACGTGCTTTATATCCCATGTAAAGGACGATCCCCTCCTCGAGCTCATCTGGAGTAAGTACAATGTCGACCGCACCGTGACCATCTAACATAAGTGTAATCGGCCTGATAAGTGAGGCCAGAAATGCAGCAGACTCGAGCGCCGCATCTGCTTGCTGCTTTAACCCAGCTGCTGTCCGCTTTTGAAAGCTGACAATTTCTTCGAAGCAGCCGAGCATAGAGGCAAATGTGTCTGTTGACCAAATAAGGCCAGGTGAGTACAGAATATTGCGCAAAAGCAACATATTACGTACCTCTACATCCCTCGCAGACTGCATCGACCTGCTCCGAGTCTCGTTTAGGGGGGATGTTTTCCTTATTCCCCTCATCGCCGGCAGACACTAAACAGGTAAGAGACATTTTTATTGTCATCTCAACTCAATAGTTCGGATGATGTGACTTACGATGGGCATGTGTGGCCTGTACCTTGCTGTTGACGGGGGGTGGTTGGTCTTCTTTGGTCTTTCCATCTTCGAGCGTGACGAGCGACGGGACTGACTTTTGATTAACCTGGGTTTCTATCCAGCTTTCCGTCTCTTCATCGTTGGCTTCTTCCAATTGCAATTGCAAGTCGACGGCGGTCCAATCTTGCGACTCGTCGGGTGTCGCGGGCGTAATGTATGGGCTCACAGCATCAAATGCATGGCTGACATCCATGGGTTCGCCATCAGACTTGTTGAACCATCGACCGTCCTTGTAGTCGAAGCGGCCAAGGAGGACCTCATGTTCTTTGGCGGTGTGAATGGATTCCCATTGGGAATCCGTTGTTTGCGAGTCAAGAGCACCTCCAAAGGCAAACATCCTGAAGATGGTAAGTTAAATTATATTTTTCAACGTTACCATCTAAACTCACTCTGCCATTTTGGTACTACCCGCTGCAGACACTTTTCTCTCAGCATTAACACATCGGTTAGCAGCAAGATGTGTAGCTTGCTTGGCATCGTTGCTGATCTGACTGTCGTAGGAATCGGGACGATAGCTCCCTTCGTTGTTGTACTCCCCGTTGAACATGTTAGCAGGATTGGCGATGAGAGGGGATGAGGGTTTGCAGTCAAGAAGGACTGCAGGAAATTTTCTTGGCATACGGCGGGTCATCATATTTAATGTCGGCCGACAAGAAAACCTTTTATCCCTTATCGTACCTCAAGCTTCATTGTATTGATATATACAGACATTAATCCAAGTCAATATGGACGAGAGTGAATACATAACACTACGGTACTACTACAGTGTGGCATATCCAAGGTTGTCGTTCATCAGCTCGACGAATTGTATCCGAGTCAGCGATACCCTCTATTCCCTGCTCTCCTCTCCCTATCTCAATGCCATCTTCATCTAGTAGGCGGCGTAGAAAATCTAGGGAGTCTAGTCGTTCGAGTGCTTCTGATGTGGATGGAGATGTAGTCCGAGTCCCTCCTTCAGACTCACAAAAACATAACGACCGAGTCCCAGCCATTAATCGTGAAGGTCGCCAATCCAAAGCGGACTCGGACTACTTTTCTCAAGATGTCGAGAACGTACAGTCTCCAGTACCTACTCCTCCCTCCGGCCTACTGAAGGAGGGAACTGCTGCAAATACGGTCCTTGTTGATGCTACACCCGCAAGTGATCAGCAGCATCGCGCGGCAAGAGAATCTCCTTCGACAGATAAGGTGAGTCATTGTCTTTTCTTCTCGTCGTGAAACTACTAAGGATACGTGGATACAGAATACGACACCAAAGACGGGAGATAAGATACATCGGGTCAAAATTGAGTCTGACCGTACTGGCTGGGGGCGGATTTCAGATCTGATTCATCAATACGATCGGGATCGTGTGGAGGATGTGAAGGAAGACATCGATACACTCCTCGTGTTTGTGGGTACCCTCGTTGCCATTGATTGATGTCCTACCGACTCTTTCATCCCAAGGCCGGTCTGTTCTCTGCTGTGATTACAGCATTCATCATTGAATCATATAAAATGTTACAACAACAACCCGAAGATACAACCAATCAAATTTTACTCCAACTCTCGGCCCAGTTAGCCAGCCTCGCACTTTCCGGCAATTTCGTCAATTCGACAATCCCCCCATTTATCACCCCATCATTTTCCCCTGTGCGGTTCTCTGTCCTAATCAATACGTTGTGGCTATTGAGTCTCGTCTTTGCTTTGGTAACTGCATCCCTCGGAATCCTCATCAAACAGTGGCTCCACGAGCTTATGGCACGCGACACTCAGGATCCTCGTCAACAAGTCAAGATCCGCTTCTTCCGCGAAGTTGGCGTACAGAGATGGCAGATCTTCGAGATCGCTGCTGTCCTCCCACTGCTCCTTCAGCTCGCCCTACTACTCTTCTTCATCGGTCTCAGCGCCTTCCTCCACGATCTGAACACTCTCGTCACATGGGTCATAACGGGGGCTATGATCCTATGGCTCGTGTTTTACCTGTTCACAACATTTTCCCCAATATTCTCTTCTCAGTGCCCATACAAAACTCCGATGCTAAAGGGCATCCTCAAGCAGGTTCGGGTTGCGAGCTATGTTGGGCTAAGCTCTCTGGGTCGTGCATTATATAATCATGTCCCTGTTACATGGCCGAGAATCAAACAGAGGTGCAAAGGTCTACGCAATTCGTTGAACACCTGGTCAGCTGTTTGGACGGCTCACAAAGAGTCTGAAGTCTGCAAGAATAGGCTCTGGGATCTGCCTACCCTAACCTGCTCACAGGAGATCCTTCGAGGCGAGCAGCTTGAGGAAGCAATCACAGATTGTGTCCGGGGATGTGGTGTGAATGTATTGTTTGAGTGCATACACTTTTTCTCGCGAGGCGGAGATCCTGTCCTCCAAGGAGTACTCCCAGATGTCCCCCGAGGATTGAGTCGTAAAACATGCGAGCTCTTTGCATCCCGCATTGGCAATTTGGACTCTTCTCTCGACAGGTCCAATTATGTAATGTTATATGCTAGAGTGACATATGCATCATCAAAAGTGTATGATCCACCCACAAATTACCTATTTCAACCAGCATTACTACCCATGTTTAGTCGACTCATAGATGGAGACATGATGTCAGCAACTGTCTCAATCCTTATCATCTACTCTGTCACGCACAATACCATGGAGAGCCACCCCGGGCACTTTGGCGATTTTCGCGGCATACTAAATGATGATGAGCTCGAGTTTGAGATGTTACCAGACACCGTTGGTAAGCTCTCTCACAGCTCACTCATCTATACAACTACTAATGTAAGCTTTCAGGGGCAGAGTTCATCACCAATTTGGTCATAGCGGCCGGAGCTATCTGCCGTAACCTGTGGAATCAGTCACATTTGCACTTTCGCCACGGAGAGGTGGAGTACCTATGATCGTGGATTGATAAAATTCGCCGCGACTGGAACCTTGACATTCCGATAGACCCACTTGCCTTCATTTCCACGTTTACTCAACTATTATATACGCTCACTCCTCCAGCTGCAAGACGAAAAGATCGGAACATTATTATTGAAGTGATGGGTATGTTTGTTAATATCATACCCGATCCTGATGATGCATTATCATGGCCAAAGTCTCGTCGAAAATGTGCTGAAGAGATACATCGCTGCTTGCTTGCTACAGGTTTCAAGGATGCGCAGTTTATTCCAAAGCTAGGAGATGTAATTCGTACATGGAAGCCTGGTTTTGATCATACCAGACCATGTTGGCACCAGTAATGTACTCGACAGTGTAAGAAAAGATGAATAAAAATAGCATTTGATTGTTCTCGTAGATATCATGCGTAAGGTTGACAACAGGAGATGATCATGACCTGACTCTCGACTCAGTCTTTGTGCCATTTGTAACTTCGAGTTCACTGTACCAAATGATATCTACATTTGTAAAGATCTTCAAAGAAATCTATTGAGACTCAGACATCAGAAATAAAGTTGTATCCATGCATGAGATGGCATCTCGTTATTCTTACCAGTGAAGAGTAGATTACAATGACAATGGAAGTAAAAACCACTGCTTTGGAGTTGAGAATTCCAAGCGAGACGGGAAATGGTAAAGATCGCGAGATCCATGTCCGTTATGCTAGAATCTAGATGTTGACCTACCTACAATGAGAAACATGAGAGAAAGGATGTGAGCATTCAGGTGAGACGTACCGTGGTCACAGTGCCGTTCGATAGATTCCGCTTGAAGCCACAATTCAAGTCCCGGGTTGAGAGTACAATGTACCATCGATACTCTTGGTCTTGGGGTGGTCTGCATTGTTTGCTTGTCCTCCCAATAGAAACAACCGTGTAGAGTTACGACAGAGGCACTTATCGTCTGAAAAGACCTCCAGTCTTCCCCCTCCAATCTGAAAATTTGACATTTGAGCTCCAAACTCGTTTCATGGCGTGAGAGGAGATATGGAAGGCACCGGGGAAGTTAGGGATACCTGCGTACGCCTTGTGTTCTATGCTTGAGAGACGATCCTTCTGGTCGATATTTGCGAAGTTGTGATGTCGGGAGCCCGATATGTTTGGTTTTATTCGACGAGAGTCAAGAGAGACACGACATGGTGTATTCTATAGCGAGAGGCACGAGTGAGTACAGGAAATAAAACTTGAAAAAACACCGCTCGGAAGCTGTCATCCAGTTGCCGACCTCCGCAAATAGACGATGGATTTTTGAGTGTAGATGAGAGGACCGCATCGAGGATCCTGGTCAGGATATCAAAATCCTCAAATCATGCTTCGGGCAAAGCACTGATAGTGATATTCCTCCGTCGAACATCTCCAGATATGTATTCTGTCGCAAAGCGACTATGACCTCAGAGTCATAGTACATACTTGAACCGGCATTTTCCCAGAGACGGAATCGATGGCATAGAAGTGTTGGTGGGGGAAGCAACTGGAATCGGTCGTAGAGATTTCGGTTGACGAGCTGACACTAGGTGATCGGGATCAGTTAGCATGGAAGGAGTCGTGTCTCTGATTTGGGACGAGAACTGAGCACCTAGAAAGGCACTATGACTGACGTTGTCCCGCCTGCGTTCCTTACCCTTTACTGGAGAGTACCTCGAGAGCCAGTAGAATGCTCTTCTCCCCGCTTGAGATATATGGCACTCAATGCCATTGTTGCTGCTGAGAATGCTGTGCTTCTGTGAGAAGCAATACAAGCATATGCCTAGCTGAGAGAAGTCGTGAGTCAGAGGGAGTGCCTCGAAAGTCGAGGGAGGTCACAAAATAGACTGTAATTGAAAATAAAGCGTATGAGAAACGGCGTTCACATGATCTTGGACGGTACGAAGCAGTCTTAGCTCTCGTTCCGACTAAAGCGACCGTTAATATCGAAGAAGGAATAACTAGGAATAGATCGTCAGACTGAGATTAGAGGACCACGACTCTTACATCGGGGTGTCTGCCTACGTGGACTATCCGAGAATGTTAGAAGGGAATACCGTCAAAATATGAAAGGGTTTCGATGCAAAGGGCGCAAGAACTCAGGAGGTAATTCGACACCTTTGGCGAGAAGGGTAAATATCCTCTACAGAACAGTCAGATTTCGAGCACCGAAGACGCCAGAAGCGTCAAGTGTTAAGGTTACAATAACTGAAAGGAACACAGGAGGACTAGTGGTATGAGCTGGTATCAGAACAGCAGAGTGGTCGTCGTTTAGCGTTGGACAGTGAGCAGTACACGACGACCAAACCGGGAGGCGAGTGTGAGGGTGTGATATAGACACAAACGGATATGACTAGAGTCGATAGTCGACGATCATTCGTAAGATACTGACCTGAAACTAGCCTAGAGACCAGAGTCATTTCCACAAAGGGAAGTAAAGAAACGAGACGAGATGAGTAGAGGTTCTCGAGGGGATAGGGGTCTGGGATCTCCCTAGAGCAAGGAAAGGGGTTCGGGAGAGATGTAATGTTGAAAGTAAGGCAAACAGTACAGAAGATAACCGATGCGTTGGCTGGAGAGGGCACTTGCCTTTGGTCACTGACAATATGGAGTGTTTGAGAATACAGAGACCTGAGATAAGAGATGCAGAGCGAAGAGAAACCAAGCTCAGAAACACGTACGTATAATGAAAGGAGCCCTCTCGTCCAAGATCACAACAAAGCTGCATCATCCGAAACATGCAAAAATCGCGTCAGCGAATCGTCACCGTCGTGGTCGTGGTCGTGGTTATTGTTGAGTACTTGAGCGACGACGAAGAATTTGCGTAGACGAGGTGTATTACGTAAGTGTCGATCGTGTAAAGATGTGTAAGGATGCATATGGAAAGTAGCTAGGAATCGGCAGGGGAGGACTTTGGGCCTTAATCTATATTCAAGCAATTCAAGCAGAGAGTAAGATGCGACCATCTCAAGATCTCCTTGGGGCGGTGAAATGGTAGAGCTTACATAACCAGAAGTTCGCACGAACTTCAAGAAGGCACGGCGACAACAAACTGCTCTATTCTTAGCCCTCTTCTATTCTCGATGTCTTCTTCCTCTAAGAGGAGGCGAAGATCCAAAGCTTCTACGCGTTCGAGTGCTTCAAGCTCCGACTCTGACGGTGACCTCATTGGCCAAGTATCTCCTTCAAATTCGCAAAGACACGACGACAAGGTCCCGCAAGCTGCAAATAAGCATGAGGGCTTGGGTCCGGACTCGCAGCAGCCCCAAACCTTACAGCCTCTTGCATCTACTCCTAGTCTGCCGGTAGAGGAACGTGAGGCGGCCCCAGTTTCCAGTGAGACTACACCACCAGAAGCCCAGCAGCCCGAGGAGGCTGCACAGTCTCCCCCGAAGCCGCAGGTGAGTCTCTTAGCTCGAATCGCATTGTCGATACTAAAAAGGGGGTATGTACATGCAGGCTGTGTCTCCAAACACCGAAGATAAAGTGCATCGGGTGAAGGTCGAGTCTGACCGTACTGGCTGGGGGAGAATTTCAGACCTCATTCGACAATATGATCGTGATCGGGTGGAGGACGTGAAGGAAGACATCGATACGCTCCTTGTGCTTGTGAGTATCTTTGTTGCCTTTACTTGTCGGTTGTGTTGACTTTCTGTTCCACAAGGCAGGTCTGTTCTCTGCTGTGGTCACGGCGTTCATCATCGAATCATACAAAACGCTACAACAACAACCCGAGGATACAACCAATCAAATTCTCCTCCAGCTCTCAGCCCAAATTGCTAGTCTCGCGCTTTCTGGTAATTTCGTCAACTCGACCATCCCCGCATTCACCACCCCGACCTTCGTTCCTGCCAGGTTCTCTGTCCTAATCAATACACTTTGGCTGCTGAGTCTCGTTTTCGCCCTCATCACTGCATCCCTCGGCATCCTCGTCAAGCAATGGCTCCACGAGCTCATGGCACGCGACACTCAAGATCCCCGTCAACAGGTCAAGATTCGTTTCTTCCGCGAGGTTGGCGTACAGCGATGGCAGATCTTCGAGATCGCTGCTGCCCTCCCACTTCTCCTTCAGCTCGCCCTCCTACTCTTCTTCATCGGTCTTAGTACATTCCTCCATGATCTAAACCCAATTGTGACATGGGTCGTGACTGGAGTCATGATCCCATGGCTCGTGTTCTACTCGTTTACGACGTTTGCCCCGGCGTTCTCATCTCAGTGCCCGTACAAGACTCCGATGTTAAAGGGTTTCCTTAGTCAAGTACGCACTGGGCTTCATGCGTGGCCAACATCCCTCAGTGGCAAGCTACACGCCTTGATCCCTACAGCATGGCAGACAATCAAACAGCAATGCGAAGACCTACACGACTCGTTGGATACCTGGTCGGCTACTTGGATAGCTCGTGAAGAGGCTAAAGTACGGCAGGATGGTACCTGGGATTTGCCTACGCTCATCTGCTCACGAGAGATTCTTCGAGGGGAACAACTTAAGGAAACGATCACAGATTGTTTCCAGAAGTTTGATATGCCGACAATGCTACGTTGTATGAAGAGTATCTCAGACGGAAAAGGTCCGGATGTTAGAGATGTACTTCCAGATGTCCCTCAGGGATTTGCTGAACCGGTATTCAAACTCTATAGGTCGTTCATGGGGACTTTGATCTCTCCCTCGGATAACGTCTTTCCCCATTCACAATGGTACGTGCTATCAACCTATGCACTTTCGAGATCATACAACCCCGACACAAATTGGCCGATCCCGGAATTATCGCTCCCCTTGCACGTTCGACTCGTGAATGAAAACCAAACATCCGCCGTATTTTCGGTCCTCACCATGTACTCTGTCAGGTACAATACCATAGAGAGCCACCCTGAACGCTTTGACTATCTATTCCTAGACAAAGCTTATGATGATATACTATACGCCGTTGGTAAGCCCTCTCACGGCGTATTCATCTATGTTATACAAGCACTGACGTAGGCCCACAGGAGCACGATTTGCTTCGAATCTGGTCGCTGCAACCAGAACTCTCTGCCGTCATCTATGGAACCAATTCCCAGTCGACTCTGAGATTAACATAGAGAACATCCTTTATTGGATTAATATAGCTCGTGAAGATTCTGATCCTGACATTCCGACCGACCCGATTGCCTTCATTTTCACGTTTGCTCAGATTTTATATTTTCTCACTCCTCGGGGTGTAAGACAGGAACATCGGGAGATGATTATGGGGATGATGGGTGAGCTTGCGGATGTTGTGGTTGATGTTGATGGCTCTTCGTGGTCGGTCGCGCGTCGGTATTGTGCCGAACAGGCGTTTGGTCACTTTTTCGATATGGGACTTGGGGATGGGCGGCTTATTCCAAGGTTAGGAGATGTCATTCGTACATGGAGGTCTGGCTTCGATCATACGAAGGCGTTGTATGCACAGGACTAATGTATTTGACGCTACATACACGATGAATGATTTTTTTTTATCACTCTTCATGAAGAGTTTGTGCAGTATTTTATGATAAGAGGTCATAAAGCACTCTAATAATGGGTGTGAGTGGCGTGTCCGAGACCTTTTACCTTGCTCTCTCGCCCGAGAAAATGACGATAAAGTCATATTGATATAAGTTTCCTAGATCGCGAAGGAGAGCCCTCGAGAACCAAGTCGAGCCTCGTCCCGCTAGCCGAATGTGAGTAGTATAGAAGACAAGTGTCCCCTTCCGTACCTACCAGATCCAATGAAACTCGAGCCAGATTCGAAACATTGTGTACCAAGCTTGATGTAAAACGCTTCAGGAGAGATACGATACATGTTCGCGGTGTGTCGTGTAATAGCGTTGGCGTAAAATATGAATGGGACTTCAATTGGAGTTCAATAGCCAGTCAGAGAGGGTGTGGTCATCGAGAATGGATAATCAACCAAAGGACGATAGGAAGCTTCGTGAGAGCAAACAAACAGATCAATAAAGAGAGACAGTTAGGGCAAGTGAAACATCAAAAGACGACAAACGCAGATTGATTTAAGCCCATGTCCGAGACGGTATTAACAATTCTTCGCCGTCGGAGGTATGGTACCATGTTTGTAGGTACAGAGTCCGGATACACGAATACAAGTTCTGAGGTGACCTGATCAGTTGGGAGTGTCAGATAGAATGGTGACCTGGACCCATTGGTTATTACATAGAAGAAATTTCACCAATACACAGTGCCCGAGAGAGTATTGAGACATTCACCTCCCCGACCGTGATATCGAAAAGAAACCTCGTTTTCTTGTCGTCGTTGAAGTCATTGTTGAGTGACGACTTGATGTAATAAAGAGGAGGGAAATTGGTGATGTCTAAGCGTCGGTCGCAGTGTAAAGACAGATAAGGAATGTAAGTAGGAAATGTCAAGACCTGCCAGTTTTGTTGCCTGGTTCAAGCGTATCACATCGACTCTAAGTAAGATCTATTATGCACAACGGGAACTGATAATTTCTAGATAGCCGGAGGTTCTCACGGAACGTCAAGAAGGCATCGGCCCAGCCTGAGTACTGTACTAGTAGCTTTGCACCGCATGGCGAGTCGGCTGTGTTTATCCCACTTATACTTTCCTTACCACGACAAGACACTCCTCTCTTCCTACACATCTTGCACCATTAATGTCTTCTTCCTCTAGAGTAAGTAGACGGAGTCGAAGATCCAGAACTTCTAAACATTCGAGAGCTTCGAGTTCTGACTTTAGCGGAGATCCAATTCAAGTCTCTACCACAAACTCACAAAAATATAACGATGAAGTCCCAGATGTCGAAAACCTGGAGGACGAGCATGAGTCGTCTGCGCAAAATGGAGCACAGCTTACACAGCAGACTGAGGGCTCACAAACTTCTTCACCCACGCCTCTCTGTGAACCGCAGGAAATTGAGGCAAATACGGTCCCAGTTAATGCTACATTCACGAGAGAACAGCAATACCAGACAGTGGGACAATCTCATCCCGAGAACGAGGTGAGCCTCTTGTGTCGCATCGTACCGTTAGGATGGTGAGTACTAAGGAAGGAATGCATGAATACAGGACACGTCTCCGGACACCGAAGACAAAGTACATCGGGTCAAGATTGAGTCTGACCGTACTGGTTGGGGGAGAATCTCGGATCTCATTCGACAATACGATCGAGATCGGGTGGAGGATGTGAAGGAGGACATTGATACCCTGCTCGTATTTGTGAGTATCTTGAATCTTTACTCCGTTTTCTTCTTCGTGTTGACTCCCTCTTCCACAAGGCTGGTTTGTTCTCCGCAGTAATCACTGCGTTCATCATCGAGTCATACAAGACCTTACAGCAACAGCCCGAAGATACCACCAGCCAAATCTTACTCCAACTCTCGGCCCAGCTAGCCAGTCTCACGCTTTCTGGGAGTTTCGTCAACTCGACCATCCCCGTATTCACCACCCCGTCATTCGTTCCAGCAAGATTCTCGGTGCTTATCAATACGCTGTGGCTGTTGAGTCTCGTTTTTGCTTTGATAACCGCATCCCTCGGGATTCTCGTCAAGCAATGGCTCCACGAGCTCATGGCACGCGATACTCAGGATCCCCGTCAACAAGTCAAGATTCGCTTCTTCCGCGAGGTCGGTGTACAACGATGGCAGGTCTTCGAGATCGCTGCTGCGCTACCGCTTCTCCTCCAACTCGCCCTCCTGCTCTTCTTCGTCGGCCTCAGTGCGTTCTTCCACGATCTGAACTCGGTCGTTACATGGGTCGTGACTGGAGTCATGATCCTGTGGCTCTCATTTTACTTATTCACAACGTTCGCTCCCGCGTTCTCATCCCAATGCCCATACAAAACTCCGATGTTGAAGGGTCTTCTTCAGCGAATCCGTGTTGGGAGCCATACTTGGCTGGAATCTCTGGCTCGCACATTGCATACCAATATCCCTAACACATGGCAGGCGATTGAGAAACGATGTAAAGCCTTACGCGATTTGGTGAAAAATTGGTCGGATGCTTGTGTGTCTCGCGAAGAGACTAAAGTACGCGAGGATGAGACCTGGGATCTACCTACCCTAGCCTGCTCACAAGAGATCCTTCGAGGCGAGCAGCTTGAGGAGACGATTACAAACTGTTTTCGGAAGTTCAATGTCGAGCTATTGCTTGACTGTATGTGGCTCTTGTCACAAGACAAAAGTCCAGTCATCGAAGGGATACTTCCAGACGTACCTTGGGGATTAACTCGTCAAACATGCGAACTCTTTGCGTCCCACATTGGCAATTTGCCTCTCAACTTGTTGAATTTTAGAGAGCTGCATAACATAATGACCTATGTATCATTGAAGCTATATAGTTACAACCCAGGCACAAACTCCCCAATCCCGCAATCGTCACTACCTATGCACGTTCGGCTCATAAACGAAGGCAAAGACCTGGCAGTGTGTTCGATCCTCACTATGTACTCCGTAAGGTACCTTGCTATAAGGAAGTATCCCGAACACTTTCGCACTCTATTCCCGTACCTATTTATTAGTGAAGATGAGAGGAGAGCGTACGGGACTGGTAAGCTCTCACAGCCCATTCATCTGTGCAAGCATTGATATACGCTCAACAGGAGCGCAATTTGTTGCAAATTTGGTTGCTGCAACCAGAGCTCTTTGTTGTCGCCTACAGATGGGCTCTGTCTTCAATGTAGATGACACCCTTAATTGGACTGGGAACATTCCGGCCGACCCTGTTGTCTTTATCTCTACCTTTGCCGAAGCATTACGTTCATTCATCCCTCGAAGTGTAAGACAGGAACATCGAGACATTCTTGTCAAAGTCATGGGTGAGGTGGCCAATATTCTAACTGTTACTGACGGTTCATCATGGTCAAGGTCTCGCCGAGAATGTGTTGAATGGATACACGGACGGCTGTTTGAAATGGATCTCGTGGATACGCAGTTGATGCCAAAGCTAGGAGATGTAATTCGTTCGTGGAAACCCAGCTTTGATCATACTAGATATCTGTAATATATGTAAAACTATAAATATGATGAATGCAGATACCGTTTTCAAAGAATAATTTAACTCGCCAGATTCTTCTTCAATATCTTCACATCCAGAGTATGGGTAATATCTCTCTCACCCGTGCAAGAAAGATAATAGAGACACTTGCCATCTGTAAGTCTCTCGGATTTTACGGCTCTGAAATTCTAACAAGTGTTTGTAAACGACATGAGCACCTGGGCGGTCTGATTCGATTCAGGGCATGAGAGGAGATCAGTATAGTGGCATAAAGTGTATCGGCGATCAGTGTATTCTACGTTTGAGGTCTGAGGTGTGGTCCTTTAGACGATGGCCGTAAGATTACGGTCTATTCATTGGGAGGAGACCCGACTCGAGAATACAATGTTTGTTCTACAGCGACAGGGGGAGAGAATGGATATCGCATGGCCCTGGGTGCGCAAAAAGGCTTTTCAACGATGTCGTGTCGTGTAGTGTAGGCGTTGATGCCCTTCGTTCAACAAAGGACGGAGATTAGGTTTTGAGAGCATATACGGGTACAAGATGCAAACATGCAAGATAATGAATTGTGGGGATGGGAACAAGGTAGTTATGTCAAGATTCGTTGTACAGAGGCCTAGTTTTTTTCATGAATCGGCACGCTACTTTGAGCTTTGGAAGTTTTCCCTCCGAGGTTGAACGTTTCTAGGCTGGGAAAGCGGATGGGAAATCGAACATCTTGCTATTGTAGTCTTGAGTTTCGATGCACATATCTCAAATCCTCTAGTCATCCCCGAGTGTGAATACGTACACAATGGACAATATGAGTACTCACCGGCATGAAAGCATCCATAGCAGTGCACGGTATACCCCCTCGATATCCAACGAGGCTATTGTAGAGCAACCTTCGGCGTGACGTGTTCATGATCTCGATGTGGTCCTCGACACAGGTTGCTGCACCCAAACGGCCTTTTCGAGTAGGAGGAGTCGGCCTAGGGCACAGTACGACGACAAGGGGAACGGGGGCACTGGGTGAGGGAAGTATTCGAGCTAGTGTCGCAGCCAATGCCCGCAGAAAAGCAAGTCTTGGTCACGTCTTCGAATCTGCAGGAGGAGATCTATCGACTGCTCGGGTTGGCATTCCTTGATTCTGGAATTCTGTCCATGCCCGACGTCCCCTCGATTGATTTCCCTACCTCCTCGCGGCTTTGGGGAAATATCCGTGACTTCAAGGATGGAGTGATTTATGAGGTAGTAGCTAAGATCGCGACTTCAAACACTGAGTGGGTCACATCTCCACGCATACGTGTATGTCAGAAAACTCGATCTGGTCGGACTTCTGCAACGGAGATGAGTTGATCCATGCAGCTAATACGGAAGTCGTCTTCCTGAGTGTGAAATAGAGGACTGCATCGTGTGTTGATTGGCCAGCTGCAAGACTTTCCGTGCAGCTGTAAAAGGAAGTTGCAGTCGCGTGTCCGAGTGTAGAAGAAAGATCGCATCCAGGCTTCTCCACCTCAAGTATTCGTTCAACAGCTCTCATTAGACACTGTGGAGCGAGCTACGTATGTGGTCGACCCGAGTTCTGCTTCCTGTGCTCGATGCTACAGCCTTCATAGCTTCATGCCAGAATGACGAGCTAGAGAAGCATTCGCGTCCTCTCAAAAACCGACACGCGCTCTGTCGACATATATATGCCTGGTCCTCATATTCATAGTAAGTGATGTACGATCTGGGTACGAATGATGTCATGAAATAAAGCTTCGATTAGACGCAAACATCAATCCGACAAAAGGAAGAGGGAAGGAAATAAGTAGCTCACATCAAAGAGACCAGAAAATGGAAGTCGTATGTTTCCAATGATCGAGGGTATAAGGAATGAAGTAGAATGCGAGAAGATCAAATGCCGTACTTTAGACAGCTGAACGAAATAAGAGATTGTCGATTATTTACCACGGTCGCTGTATTTTGGATACAGGGAGACTCGAGAAACCGAAACCTCCCCACGGTAGACTTCATCGTCTCTGGATGAGAGATAATACGAGAAGAGCCGTATAAGGTGTTACCATTCCAGATGCGGGGAATAAACTCAAGCACTGGACACAAGGATCGAGGGTCACCCTAGCCGGATCAGATTTTGACCAGAGAGATGTCCTTACCATCATTGATGAACATTTCAGCGGATATCAGATCTTATTCAGACAGAGATGCCGGCCAAGGAATCAACGACACCTGGGATAACTGTTCGATGCACGACAAAGAGGAGAGGTGCGAAAGAGAAGGAGTCGAAGATGAGTGGATGCGATGCAGACTGTCGAAAGTGAAGAAAAGTGAACATGAGTGAAGAGCACCGAGTGACTTGGGCCCTCGGCGATATCGAGAGCTTAGCTTAAGCCCAAGATGATATGTAGATGTTTCACCGCTGGTCGTGAAGGGTGCCCTGATCGAGGGCAGAGACGAGAGGAGATCCGGGAATCAGCAGCTATAAAAAGGTTGGTTTAGTCCAAATGAACGTCTCATTTAAAGGTACCGGCGTGGTTAAGTGAAACTATGGTGAAATCATTCGGACTCTACAAGGATGCACTGATTAACGGAGAAGCGGAGGTTAACACTGTATGTCCCAAATAAGACTCCTCAACAATACTCACCCGATATCATGAAGGTGTAGAAACGTCGTCACGAGTAGAGATCGTTGAGATCTCGAACAAAAGGGATAGGAAGGACGGACCAAGAGAGACGTGAGAAACGCAGAACATAGTCTCATCATGTAGAGTGTCTCTGAGAAGACTACTCAAGGGTGATAAACCTAGCTCGATAGATGAGAATACGCGAACGTAGCAAGACGAGTTATTGGAGAATAGAGAAGCGTTGGGGACCACGAAGAGAAGGGGACTTCCAGTAGTTCTTCAAGAGTTGGAATGACGGTAGTCAGGAAGATATGGGTAAAAGCCCAGCGTTGATCGTGAGGGTGGTAATGCGAGGGATGACCGGTACCTATCATAATTTCGGGCTCTCTAGCGAGGAAAGAGAAGGATTCCGAGTGACCATTGAGGCAATCAGTGTTCACCCCATCGATACCCAAAAACCAAACGCATGAGAAGTCCGAATTCGAAAACCCCACGCAGATAACAGACAAGCGCAATCCTCTAGGTCGGAAGCTACGCCCAATATGAGCCAGAGCCACAACAGCGAGCGTAGAACAGTACCCCTTTTCGTCGCTGTTGTTGAGAAGTCGTCGGCAGTGAGTGACTAGGAACGACGGTCTTCTTTCCTTGAGGTCTGTGAAGGAGACTAAGTGAGTGACGACGAAGAACTGACGGGAGAAATTGACAGTATCTTATGTAAGCCTTGGTCGTGGTGTAAAGACGAATATGGAATGTAAGTAGGAACCACCGACCTGAGAGACACAGAGGAGGCAGAGACTGTGTTATTTGCAGTGTCGCGTGTCCTACTAGGTGAGCATACACAAAGATGGATAAATTTCAATTATTATTTGTGAATTCGATAAGGAGAAGTTCACACGAAACGTCAAGAAGCCTGACTGAGGGCATGTTTACCGCCTGATGACTTGGCTGTACACTACACTCCATCTACATACTACAACACATCCGCTGGATAGTACCCCTCTACCAATGTATTCTTCCTCTAGAATGAGGAGACGAGGCCAGAGATCCGTCCGTGTCTCGCCTTCAAGACATAATGACGAAGTTGAAGAGGTTGAAAGATCTGTGAATGATCATGGAGACTCTGGGCCAGATTTAGAGCAGCCTACTTTACAAGTCCAACATTCCCAGCTTCTTGGAGTTCCACCCACTCCTCTCCAGCGAGTGCAGGAATACGAGGCAAATACGGTCTTGGTTGACGCTACACCTCTGGCAGATGAGCAGCATCGGATGGTAGAACACTCCCCTCCTAATGATGAGGTAAGTATCTTGTGTTATATTGTACTGTAAAGGAGTTACTAAAGAAGAGATGCACGGATTTAGGACATCAAAGGGAAAGTACATCGAGTCAAGATCGAGTCTGACTGTACTGGCTGGGGAAGAACCTCGGATCTCCTTCGACAATATGATCGAGATCGAGTGGAGGATGTAAAGGAGGACATTGATACTCTGCTTGTATTTGTGAGCTTACTTGCTTACTTTGATCGTTCATTATATTGATCTTTCTCTTTCCCAAGGCTGGTCTATTCTCCGCGGTGATCACTGCATTCATTATTGAATCGTACAAGACCTTACAGCAACAGCCTGAGGACACCACCAACCAAATTTTACTCCAGCTCTCAGCCCAGCTAGCCAGTCTGACGCTATCCGGAAATTTCGTCAACTCGACCATTCCACCATTCATTACCCCAACATTCGTTCCTGCCCGATTCGCAGTGCTAATCAATACACTATGGCTGCTCAGTCTCGTGTTTGCCCTTATTACTGCATCCCTCGGCATTCTCGTCAAGCAATGGCTCCACGAGCTCATGGCACGCGATACTCAGGATCCCCGTCAACAGGTCAAGATCCGCTTCTTCCGCGAAGTTGGCGTACAGAGATGGCAGATCTTCGAGATTGCCGCCGCCCTCCCACTTCTCCTTCAGCTCGCCCTCCTGCTATTTTCTGTCGGCCTCAGTGCCTTCCTCCACGATCTGAACCCGGTCGTGACATGGGTCATAACAGGAATCATGATTACATGGCTTTTATTCTACTCGTTCACAACGTTCGCTCCCGCGTTCTCATCCCAATGCCCATACAAGACTCCGATGTTGAAGGGTCTTCTTCAGCGAATCCGTGTTGGGAGCCATACTTGGCTAGAATCTCTGGCTCGCACATTGCATACCAATATCCCAAACACATGGCCTACAATGAAACAACGATGTGGAAACTTACACGATTCAGTGAAAACCTGGTCGGATGCTTGGATGTCTCGCGAAGAGACTCAAGTACGCGAGGATGAGACCTGGGATCTGCCTACCCTAGCCTGCTCACAAGAAATCCTTCGAGGCGAGCAACTTGAAGAGACGTTTACAGACTGTTTTCGAAAGTTCCATGTGGGGTCAGCATTTCATTGTATCAGGCTCCACTTACGAGGCGAACAACCAGTCATCCTAGGGATTCTTCCAGATTTACCTCGGGGATTGACTCTTCAAACATGCGAACTCTTTGCATCCCACATTGGCGATTTGCCTCTCAACTTCAATGAACCATGGATTCTTAAAGAGCTGCATGACACAATGACCTATGTATCATTGAAACTATATAATTACAACCCAAGCAGAATCTCCCAAATCCTGGAATTGTCACTACCCTTGCACGTTCGGCTCATAAACGAAGGTCCGGACCCGGCACTATGTTCAATCCTCACGATGGAATATGTAAGGCGCTGTACCATGGAGGATCATCTCGAACACTTTGACCCTCTGTTCCACTACCTATTGGTCAGTGAAGATGAGAAGAAGGCATACAGGATTGGTAAGCTCTCACAGCTCATTCACCTATGCAAGCATTAATATACGCTCAACAGGAGCGCAATTTGTTCCAAATTTGGTTGCTGCAACCAGAGATATTTGTCGTCACGTACAGATGGACTTCGACACAGAAAGTTGGGATGGCATAGATTCGGATGACATAGATTTGGATGATATCTCTTATTGGATTCGTGACATTCAGACTGACCGGATTGCCTTGATTTCTACCTTCGTCGAAGTATTATATTCACTGATTCCTCAAGGTGTAAGACAGGAACATCGGGCCATTATTGTTGAAGTCATGGATGACCTTGCCAACATTTTAACTGTTACTGACGGGTCATCATGGCCAAGGTCTCGTCAAGCATATGTTGAATGTATACACCGATATCTTATTACCATAGGCCTCATGGATACACAGTTGATACCAAAGCTAGGAGATGTAATTCGTTCATGGAAGCCTGGCTTCAACCATACAAGACCTTGGTGGAATCATTAATGTAATTGCTAGTGTGAACATTAATACAATGAATAAAACCTGTTTTCATTATTTCTTACTGTACATACACAGTCTGTAATGTTCCCATGATAGCATGAATGAGATTGACCATGTTTATCATAACAGGGGAGTTCTGATAATGGCTGCGAGTGACGTGTTCAGGATCGTCTAATTGCCGTATCAAGGTGAGCACACATGCAAAAAAAGACAATTTAAGAGCAACTTACAATCTGATAGAATCTATGATCTTACAGCCACGGATTTCAACAATAATATCTCAATAACCTTTTCAGTGACATGAGCACCTCAGAGATTCGAACTCGACTCAGGGCCTGAGAGGCGACAAATGCAAGAAAAAAGTCGGATAGGCGACGTGGAAACACCAAAGACGACAACGCAGATTGTCAAAAGTGAAGGCAAAATGGGTCGCGGATCGAAATCCGATATACAAGGACACCCTCTATATGTTGATCTAAGCTCAATTCTGAGACGGTACGAAGATATCTTCGACGCTAGATGTTTATAGTACCATGTTTGTGGTTACGGAGTCTGGATACATGAAGACAAGTTCTGAGGAGAGCCAAATCGCGTGTTGATCGACACTTGACTCTTCGCACCTACGTGTTTTGTAAGACAAGTCAGCAGGCTGGAGGAATTGGAAGGATCAATGGGGATCGGCTCGCCTAGTAATTGGCTCAGTACTTCGGGAGCTCCAGGCATGCCCCCATTGTCCCCACTTCCATTTGCTTAGGCTACAAGTCGTACTCTGAATCTTCATAAGAGCAGGTACGGTGTGTGTCTTGGAGAAGTCTAGGGTAAACGTCACTGTAGAGTGTCATTGTTTATGGGAGATCGGGATCGATTTTGGGTGTACTGCACTAGTGAGATAGGCTGAGCGTAGAAGATGAAGAGCGTAGAGGTAAAACGATCTTTCTCGATCAAACAGCGTGAATATGGTCTCGATTGCCTCTGCAGTCTTCATAGAAGTCTAAGAAAACCATGAGAGTTTGGTATAGACAGGGTTACGTACTGAGACTCGTGATTCTGGCATTTCAAGTCTGGTGTCAAGGGTACCCGACTCGAAATCGCCATTGCACTTGCTATCTTGCATTGTCTTCTATGCAGGCGATGTGTTCTACACGGCCTATCCATCAATACTCGGACAGAAAGAGAAAGAGTATGCTTACTAGCACCACTCCAAGAGAATGTCTACTGAGATCCTTGATCTCCAAATGACAAACTCGTCAACCAGTCTAAATCCCCTTGTACCGAGGACCACTGAGCTCCGAAGGACTTTCACAGGATGATCCACGACCAAGAGAGAAGCATTGGATAGGTTAGTGAACACGACATGTTTTGTGAGACGGGATATTGTCATGACATCGTCGAGTTGAGGTCTTGACTTGCCAGTTGCAAGGGTATTGTCGTCTGAGAGAGGTAGCGCAAGAGTTGCACTTGTGATGGGTTTCGCGAGGGAGGGAGAGGCGATAGAGTTTCCGTGCAGCTGTAAACGCCAGAACATAAGGATGTCGCGTCAGAAGAGAAACCCACAACGAAGCTTCTCGACTTCTTGACTTCTATCCCAGAGCCACCGTGACCGACATCTTCTTCGTTCAACGGTCGACTCAATGCCATGATCGTGAGCTCATGGTCATCCACAGCATGAAGGCGGAGTAACCGGGCAATCGTAGCTAGCTATGTCTAGAATCGGCTCTTCTCTTTCTGAATTCGAGGACCGAGGCGATGGCCGTCATAACACAATGACAGGATAGAGAAGCCTGCAACTCTGAGAACCTCTCAAGAAGAGAGACGAGAGTATGGGGGATAGCGTCGAACGTGATATGAATGTCGTAACTTGGACCGCTGGATGAGACTAGAAACGTGGAGAATTATCGATCAATCGAGCATGTATCACGGTCATTGTATTTTGGATAGAAGGACTCGAGGCTCGAGAAACCCCAAGCCTCGCTATGGTAGATCTCAGACGAGAGATAATAGAGGATTAACATCTAGTGTGATAGTTCCAGCAGCTGAGAATATGCGCAAGCAGCAACACAAGAGTCGAGATTCATCGTAGTCCGATATACGGTGATGCTTGATACAAAAAGAATAGCCAGAGATATCCTCGTCGTCATCAATGAACATTTCAAGGGATTGGTACTCAGACAGAAATGTCGATCAATAAACTAACGTCATCGAGGACAGTACCAAATGTAACAGAGGGGAGGGTGTTTTGTAACGCAGATCGGCGCGAAAGACTGGGAGGAGAGGATGAGGGGATGTGAATGTCAGAGGCGACACAGAGCTTGTTGAAGTGGAAAAAGGAACACGAGTGAAGGGCATACTGAATAAGCATCGATGATACTGTCCAAGAGGATACAGGGATGTTGCGACGTTGATCGTGAAGGGTACAATGAATATTAAAGATATACGCGAGGTGTAGATCTGAATTCAGCGGCTATAAAAAGGAGCTCCTTTAGTTCACTCCAAATGAAGGTCATATCCAAACACACTGATATAGTGAGAGCCTACTGAAGTCGGACTAGAGTGAAACAGCCTAAGCGGCGGAAAGGGCCCAGGACAGGGCGCGATCAAGTAAGGGTACACTGGTATTTGGAGTCGGTTTGGCAATAACTCATCGGTATACATAAAATCTGAGATGACAAACTTGATTGCATCGACGTGCACGTACATTCGTATTCTGCGAGAACGGAGGTTAACAGTGTATGTCCCATTTGAGAGCCAATGATACTTACCACGTGTTGAGATTCTTGACGTCTCCAACACAACGAGTGGGAAGGATAAACCAACGGGTATGTGAGGGACACACAATGTATTTGACAACCCCATAAATCGTAGAGTCTCGTCGGAGGTCAACTCGGGGGCGGTAACGTAATAAGGCAAAGTTACTATAGTTCAGAGTACATAAGCACAGAGACAATACAAGAATCCCTGTTGCGGTCCACGAAGAGAGGTGTGATGCCAGGGGTTTATCAAGAGTCGGAACGATTAAGATACTTGGCACCAAGCAACATGTCTGCAGCGACTGGATCGTGGTACACTAGATGTCGAGCGGTGTTCAGAGTTGATTATGAATTGACGGTAGATATTGAAAGCATCGACCTAGAATCTAGAAGTAATTCGGGCTTGCAACTGAGGCATCTTTCCATCGAAATCCCTGAGAAGCTGAGCAAAGAAGTTGGTTGGGAAAGTGACTGACCGAGACCTATCGGAGTTTCCCGTTGTGTAGTGAGGAAACGGAGAAAATCGCACCAATACGCAGTAATCTGGGAGAGTATTGAGACATTCACCTTGTGGCTTGTCTATACAAAAACCAGATGCAGCAGAAGCACGAATTCGAAAACCCCGCGCAGATGACGGGTACCCACTTGGACTTCTTGACAGCCAAGCGGAATGATCTAGGCAAAGACGAGCTTATACTAGCAGCCACGTTTGATGTGAACTATAATCAAGTATAATACCTCTTTTCGTGTCGTCGCCGTTGTTGAAGAAGTTGGTGAGTGACGACAAGGAACTGGGGAAAGAAATCGAAAGCGTCTTATGTAAGCGTCGATCACAGTGTAATGACGGATATGGAATGTAAGTAGGAAAGACCAACTTGAGAGACACGGACGGACAGGAGGCAGAGACTTTGTCATCTGCAGTGGTGAGTATACACAGAAACGGATATACAAAGATGTCGCTAGATTGATGGAGTCTCTATAAGCAGAAGTTCACACGAAACGTCAAGAAGGCATGGAAGCCTGACACAAAGCATGTTCACCGCCTGGTGGTTTGGTTGTATTTTTACCCTCCTTCTACCACAACAACACATCTACTGAACACTACCTCTCTAGAACTATACTTTCAATGTCCTCTTCCTCTAGAAAGAGTAGACGAAGCCGGAAATCCAGAGCCTCAGCTCGTTCAAACCCTTCAAGTTCCGACTCAGACGGAGACTCAATCAGTGTCTCACCCTCAAGACATGACGACGAAGTTGCGGAGGTCGAAAGATCGGAAAACCAAAATGACGACTCTGGGCTGGACTTAGCTAAGACTACCCCAAAAGTCGGATCCTCACAGGCTCTTCAAGCTGCGTCTACTCCTCCCCAAGAACGACAAGAAACTGAAGCGGGGACGGTCCCAGTTGTTGCCACATCTCTGAGAGACGAGCAGCAAAATGCAGGAGAGCAGTCTCCCCCTAAAGAAAAAACCGTGCGTTTTCTGTATTGCATCACATGGTTGAGGTGCTAAAGACCAGATTGAGTACAGGACACTGTTCCGAAAACCGAAGATAAAGTGCATCGGGTCAAGGTTGAGTCCGACCGTACTGGGTGGGGGAGAATCTCAGATCTACTTCGTCAATATGATCGAGCTCGAGTGGAGGATGTGAAGGAGGACATCGATACCCTCCTTGTATTTGTGAGTATTCTCGCTGCATTTCTTCGTTCACTACATTGATCTTTCTTTTCCAAGGCTGGTCTATTCTCCGCAGTGATCACTGCATTCATCATCGAATCATACAAAACCTTACAACAGCAGCCCGAAGACACCACCAATCAAATTTTACTCCAGCTCTCAGCCCAGCTCGCCAGTCTCACCCTCTCTAGTAACTTCGCCAACTCAACCATCCCCCCATTCACTACCCCAACCTTCGTTCCTGCCAGATTTTCCGTTCTAATCAATACATTGTGGCTGTTGAGTCTTGTTTTTGCCCTTGTAACTGCATCCCTTGGAATTCTCGTCAAACAATGGCTCCACGAGCTCATGGCACGCGATACTCAAGATCCCCGTCAACAGGTCAAACTGCGCTTCTTCCGTGAGGTCGGTGTACAGAGATGGCAGATCTTCGAGATTGCTGCTGCCCTCCCACTTCTCCTCCAGCTCGCCCTCCTCCTTTTCTTCATTGGCCTCACTGCATTCTTCCACGATCTGAATCCGGTCGTCACATGGGCTGTGACGGGGGTCATGATCCTATGGCTCTCCTTTTACTTATTCACAACGCTTGCCCCGGCATTCTCATCTCAATGCCCATACAAAACTCCGATGCTGAAGGGTATTCTTCAGCGAATCCGTATCGGGAGCCACACTTGGCTGAAATCTCTGGGTAGCGCATTGCATACCAATATCCCTGATGCATGGCCGACAATTAAACAACGATGTAAAGACTTACACGATTGGTTGGATACCTGGTCGTATGCTTGGGTGGCTCGCGAGGAGATGAAGGTATGCGAGGATGACACCTGGGACGTACCTACCCTCATTTGCTCACGCGAAATCCTGCGGGGCGAGCAGCTTGAAGAGACGATTACAGATTGTGTTCGGAAGTGTGATGTGGACTCGTTGTTTAGCTGTATGGGGCTCTTTTCGCAAGACAAAGGTCCAATCATCCAAGGGGTACTTCCAGATGTACCCCAGGGATTAACACGTCAAACATGCGAACTCTTTGCATCTCGCATCAGCGATCTCCCCCTTACCCTCGATCATCCTATGATTCTTGCAGGGCTGTATTTCGGAATGACCTATGCATTATCAGAAGCATACGTTCCAGCCACGAATTTCCCGGTACCGCGAGGATCACTACCCGTGTTTATTCGACTCATAAACAAAGGCCGAAGCTCAGCAGTATACTCTGTTCTCACCATGTACTCCGTGAGGCATCATACCTTAGAGAACCACCCCGGACACTTTGACAATCTATTCCCATACATATTTGATGATGAAAGGCAAACATACGAGATTGGTAAGCTCTCACACGCCCATTCATCTATGCAAGCACTGACGTGAGCTCACAGGGACACGATTTGTCTCGAATCTGGTTGCTGCAACCAGAGCGATCTGCTGTCACCTTTGGAACCAATCGCATGTGGACTCTGACATGAGTTACATCCTCGAGCCGATGATGATTCGTAGCACATCTGATCCTGACATTCCAAACGACCCGATTGCCTTCATTTCCACATTTGCCCAAGTATTATATCTATTATATCTCACTCCTCGAGTTTTAATACAGGAACATCGGGATATTCTTGTCAAAGTCATGGGTGAGCTGGCTAATATCCTAACTGTTACTGATGGGTCATCATGGAAAAGGTCTCATCAAGCATGTGTTGAAAACATATATGAACATCTTTTTGACATACATCTCATGGATACACTGTTAATTCCAAAAATAGGGGATCTAATTCGTACATGGCTGCCTAACTTCGATCATACTAGACATTTTTTTTGTCAGTTGTTGGACCCAACACCGTAAACATTGATATGACAAATAACACTCGCTTTTGTTACCGCTCCTTGTAACTATGTAGTTTGCAATGCTCCCATGATAGCATGAACTCTATTCACTACCTTTACCATAATGCAGGCTTGAGAGGGAGTTCGACAATGGTTGCGAGTGATGTATTCGGGATATTCTACTTGCTGTCCCAACGTAAGCACACGTGCAAAAAAGCACAATAGAGTCGCTTACAATCTGAGAGAATCTCTGATCTTACGGTCCTCGAATTTCAACAACAGCATTTCGACAAAATTACCAGCAACACGATCACCTCAGAGGTTCGATGTGTGTATTTCTCAGCCTGAGGTCTGAGGCATGAGGTGCGGTATTTGAGACGATGCGTGTAAGATCCTTACTTTGCTGCAAATGGTTTATTCATTATCTGAAGACCCGAGTCGAGTAGAGTATACATCGGTTGTTCTATGGCGACAAGTATAGGCCATTGGATGACCACATTTTGTCCTGAGTCCTCCCGGAAAATGATGAATCTGAGAAGTCATTCGATCAGGTGGGTGTGCAAAAAAAGCTCTCTTCGTTCACGTACTTATGCTTCATGAATTGCAAGGATGGCATCAGGCCTATGATATTCAGTGCCTATCTAGAGATATTTAACAAGAAGCTAATAGGTTAAATTGATCGAGAGGACATGACTCCTGCAGGATAGAATTCGACAATTCGAGAATCAATTCATTCTTCTCAGAGCAACCAGTCGATTCTGGCATCGAGGTACTGTTATTGTAGTCTTGAGTTTCAATAGGAAGACAACGTGTCGTAACTTGTCTAGTCAACTCCAAACGTGAATATCCAGTGCGGACATCCGAAAGCGATACTCAACGACTGTCATGTTCTTCCTTGTGAGGTCTGGTCTTTGATGAGTCTTCGTATCCAAGAAGTTGGTTATTTCGACGCGTTCCTTGTATTCTCGAGGAGTCACGTTCTAACTGATATTCACGACATCGACGAGGTCCTCGGCATGGTTCGTTGCATACGAATGACCCTGAGTAGGAGAAGAGGTGTACGTCCGAATCTGAGGGCACAGTACGACGACGACGGGAACGGCACGTTTTTTGAGGAAGGGAGTACGTTAGAAGGCAATTCGCGACCTCGAATTTCCAAGAGAACATTACATATTTATTTCCCACCCTCGTAAAATGAGGTTATGTTGAAGAAGATAAGCGATGGTAGTTACGACGGCTGTCAGCGACTGTGAATCGTGAGTGAGGCACATCTCCATGTATACGCGAGAGCATTCAATCTGGCTGGACTTTTCTAGTGAAAGATGACCTAGGACGTCCAACTTCAGTCACCCGAGTAGAGTGGCATTGGGGGATGAGGTTTTTACAATTTCGTGGGCTAGAGCCAAGTTGATCTGTTAGAATAGTAGCGTCGTGGAGAGAGCAAACGTCCAAAAACTCTATTGACACGAGTAACGAGTACGTGTAGAGATCGGTAACTGTTGGTACGGAAAGTAAAATCATCAGGGAAAGGTAATCAACAAGGGAACGATATGAGGTTTCGTAATACCAGACAGGCAGAGCAAGACGGAGAGTCGGGTACCGCAAGGTAGAAACGTCACAGGCAGCGATGCACACTGTACAGTAAAATGGGTCACAGATAGAGAGCTGATTCAGAAGACCATTCCCCGAGAGTTTGATCTCAGGTATTGACATATCTTTAACATCAAATGTATACGGTGCCGGAGACGCGAGTAGAAGTGCGGAAGAAGGTTGAGTGACGATAGATACAAGGTGTATGCGTATGATGTCCACAGTCGAGAGTACGAAATCTACATGTTTTGCGAGATAAGTCAGCAAGGCGGAGGGATTGGAAGGATCAATGGAGATCCGAGACCTTGATATAACCACTTACCTTGTGACTATATCGACACTTTGAGAGCTTCAGGTACCTTGCTCGATGTCCTCCACTCGCATGTACCCAGGCCGTAGGTCGTATATGAATCTTCAATAGGAGAACTCGAGAGTAAACATTATCGTGATGTTGTTAACCAGAAGTTCTTTGGAGGTACGAGGGGATATTGCGCTCAATTTCGCGTGGGTTGTATTATGAAGATAAGCCGAGCGTAGAAGATGACGAGGGTAGAGATTGAGCAATCTTCCTGATCAAACAGTGTGAACTTGAGCTCGATTGCCTCCGCAGTCTTCATGGTAGAAGTCTGAAAACCACGTGCCAGTACAGACAGGGGAACGTACTGAGACTCAGGATTCTGGTTGATGGCATTTCGAGTCTGGCGTCGAGGGTACCACAACCTGAGATCGCCATGACGTGTTATTTTCTATGCAAGCGATGTGTTCTGCACAGTCTATCCATCAACACTCTGGAAGAAAGAGAAAGCGGATGCTCACCACCCCGAAGGAATGTCTAATGACGTTCCCGATCTCCAAACGAAACCGTCTCGACAAACTCGTCAACTAGTCTAAATCCCCTTGTACTGAGCATCGAACGACTTCCACGGGACCAAAGAGAGAGAAATTGGGGAGATTAGTGAACGCGGTGTGTCTTGTGGGACAGGATATTGTCACGACGTCATCGATTTGAGGTCCTGATTGGCTAGTCGCAAGGGGTACTGTTGTATGAGAGAGGTAGCGAAGTTGGGGAGCGACTCAGGAGAAGGCAGAGAGGGAGGATTAGAGTTTCCATGCAGCTGTCAATGGCAGCAAATGGGGAAGCCACGTCTCCGAGTGTGGAAAGACCGCATCGAGGCTTCTCGACTTCTAACCCGGAGCCGCCGCGACTGACGTTCTCTCAAATTCGGGTTCACCAACTCTCCGTAGACACTGTACCTCACCGATCCAATGCCATATTCGCACGTCGATGGCCATGAAGCTTTGAAGGGGAGTAACCAGCTGCAGCAGTGGTAGTTAACTACGTCTATAATCGGCCCGAGTTCCGCGTTCTGTACTAGAGAAGTCATTCAGTCTGAAAACCTCTCAAGAATGGATTCGAGCTCTGTCGATACATTATACCGTTAGTACGTACGTGACAAAAACCCTTTTCCATACATACTTCAGCTAGCGGGTCCTTAGGCCTTAGGCCTCGGATTCATTATACGTGATGTATGGTAATCGGGGATGGCCTAGTACTAGTATAAAGCTTTCATTAGGCAGATACGAAGAGAGTCACCGAGGTAGATGACTTTGGGCCGCTGAAATGAAAGACAAGAAGTCGAATATGTATCACGGTCGTTCCATTCCAGATAGCGGGAGACTCGAAACTCGAAAAACAAAAGCCTCACCCAGGTCAAATTCATCATTCCTAGAACGAATTCGAGATCACGCGTATCAAATGTTACAATCCCGAACATCGAGAAGATGCACGAATGCCCGACACAAGGATATGATGACACTTCATACCAAACACGATATCAACCATGTGTTTGTGCCATCCAACACGGACCAGATTCATGTTGTACAACAGAAATGTCCTCGTCATCGTCAATGAAGATTTCGAGGGATGACATAGGAATATTCGGGCAGAGAAGTCGGCCGAGAGATTAACGTCATCGGCAGCGTACGAGAGGGAAGAGTCTTCGTGACAACGGACAAGCTGCTGTTCTATCAAAGCAATTGAGGATACGAAAGAGAAAGAGTCGAGGATGGGTGGATGTGAATGTCAGAGGCAACAATGCAGGTTGTCGAAAGTGAAGAGGACGGAATACGAGTGAAGAACATCTCGAGTAACTTGAAGCCTCAGCGATGCCAAAAGCTCAGTATTTCCAGGAGCGAAGAGTTGTTGTAGCATTGGCCGTGAAGGGTGGCGTGATTGAATACGGGCATACGTACGAAATAGATAGATCCGGAAATCAGGAGCTATAAAATGGTTCGTTCAGTCCACTCCACATGAAAGACGTATCCTAATGTACCGATATGGTCGAAGCCTACTGGAGTCGAACTAGGGTGAACTCATATGGATCCTATGAGGATGTACTGGTTAACAGAGAAGCGGAGGTTAACAGAGTCAATAGTACTTACCCTATGCTATCAGCATGTGAAAACGTCGTCAGGGGTAGAGATCGTCGAGGTCTCAAACACAACGAATGGGAATGACAGACAAGGGGAGATCTGAGGAACACAGAACATAGATGATATCAAGGATTATAGTCCCATCGGACGTAGAGTCTCTATTGGAAGACAACTCAGGGGTAGGAATCCTAGCTCGATAGTTGAGAACACATGAACATAGCGAGACGAACCATGAAAGAATCGAGAGGCATTGTGGTTCACGAAGAGAAGGGAAGTTCCAATAGTTCTTCAAGAGTCGGAACGACTACAGTACTCAGTAAGATATGGGTAACATCTACTTACTCGCGGCAACAGAGGAGGAGAAATTGTCGAACACAACTGAGAGTGACAACCACTGCCAAACTTGAACATGAATTGACGGCGAGCGATGACGGCATTGACCTAGAGGTGATTCGGGCTTGGAACTAGAACATCTTTCTATCGAGAGTCATGAGAAGCCGAGCAAGGACATAGATTGGAAGAGCGGCAGTCCTTGGGGTGACTGGGACCTATCATAGTTTCGTGCTGTGTAGAGAGGAAAGAGAAGAAATCTCACCAATGGAAAGTGATCCGAGAGAACATTAAGCCGTTGACCTCGTCAATACCAAAACCCAAACGCATGAGAAGCACAAATTCGAAAGCCCAGCACAGACGACAGACACCCACTTGAACCAGCCAAGCGTAATGATATAGGCTAAGGAAGAGCAGTCATACCCAGACAGTAAAATCAGAGTACTTGTTGTGTCGTCGCCGTTGTTGAAGTCGTCGATGAGTGACAACAAAGAACTGGGGAGAAATTGATACTATCTTATGTAAGCGTCGATCGCAGTGTAAAGACGGATATGGAATACAAGTAGGAAACAGAACCTTGAGAGCGAGGCAGAGACTTTGTTGCCTCAGTACATGATATACAAAGACGGATATTTAGAGATGTTGCTGGATTGACGGAGGCTCGATAAGCAAAAGTTCACACGAAACGCCAAAAAGGAAGGGGAGCCTAAATTTAAAGCATGTTCACCGCCCACTGACTTGGCTGTGTCCTTACGCTCCCTCTACCACAACAACACATCCACCGAATACTACCTCTCCAGTATACTCCCAATGTCCTCTTCCTCTAAAAAGAGTAGACGGAGCCGGAGATCCAGGACCTCAGCTCGTTCAAACGCTTCAAGTTCCGACTCCGACGGAGACCCAATCCGTGTCTCACCCTCAAGACACAACGACGAAGTTGCAGAGGTCGAAAGATTGAAGAATGAGAATGAAGACTCTGGGCAAGACTTAGCTCAAACCCCTCCACAAGTCGGAAGGTCACAGGCTCTTCAGGCTGCGCCTACTCTTCCCCCCAAACCGCAAGAAATTGAAGCGGAAACGGTACCAGTTGTTGCCGCATCTCTAAGAGATGAGCAGCATCAGACAGGAGAGCGGTCTCCTCCTAAGGATACGGTACGCTTCTTGTATTGTATTACATCGTTGAGGTGCTAAAGACCAGATTGAATACAGGACACGTCTCCGAAAACCGAAGATAAAGTGCATCGAGTGAAGGTCGAGTCCGATCGTACTGGCTGGGGGAAGATCTCAGATCTACTTCGTCAATATGATCGAGCTCGAGTGGAGGATGTGAAGGAGGACATCGATACCCTCCTTGTATTTGTGAGTATTATCGCTGCATTTGATCGTTCATCACATTGATCTTTCTTTTCCAAGGCTGGTCTATTCTCCGCAGTGATCACTGCATTCATCATCGAATCATACAAGACCTTACAGCAGCAACCCGAGGATACCACCAATCAAATTCTACTCCAGCTCTCAGCCCAGATAGCCAGTCTCACAGTTTCCGGCAATCTCGTCAATTCGACCATACCTCCATTCACTACCCCATCATTTGTCCCTATGCGGTTCTCTGTCCTAATCAATACACTTTGGCTACTAAGCCTCGTTTTCGCCCTCATAACTGCATCTCTTGGAATTCTCGTCAAACAATGGATCCACGAGCTCATGGCACGCGACACTCAAGATCCACGTCAACAGGTTAAACTGCGTTTCTTCCGCGAGATCGGTGTTCAACGCTGGCAGGTGTTCGAGATCGCTGCTGCTCTCCCACTTCTCCTCCAACTCGCCCTCCTGCTCTTCTTCGTCGGCCTCAGTGCGTTCTTCCACGATCTGAACCAGGTCGTTACATGGGTTGTGACGGGGTTCATGATACTATGGCTCTCCTTTTATTTATTCATGACGCTTGCCCCGGCATTCTCATCTCAATGCCCATACAAAACTCCGATGCTGAAGGGTATTCTTCAGCGAATCCGTATCGGGAGCCACACTTGGCTGAAATCTCTGGGTAGCGCATTGCATACCAATATCCCTGATGCATGGCCGACAATTAAACAACGATGTAAAGACTTACACGATTGGTTAGATACCTGGTCGTATGCTTGGGTGGCTCGCGAGGAGATGAAGGTATGCGAGGATGACACCTGGGACCTACCTACCCTCGTTTGCTCACGCGAAATCCTGTGGGGCGAGCAGCTTGAAGAGACGATTACAGATTGTGTTCGGAAGTGCGATGTGGACTCGTTGTTTAGCTGTATGAAGCTCTTTTCGCAAGACAAAGGTCCAATCATCCAAGGGGTACTTCCAGATGTACCCCAGGGATTAACACGTCAAACATGCGAACTCTTTGCATCTCGCATCAGCGATTTGCCCGTTATCTTCGATTATCCTCAGTCTCTTGCAGAGCTGTATCTTAGGATGACCTATGCATTATCAGAAGCATACGACCCAGCCACGAGTTTCCCAGTACCGCCAGGATCATTACCCATGTTCATTCGACTCATAAATGAAGGCCAAGACTCAGCAGTATACTCTATTCTCACCATGTACTCTGCAATGCATCGAACCTTAGAGAACCACCCCGAAGGCTTTGGCTATCGATTCCTAGTCTTATCTAATTATGAGAGGCAGGCATACGGCATCGGTAAGCTCTCACACAACCCACTCATTTATGCAAGCACTAACGTGAGCTCACAGGGTCACGATTTGTCTCGAATCTGGTTGCTGCTACCAGAGCTATCTGCCATCACCTTTGGAACCAATCGCATGTTGACTCTGACTTGGACATGGATGATATCCTTTGGCCGATTAGTCAAATTTGTAGCGACTCTGATCCTGACATTCCAAACGACCCGATTGCCTTCATTTCTACATTTGCCCAAGTATTATATCTCACTCCTCGAGTTGTAATACAGGAACATCGGGATATTCTTGTCGAAGTGATGGGTGAGCTGGCCAATATTCTAACTGCTACTGACGGATCATCATGGCAAACGCCTCATCAAAAATATGTTGAAAAAATACACAGATGTCTTCTTGACCTACATATCATGGATACACCGTTAATTCCAAAATTAGGAGATCTAATTCGTACATGGCGGCCTCACTTCGATCATACTAGATATTGGTTTCTTCAGTAGACGCGCACAACACCGTAAACATCTATTATCTATCTATTATACAAAAGAGAGTGGTCTCCGAGATCCCCGAGACAAAGAGGCCCTCTGATTGGCTGACACTAATTGCCTACTCCCACGCTTGACCTAACCCTATGTACCTGTTGTGTATCAGTATCGAGATGATCTACGCGTCGCGTTCGAGTTTGTGTCGCTTCGACTTCATCTACGCTGGCGATTTGTATGACCCTCTTTGATATCCTCCTCTAATACATGTTTCAAATGTTTCAAATGTCTACAACAAGCTCGGATATTCTAATGTGCTCGCATAACACCAATATCCGCCGCTTCATTCGCAAAATGGCTGGGGGGTTAAGGCCCCTCTCTTCAGTGGGCTAACCTACCACTACAATCTACTAATGCCCAGCTGTAAGGTCGTGGATAGTGGCAGTTTCTCTGAATGTAAGTCTCCAATTTTCTGATATAAATGATAGGTCATGACCAATTCCTCTTTGTAGGCAAGCTTCGGGAAATGCTACTAACAACGATGATCCCTTTGCAGCTGGGTATGTGCCCAGTGGTAGACAGCCTGATAATTTACGTTGCCATCAATTGGCTTCAGGCTCACATTCTCAGGTGAGTATAGTTTCAATCTATAAATTCTAATACCTAACATGTTTTATTAGGCCGGTAGTGTGTCCTCAACAGCTGGGAGGAATGCGAGCCCTTCACAGGAGGCCGAGCGGTATAGAGTGCTGCAACGCGCTGTCAGTGCACATCGACGCAACAGAACACCAGAAAGTCCTGGCCGACGACGGACACCTGTTACGCCGATTTCACCCTCACCAAGCAGGGAGTTATTTACCCAAGGTAGCAGTACCGGTGATGTGTGTTGATATTCTAATGTACAAATTCAGATACACTAATCTCTTCAACAGGTTGGACATCATAGTGCATTGAATCGTCCTATACGCCCATTTCCTCTCACACCAGTATCGCAGGCTCCACCAATATCTTTACCTCGATCTCGCCGCTCGCTTGCCCAAACACAAAGATGGGTTGCTTCCCGTGCTCTACAGCCCCTACCGCCTCCTTTGCCTCCGCCTCCACCACCACCACCGCCACCACCACCTCCTCCTCCTCCTCCTCTTCCTCCTTCTCCGCCTCCACGTCCACATCCACCGGAACCATCTGTACCGTTGACTCCTGTCTCCCAGCCTCTTCGACGAACCAACACACGTTCTATACAACGGTCACGTCTACACGGTCCAGAGGTACCTCTTGCGAGAAGACCCTATCAGGATCCTCAACAGCGACACGATCTTCAGCGAATGGATGTACCTTGCCCAAGCTGTCGTGCCTTACACTGGCAAGATGAACGTCTCACCTCATCATCAATGACGAAACCAAAATTCGGGATGTGCTGCAATAGTGGCAAGGTACAACTCCCACCTAAGGAGCCACCTCCATACAGCTTGATGAATCTTTTCGACGGTGAAGGCCCACGTTCCCGCGAATTTCGACAGAACATTCGACAATATAATGCAGCACTTGCATTTACATCCCTCGGTGTGGATATTGATGAGTCTGTCAATACTCGCCCTAGCTCAGGACGTAATGGTGGTGCACCATATGTTTTCCGCATTCATGGTGAGCTGTGCCACCGCGCCGGTTCCTTATTACCTCTGGATAACGATGTGCCGTCATATGCACAGCTTTACATCTACGATCCCCAAGATGCTTTGAATCATCGCATAGGGCGCAACCGCAATCTACGGCGGGATACGATGGAGCTTTTGCAACGGATCTTGAACGACAACCATGTTTACGCAGAGGTATACAAACATGCTCACCAAGTTTTGGAGGAAGCTGGAGATTACGAACTTTCCGTACAACTTCATTTTGATGCTGAACAGCATGATCGACGCCGGTACAACCTCCCTACTGCAGATGAGATTGCTGTCATCCTTCCGGGTAATCCGGAGGGCCGCTCTAACCATCGTGACATTATCCTCCATGGACGGGGTGGCATACAAGATCTGGTTCGAATCAGTGATGCTCACCCCTCTTATGCCTGCTTACACTATGTCCTCCTCTTCCCGCATGGCGAACAAGGCTGGAGTTATGATCTAAAGCAGATTGACACCGAGTCTGGCCGGGAGACCTCACGACGCATCACTCAAATGCTTTATTACGCTTACGAGATTCATACTCGAGCTAATGAGTACTCCACTATTCACAGAGGCGGTCGATTATTCCAGCAATACATCGTAGACGCATGGGCATGCACCGATCAGAATCGTCTCGGGTGGTTCCATCATAACCAATCTCAGATTCGGGCATGTCTTTATAGTGGACTCGAGGACGCTGTCGCTGCCGCTGATGCTAACATCCATGACATCAACCTCAACAACCTTGGTCAACGTCGCATTCTTCCCTCTTCATATGGTGGTGGAGCCCGTTATATGCACCAGTTACTTCAGGACTCCTTAGCTATCGGTCGCGAGTTTCGCAAGATCGATATCTTCATGACTGTGACCTGCAACCCGCAATGGCCAGAAATACAACGCGAACTATTACCTGGTCAAACTACTGCAGATCGTCCCGATCTGGTTGCCAGGGTCTTCAAGATGAAGAAGGAGGCTATCCTAGATGACATAGTCAAGCATGGTGTTCTCGGTCGCACAGTCGCTTATGTATATACCATTGAATTTCAAAAACGTGGACTACCTCATATGCATCTTCTTATCTTTTTTGACGATGTCCATAAGCTCCGCACACCTGAAGACATCGACAGCTGCATCTGGGCTCGATGGCCGGATAAAGACTCTCATCCGAAGCTCTTCGAAACGGTCCGTCGATGTATGGTTCATGGTCCTTGTGGCTTAGCAAACCCGAACGCACCATGCATGGAAAACGGGCGATGCGCCAAAAACTATCCTAAGCCATTCCAGGACTTTACAACTATCGATACTGATGGGTATCCTATGTATTACCGACCCAATGACGGTATTTCTCATGATGTCGGTGGCTTGATGGTGGATAATTCATGGATAATTCCATTTTGTCCATGGTTCTCAGCGAAGTATGACTGTCATATCAACGTGGAGTGCGCGGTATCCTTTGCCTCGATCAAGTATGTACATAAGTACATTTACAAGGGACATGACCGTGCCACCATGGAGATTAATCGACAGGATGAGATCCGTTTATATCTCGACTCGCGCTATGTCTCTTCTGCTGAAGCCGTCTGGCGTCTTCTTCATTTCAAGATGCATAATCGGTCACCCACGGTTATGCGGCTTCAGGTCCATCTTCCTGGACACCATTTAGTCATGTTCGATCCTGACGAGCCCATTGATGCTGTCATGGAGAGGGCAGCAAGTGAGGAGACGATGCTTACGGCCTTTTTTGCTGCAAATGCATCGCCAGTACTAGGCCCTGATGCCCGACGATACACGTATCAGGAATTTCCACGCTACTTTGTATTCAATGAGCAGAATCGCAAATGGAAACTACGACAACAAGGTTCATCGATTGGAAGACTCGCATTCATTCCACCGACAGCTGGAGAGCAATTCTACTTGCGTACTTTACTTTGTGTCGTTAGAGGTCCACGTTCTTTTGACGATCTTCGAACTGTCAACGGTATCATATTTTCCTCATTCCGAGATGCATGTGTCGCAAGAGGGTTACTTGCGAATGATGGTGAATGGAAGCAATGCTTAACCGAGGCAGTTGACATGCAAATGGGCACTTCCCTACGGCAGCTCTTTGCAACGTTATTGCTCTTTTGTCACCCGGTTCACCCTGAGGTTCTATGGGATCAATTCCGCACCTATATCTGTGATGATCTTCGTCACCGTATATGCTCTATGGGCTATCCCGATCCCAGCGAAGAAGATGTTTATGACTACGGCTTATTTCTTCTTGAAAAGGCCCTACAACAGTCAGGATCTACGCTTCAAAACTTTCCTTCTATGCCTACATCTCAACGTAACTGGGAGGAACATGGTTTCAACCGTCTCATTGTTGAGCAACTTTACAACCGAGAAGACGAGCAGGCTGCAGCTATACGTAACATACCTCTTCTAAACCAGGAGCAGCGACATGCCTTCGACACCATTGTACATTCTGTGGAGAATGAGCATGGTAAATTATTTTTTTTAAACGGACCCGGTGGAACTGGCAAGACGTTTGTCTATAACACGATTTGCCATCATGTTCGAAGCCAGGGATGGATCGCGCTATGTGTGGCGTCTTCGGGAATCGCCGCACTTCTTCTCCGTGGTGGTCGAACGGCACATTCCACATTCAATATACCAGTCAATGCTCTCAACGAAACCTCAACATGTCACATCAACAAGACTAGCCAATTAGCTACTCTCCTGCGCATGGTACGACTCATCGTCTGGGATGAGATTACTATGCAGCACCGACATGCTGCTGAGGCAGTTGACCGATCACTCCGAGATATACGTGATTGTCCAGAGCGCCTCTTCGGTGGAATAACAGTGGTTTTTGGGGGGGATTTTCAGCAGATCCTACCAGTAGTTCCCCATGGCGGTCGGGAGGAGATTGTTGGGGCTTCTCTTCAACGATCTCCTCTATGGGCTAAAATCACACCTTTACGTCTTTGGCGCAACATGAGACTAGAGCAAGATAACGAAAGTACCCAATTCTCTGAATGGTTACACCAGATCGGTCATGGTATCCACTCTACTATGGACGCAACTGTACAGCTTCCCCCAGAGATGAAATCCCCTTCATTTTTAGCGTTGATCAACTATATCTACCCCAACATATCGGCTATCCCCTCACCCACTCCAGGCTATTTCCTTGATCGTGCAATTCTTTCCCCTCGAAACATTGACGTTGAAGATATAAATCATGCTATCTTACAAAAGATGCATGGTGAAGAGCGGGTGTACCTTAGTGCAGATGAGGTACTAGATGCGGACGGAACTGTCAATACCAGCACCACTATCCCTGCGGAGTTTCTTCGGAATATGCCCGCATCTGGACTTCCCCCGGGAGAGCTACGCCTCAAGGTGGGAGCCCCTATCATAATTCTGCGGAATCTAGCTCCAGCGCAAGGTGTGTGTAATGGTACACGTGCAATTGTTGACGACATGGGAGATCGTGTAATCAAGGCGAGCATCCTTGGTGGGACCCATCATGGTAACACCATCCTTATTCCCCGGATTACGATTACACCTTCCGATACTCAAGGTGATTTCACATTCACCATGCGACGACGACAGTTCCCAGTCCGTCTTGCATTTGCAATGACGATTAATAAATCACAAGGCCAGTCACTTAAGTACGTTGGGATTGATCTTCGTATGCCTATTTTCACACATGGACAGCTTTATGTTGCTTTATCACGTGCAACATCAGGTCGTCGGATCAAGGTTTTGCTTCCAGATAATACAACATATCATACTTCTAATATAGTCTATCCCGAAGTACTTTTAGATTAGCTTTTTCAAGTCGGAGTCATTATAATTACTACATTTGATTAATTCTTTATACTATCTCAGTCTGTCAGTGGTGTTGATCACTAATGAAATATTCTCAGAGACTCTTGATCATGTCTACTTTATATCTTCTAAGTGCAAAGGCCATACAGTAATGGCAACGTTGTGCAATAATTCACTTATTGCTCCCGATTAATAGGCGCCACACAGTGATCGAAAACTCCTAGAGTCCGTGTTGCATGAGAAGGAAGTTAGTGTAGTATCCTTATCCTTATTCTCATAGGTTTCCTCATCCCTAATCGATGACACTAAAATGAGGTTTAAACAGTTATTGGTGAATATCTTCAACTTACGTCGGAACTCAATGCTTAATAGGATCCCAAGTGATAAACAAGCAATGCATGCGCTTACCTATTCCCTAGCGATGAACAAGCAACGCATACGCTTACCTATTCCCTAGCGATGAACAAGCAACGCATACGCTTACCTATTCCCTAGCGATTCGGTCAAGACTAACCGTTGATGTTTCAGAATCCACAGTCTTTCCGTCAAGTTCCGAGTCCAAAGGAGTGCAAGATATATAAATACCTGGTCTGTCCTTGATCCCACCAGTGCCTTCAGCGCGTTGTATCTGAATACCCAAAGTGATCTTCCTTTCTACTGTCTTCTCGCTCACTATGCCTAATAACGGCTCTGCCACTATCTCTGGAGTTGCAATTCTTGAGAACCCTCGGGCTGTCGATCCCTCCAAGCCCAAAACCCTTCTCTTTGATGCATTTTTCTACCTCGACAGGGAGAACGAGAAATGCGAACTGAAGCCACTGGTTGCATTACTTCGTTATTTTAATGGCTCTACACCAACCGGGCCACCATATGACTTTACTGGTACTAGCATATGTTATGTTAATGCTACTGTAAGTATATTTTAGCCCGCACAACTAGATTGAATTTCAACTCATTTCACTTTTCAGATTGGTCTCTTTCAAGATGCACTTTACGATTCTATCCCATCTACTACTCATCAACGTGACTCGGATAAGGGTGGCTATCACCTTGCTGGTGAAATTTTGAAGGTAAGTCTCTTCATGTTTCATTTTGTGTAGAAACAAATGCTTACGGAGTTCCCCACGGGCATCCAGCTCATTCCAATTCAAAATCCAATGCGCGAAGATAACCAGGACCACGAGGGCTTCAATCCCTGTCATCCCCCTGCTGTAAACGTCTCCGGGATCGCTACAAACATATCTCTGACGTCCAAAACATTTGATATCAACATTGAACAGTATGTAGGCCTACTAAAGGAGGCTAAAATTTCGTTTTCGGCATCATTTGGCTCGAAGTATGCAAATCTCACGAAGCCCCCCTTGCCAAGTGCTCATGGTGCTGTGGTAACCATATCTGCAACTGTTCTTGATTCGCTCCCTGTGGATTGCCCAAAAGGCGAAATCCCCGCAGGTCTCAGCATTGAGATTGACTACATCTCTTTCATATCCAATGCCCCTCCAGCCGTACCAAGGACACCTAAGATGGAGAAATTCACTAATGGTATGCTTACTACACTGTGCTCTTCTTATGAGAAATTCGGAGCTAATGCCAGTTTTTTCATAGATGGCACAGCGTCGTCGAAATTTGCCCATTTTCGAAAGCGTTCTTTGACAGCAAATGTAGCCACTGGTAGTGGGGTAGGAGCTCAGGCTGGACCCAGTACTTCAAGTCCGACTCCCCCTCCGAAGCGCAACCGCGTGACAACAAGATCAACGTCGCAGGCAGAGAAGAATACAGAGGCGTAGAATGTTAATTGACTATCCCATAATATTTTACATCGGTTTTGTAATCTCTTTCCCAAAGAGACTTAATTAGCGTGCAGCGCACGGGTTCCTGCTAGTTGATATGACAAATAAAACCTGCTTTTGTTACCACTTTGACCACCTTTACCATAATGCAGGATTAAGAGGGAGTTCAACAATGGGTGCGAGTGACATATTCAGGATCTTCTACTTGCTGTCCCAGTGTAAGCACGCATGGAAAAAAGGACAACAGAGCCCCTTACGATCTGAGAAAATCCCTGATCTTATGGCCCTCGAAGTTGAACAAGAGTGTTTCGGTTGTCGATGAGACGAGCACCACAGAGGTCTCAACTCGATTTACGAAATGAGAGGAAGTAGACAACGACGCATCATGATTGACGTCCTTTCGATTCATTTAATCTCCCATCTTTTTGTTAAATATATCCAGACAGGCATCGTATCCCGCAGACCCGATGTCGTCTTTTGTAATTCACGGAGCGTTGATGCGTGAACGAAGAGAACTCATTTCCATACCTGGTCAAATGGGCCTTCAGATTGATTCGTTCCCGAGAAGCCTCCGGGGTCGAATGTTGATGTCGTTGAAGGGCCATACATACACGAAACAGCATTCACCACACCTGATAAGGGCACAATGAACGGATATCCAGATCATCAAGGAGCATCGGTCAACGAAGGAGGAGAATGGGCTATGAATTTGAGCGTCCAGACACCAGAGAGGATGGATAGGAAAAGGGTCTAAGTACAAGCGGATGGAAACGTCTGAGATAATGATGTCGATTTTCGGGGGTTGGTACAGCAGGGATACGGGGAAAGATTTGTTATACGATGGTTTCACATCTTCCGAGTTTGAAGCTTTCATGGCTACGAAAGCAGGATCGGAAATTGATCTTGTAACTTCTGCTTTGAGCCTGCGTATGCTGTTGATACAGTTAGCATATCGGTGCGGAGAGAGCGATCCCTGCATGACAAGAATGCTTCCCTCTTCGAGAGTAGTCCCACGATGCTTGCCAGTCGATGAACGTCTGCAAGACGAGTGGGGAGAAGAGAGAATTAGAGAATAAGAACAAGATCTGGTGGGGCACTAGGTATGTCGGGATGGTGTGCTCGCCGGTTGGTGATAGAATTCATTCGAGACTTTAGGAGCCCAGAGCAAAGCGACCGTTCTCAATATCTATTTTCATAAACGACAAGGTGTAGTGGACGTTTAGGAGACGAGAGAACGTACGATATTCACGTTCGAGGCCCTGTCTGATGGCTCATTTCTATGTAATCGCTCGATTCTGGCATCGAGGGAATTACACGTTGTCATTGCCGTCTTGAGTTGCGAGCGAATGTGACCTGTTCTTAATCGTCTAGTCATCCCACAAACGTGGACTCCTGCACAATTGATGATGCAAATGCTCACCAGGCTAAAAGAGGCGAGTCGTACATCCCCTTGATTCCGACTGACACCATTCCTAAAGCGATATCTAGCGACTTTGGGGTTCTCTTCCTTCTCTGAGATCTGGGGATTTCGCATACAAGGAGTTGGTTATTTCGGCGTGTTTCTTGTATTCTTAAAAAACACCATTCTAAACCATATTTTTGATGTCGACGCAGTCCTCGGCATAGTTCGTTGCATGCAGAGGACCCTGAGTAGGAGAAGAGGTTTACGTCCGAGTCGACTTGGGGGTTTGGAGGGCACAATACGACGACGACGGGAATGGGTCGTTGTGTGACGGAGGGATTCGAGCTGGAGTTAGTGGGTGAACGAGTCGTGTCCCCGATTCTGTAAGAGAACATTCCATCGACTTCCCTCATTCTTGGGTTCTGGAATTCTGCTGAGGAAGGCGCCATGGCCGACGTCCCCTTGATTTACGACCCCACCTTCTCGCGATATCGGGGCGATATCCGCGGCTTCAAGGATCGTTGGCATCGTGAAACGGCCGCGGGTTATACCACTGTCAACGACTATGAATACTGAGCAAGTCATATCTCCACGTGTACGCGAGACAACTCAATCTGATCGAATTTCTGTAACGAAAGACGACTTATGGTTGACATGGCCCCGAATTCATTTGGTCAACGTTTCCCAGTCCACTACTCTACATGCGTGAAGGGAACATGAGGTAACATTGGTGCATTCGGAGGCTATGTTCCCCGCCGATTTCGTGTGCTAGAGTCAAGTCATTCCGAGTCTGCGAGAATGGTGGCATTGTACATAGAGAGAGTAGATGCTGAAGAACCTTTTCATCGCTAGTAACGAGTGCATAGTGAGACGAGCCTGCGGCTAGGATAAACCAAGGAGACGAGGAGCTAGGGGGAAAGAGGAGCGGCTTCGTATGAAGTTGGGAAAGAAAGGCTAATGTCTGTAACCTAGGGTATGTTGATGAGTTCAAGTATGAATCTCCGTATGGGATGCGAAGGAGTATGCTTCTGGACATGTTTCAACATAACAATAGAACGTGTCAGCATTGGAGATAAAGAGTGTGAACAGATGTCACCTTGCCTTGATCGAACATTATAACCTACATCCGACTTCCTACATAGAGCCCACCGCAGAAGTCTTGATGCTGATCGGTGACCTACAATACAAACAACATATACGTCTAGATACACCCCGTTGAACGTTAACGTTCACCCTCGAGGTCCTGTCTAACGGAATCTTCTGGAATCTTCTGGAAGCTTGAAATAACAATGCGAGTGTGGGATTACGGATTGTATGAGGCGTGAGGAATGCGTAATAGAGATGGTGAGTAGGCGTTGCATTCGTCGATATGTAGAGTCTCTTTTGGAAGACGACTCGAGAGCACGAACGCGAGATGATAAGGGTTCGATAGTACAAGATATACAAGTATAAAGAGGTGTACGACACAAGAATTGAGAATCAAGGTCGTCTAGGGAGAGAAAAGCAAACTGTGATGCCAGTTATTTGTCAAGAGTAGGAATGGTTAGGATAGTTGATACAAAGCAAGAATAAAGAGCCGCAACACAGGAAGAATTGTCTCACATCGAATGCTGAATGGCGACCAAGCTGGGCCATGTATTGACGGTGAGTCATGACAACGTTGACCTAGAGGTGATTCGAGCTTGAAACATATTTCTCTCTCGAGCCCAGAGAAGCTGAGCGAAGACATTGATTGGGAAAGCGACGGCAGAGGAAATGCCACCAATGGATAGTTAACTGAGAGAGTACTGAGGCATTCACTTTGTCGACGGAGATACCGAAACCCAGCTGCGGGCGAAGCAGTAATCAAGGATCCTACACTCGTTTGGATTTCTTGACCACAATACGGAATGATATAAGCCAAGGGGGTACTTACCCTAGCAGCCACTGTGAATTAGAGACCCAGCGGTAAGATTAGAGTACTTGTTGTTCGTTTAAGTTGTCGTTGAGTGACGACAAACAGGACCCCCGGCAATCCGTCATAATGTTATATTCCAGGTGCGGACGGATTTGGTCAGTTTCAACCCCTTATGTTATACTCTTTTAAGGACGGATTGGCCGAATTTTTAGCCGATGTTATATCCATCAGACCGACGAAAATGCCTTAGGTGGTCGAAGGTCGTATCCCTCGAAGGACGGATTGAGAGGTATATTGAAGTTCCCAGCACTGTCCTTCGGAAATGTTCTCTCGTTACTATCGGCTCTGTTAGTGATGTAACCCTCTATCTAATGATGAGTAGCCGACATGATTAGATTGACCGTGATAAGGCCCATATTGTCAGCAAGCCTTCCTATGATGCGCCGGTTTTGAGGTTGTATCCCATAAAAAGGACGGATGAACCACACTGTTGAGCCTGTAGTCCAATATCGGACGGAAAGTGTGCCAAAATAAGGAGGTATACCCCAATTCGGACGTTTGGACGCCGAAACGTAGAGGACGGATTGCCCCAAAAATTGAGTTTTCGGAGTATAACATTGTAGTGAGTTGCCGGGGGTCCTCGACAAACTGGAGAAAAATCGATAGTGTCTTATGTAAGCGTCGATCGCAGTGTAAAGACGGATATGGAATGTAAGTAGGAAATGTCAAGGACCAATAAGAAACCTACTTTGCACTGTTCAAGGTATTCCATCGACTCTCAACGAGGCGTATACACAACGATAGACTTGGAGATACTATTGAATTGACAAGTTTTAGATATATAGCCGGAAGTTCACACGGAACATCAACTTGAAGAAGCATCGAAGGAGATCGTGCATGATAACGCATGGTATCCCGGTTCTGGATGACGCCCTCTACTCAGTCTCTCTCCCCTCAGTCCCTCAATGTCATCTTCATTTAGCAGGCTGCGCAGAAGATCTAGAGAGTCTAATCGCTCGAATGATTCCGACTCTGACGGAAACTCAATCCGTGTCTCACCCTCAAGACATAACGACAAAGTTACAGAGGTCGAAAGATCGGAAAATGAGAATAAAGACTCGGGGCCAGACTTGGCTCAGACTACACCACAAGTCGGAAGCTCACAACCTCATCAAGCTACGCCTACTCCTCCCCAACAACCGCAAGAAACTGAGGGAACCTCAGCTCGTTCAAATCGTTCAAATCGTGACTCGGACAGAGACCCTATCAGAGTCTCACCTTCAAGACATGAAGACGGAGTCGCAGAGGTCAAAATATTAGAGAATGAGCATAAGAATTCTGTCCCAGGCTTAGCTCAGACCACTCCGAAGATTGAAAACTCACAGCCTCATCAAGCTGCACCTACTCATCCCCAACAACCGCAGGAAACTGAGACGAACATGATACCAGTCGATGCCACAGTGGCAAGGAACCAGAATCAGCGGAAAGTAAGACAGTCTCCTCCTAAAGATAAGGTGATACTTTTAGTATTGCATTGTATCATTGAGATACTAAAGACCAGATTCACGAATACAGGAGACGTCTCCAAACACCGAAGACAAAGTGCATCGGGTCAAGATCGAATCCGACCGTACTGGCTGGGGAAGGATCTCTGATCTTATTCGACAATATGATCGAGATCGGGTAGAGGACGTGAAGGAAGACATCGATACCCTCCTCGTATTCGTGAGTATTTTCGTTGTATTTGGTTGTTTCTTATATTGACTATCCTCATCTCAGGCCGGTCTGTTCTCTGCAGTAATTACTGCGTTCATCATCGAATCATATAAAACCTTACAGCAGCAACCCGAGGATACAACAAATCAAATTCTACTCCAGCTCTCAGCCCAGATAGCCAGTCTCACGGTCTCCGGAAATCTCGTCAACTCGACCATGCCCGCATTCACTACCCCATCATTTATCCCGATGCGGTTCTCTGTCCTAATCAATACCCTTTGGCTGTTAAGCCTCATTTTCGCCCTCGTAACTGCTTCCCTCGGGATTCTCGTCAAGCAATGGCTCCACGAGCTCATGGCACGCGATACTCAGGATCCCCGTCAACAGGTCAAACTGCGCTTCTTCCGAGAAGTTGGTGTACAGAGGTGGCAGATCTTCGAGATCGCCTCTGCCCTCCCACTTCTCCTCCAGCTCGCCCTCCTCCTTTTCTTCATTGGCCTCAGCGCATTTCTCCACGATCTGAACCCGGTCGTCACATGGATAGTGACAGGATTCATGATTCTATGGCTCATTTTTTACTTATTCACGACGTTTGCCCCGGCATTCTCATCTCAATGCCCATACAAAACTCCGATGTTGAAGGGTATTCTTCAGCGAATCCGTGTTGGGAACCACACTTGGCTAAAATCTCTGGCTCGAACATTGCATACCAATATCCCCGATGCATGGCCGACAATTAAACAACGATGTAAAGACTTACACGATTGGTTGGATACCTGGTTGGATGCTTGGATGGCTTGCGAAGAGACTAAAGCCCGCGAGAGTGACACCTGGGACCTGCCTACCCTCGTTTGCTTACGCGAAATCCTGCGGGGTGAACAGCTTGAGGAGACGATTACAGATTGTGTTAGGAAGTGTGGTGTGAAGCCGTTGCTTCGCTGTATGAGGCTCTTCTCACGAGACGAAGATCCGGTCAATCAAGGGATACTTCCGGATGTACCCCAGGGATTGACTCATCAAACATGCGAACTCTTTGCATCTCGCATCAGTGATTTGTCCCTTTCCTTCGCTCCTTGGTTTCTTGCAGATCTGTATCTCAGAATGACTTATGCATTATCAGAAGCATACGTTCCAGCCACGAATTTCCCGGTACCGCGAGGATCACTACCCGTGTTTATTCGACTCATAAACAAAGACCGAAACTCAGCAGTATATTCTGTTCTCACCATGTACTCCGTGAGGCATCATACCTTAGAGAGCCATCCCGGACACTTTGACAATCTATTCCCATACATATTTGATGATGAAAGGCAAACATACGGGATTGGTAAGCTCTCACATGCCCATTCATCTATGCAAGCACTGACGTGAGCTCAAAGGGACACGATTTGTCTCGAATCTGGTTGCTGCAACCAGAGCGATCTGCTGTCACCTTTGGAACCAATCGCATGTGGACTCTGACTTGGACATGGATGATATCCTTTGGCCGATTAGTCAAATTCGTAGCGACTCTGATCCTGACATTCCAACTGACCCAATTGCCTTCATTTCTACTTTTACTGAAGTATTATATCTCGCTCCTCAAGGTGTAAGACAGAAATGTCGGCATATTCTTGTCGAAGTGATGGGTGAATTAGCTAATATTCTAACTGTTGCTGACGGACCATCGTACCGATTGTCTCGTAAAGCATGTGTTGAACGGATATACAGATGTCTTTTTGAGATATATCTCAGAGATACACCATTCGTTCCAAAACTAGGAGATCTAATTCGTACATGGTGGCCTAACTTTGATCATACGAAACATTTGTCGCTTCAGTTAACGCACACAACACCGTAAACATTGATATGACAAATAAAACGCGCTTTTGTTACCGCTCCTTGTAACTATGTAGTTTTCAATGTTCTCATGATAGCATGAACTCTATTGACCACCTTTACCATGACACAGGTCTGAGAAAGATTTCGACAATGGTTGCGAGAGACATTTTCGGGATCTTCTATTTGCTGTCTCAACGTGAGCACACATGCAAAAAGAGACAACAGATCCACTTACCATCCGAGAGAATCTCTGATCTTATAGCCCTCAAAGTCCAACAAGAGCGTTTCGACAAAATTATCAACGATATGAGCATCTCAGAGGTTCGAACTCGATTCATGGCATGAGACGAGACAAGTGCAAGAGCAGCGAGTGAATCGCTGATCCCTGTGTATGTTCGAGGTGGGTGTTTTGATTAATCCCCGCAAAATCGTGGTGCCAGGATCTGATTGGCTCGCTGCAAATGATCTACCCATTGTGGAGGAGATTCGAGCGTACCGCGGAAGTGTGAATTTATTCAAGTTGGTTCATGACGACAGGGGCATTGAACGAGAGAGAGATTAAACACTAGGCTGTACGGCCGCTAACGCTTGTAAATAGCAAGACGTATCGGGTCCGAGTCTGGACGAGCGGACTGCATCTAGCTCTCGTACATGATCCTCTAGTTATTTAGATACCTACCTGGCCGAATCGGTCTTCGGATTCATTGTTTATGGGGAGGCCTCAGAACCGAATGTGGTCAAAAGGATATATGTGACACGTTATTCACCAACTGATTTACAGTGATGGAGGACGGCGGACGGAGAGTCAGTAATCAATCGGGCATGGGCCTGAACACAGTTGGATGAAAGTATAGAATAATGAGGACAAGAAATAACTTACATGGAGAAAACGAAACGATGGACTTGGCATAGATGTCTGGGGCTGAAGAATGTTTGGGACCAAGGAGCCGAAGGTATGAAGAAGGAATATTTATCGCGAAAAATGACCCTAGATTCAACGATGTCGTGTCGTATCGTGTAGGGGCTGGTGTTGGGTCGTGGTTCTGTATAAGATAAGATCCTATACACAACGACATAAAATACGGCAGACGCTTACCCCGCAAAAGAAAAGTGTTTCGATAAGCTTATCAACGATGCAAGATGGAGTTCTCGACGGGAGCTATCATGTGGCTGTCTGTGTCAACACCTGAAACCGAAAGATGTACCTCTGAGTTCGGAGCAGAAGAGCGCATCGAGGATCCTGATTGGGGTTTTGGAGTTCTCGAGTCATGCTCTGGTAGGCGCCGACGCTGACGTTCCCTCGTTTGACATCTCTGGATGTGTCGCTGTCGTTTCGGGGCTGTATGTTCAAGGATTCGTCGTCATCGAGAAGCGACTATGAGGTCATATATAGTAGATGAAGATGTATGATGAGCCAAGCATTTGGGTGTCAGTATCAGTGTCGACGGAGTATGAACCTCTAGCTACCGATTCCATCGGTTAAATCTTAGAAGCGAACTTGGTTGTAATACAATATCGCGGTGAAGATGGTGGACCTCCAAGAGCTTCATTCTACACGAGCGAGACCGTAGCCATAGAATCTAGATCAAAGTGACACTGAATACTCATTCTGCTCGGATGAAATAGTGAAAGCGTATCGAGAACGACTATCAAGAAATGGTCATCAGACATTGCACGCACATAGGACTTCGGAATTGTACTGACTACCACTTACCTCATTGTTCAAACTGAGCTAGAAGTGATGTATAGAACTCCAAATGAGAAACGTTCCCCGATTCAATGTGCATTCGGATTCTACGGATGATATACTAGCCTCGAGTCTATAGATGATCAAGGGAGAAGTGGAGGTCAACAATGTATGTCCTGATTACCAATCAATAATGCTCACCCAATGTTAATATAGAGGAGCAAGATAGAGGTTGTATACAGATCAGAGGATGTGAGGAAGACAGAACATAGATGATAGTTAGGCGTCGTACACAGAGTCTCCTTTGGGAGATGACTCGGGCCGTAACGGAGAAGAAATTATCGAGCACTGAATGTTGACGACGAAGAAGTGCATCGAGTCTGAGATATCGTTTCGCTCGAGACGTCTGAGAGGCGGAGTGACGTAGGCCTGTTGGCTATCGTAGGTTCCTGCTGTGTAGCAGAGAGATAGAGGAAACCTCAAAGAAACCTATCTGAGAGACAACTGAGACGGTCGTCTCATCGATAGAGGCACCAAAAACCAGATGTAGCAAAGAAAGAGTTTGAGAACCCCGCTCAGATAGTAGACACTCGTTCAGGGTCGTAAGTTGACAACCGGAGTTACCGAACGGAACAATCTAAGCCAAAGAGGACATTGGCAGTGGCATCCAATGTGAGCTAGGATAAGAGTACAGTTCTTGTTGTTGTGAAGTTCAAGTCGCCGTTATTAAAGTCATCCGAGTCGTTGAGTGACGAGAAATTGAAACCGGAGGAAATCGATATTAGATAGTGTCTTATGTAAGCGTCGATCGCAGTGTAAAGACAGATATGGAATGTAAGTAGGAAATGCCGAGGACTGACGGTTTTGTTCTATTGATAGGACAACCGTCTTCTGGATTCAGAAGTTGAGGGATGAGCCTACGGTTTCGCTACCTCAAGTATACTCCATCGACTTTGAGAAATGCATATTATATATACACAGATGGTCAAGTACTTGGAGAGATATGGAACTGATGGTTTCTAGATAGCCGGAGGTTCTCACGGAACATCAAGAAGTCATCGAAGCCTGAGTACTACTGTACTAGTAGCTTGGCTTTGTTTATCCCACTTATACTCTCGTTGCCAGTACAATCCCCTCTCCTACTCAACACCCTCCCCAATTCTCAATGTCTTCCTCTTCTACAGCGAGCAGACGGAGTCGGAGATCTAGAACTTCTACATATCCGAGAGCTTCGAGTTCTGACTCTGGCGAATACCCAATTCAAGACGACGAGACATCTAGTAGTATACAGTCTTCCATGACAAATCAGGTGAGCACATTGCCCTGTGTTACATTACCGATACTAAGCAGAGTTATGGACATATACTATATAGAATGTGTCTTCAAATATCGAAGACAAAGTACATCGGGTCAAGATCGAGTCTGACCGTACTGGCTGGGGGCGAATCTCAGATCTACTTCATCAATATGATCGAGCTCGAGTGGATGATGTGAAGGAGGATATCGATTCTCTCCTCGTATTCGTGTGTATCTTCGTTGGAATTGACCACTCCTTATACTGACAGTTCTTTTCCAAGGCTGGTCTATTCTCCGCAGTGATCACTGCTTTCATCATCGAATCATACAAGACGTTACAGCAACAGCCTGAGAACACTACCAATCAAATTCTACTCCAGATCTCAGCTCAGCTAGCCAGTCTTACGCTCTCTGGAAATTTCATCAACTCAACTATCCCATCATTCGCATCCCCACCATTTGCTCCTGCCAGATTCTCTGTTCTAATCAATACCTTGTGGTTATTGAGTCTCGTCTTTGCCCTTATCACCGCATCCCTTGGGATTCTGGTCAAACAATGGCTTCATGAACTGATGGCGCGCGATACCCAGGACCCCTGATTCGTTTGTTGAAGAAAATATATTTGTCGAGGACTGTACCACACTAAGAATGCCTCAAATGGTCGTACCCATTGACAAAAGCCTATTAAAGACAAGTACAGTTATGAAGTATCAACGCAAGATGTGCATGTGAACCACTAGCCATTTACTGTCGTCTGAGCTGGGGTCGCAGGAACTCATGCTGTTAAACTAAGGTGAGGTCGATCTAGAACAGGGACATAAAAGCCAATACACGATGATCGGATACGAGAAACGGCCTTAACGGGGCAGTGGAGGTTATCCTGAGGTACAAAGGATAACTGGTATTGAGAGTCAACGATCATTAGTCAAGATAGACAATGGAATTACGCATGCGAGACAACGAGCTAGAGATACCTTGGATCAGGGGAGCGGATAACGAAGGGACTCAGATGTGAGAGCCTGGATGGTAAGGGAAATGGCTGCGGATGATGGAGCGAAACATAGAAGCTAGGTGTCCAAAGAACAGCCTGGCGCCGTAGTCCGATGGCTTGAAGAAATCGGAATAATACTCCAAAGGCGTCGAGAGCACGGTGATCGAGAGATGCTGGTGGTTCGTCAAGTATTTACCAGACCGAGAGCGAGCGTCTCGGATGTGTGTTCTGATACGAAGAGGATGATGACTGGGATTATCGAATACTAAGTATCGCGCGATGACCAAACTAGAAGAAAAAGGCCAAGACGAGTTATCTAAATATCAGTACGTGTTAAGGGAAGAATTTCACTTATGAGAACCGTCAGCGAAGGAGAGCCAATGATATTCTGGAGACAGAACCTGCCGGAGACAAGACGGGTAGATTCGAGAGGGAGGATTTTCGATCAAAAGCCTCCCATTTTTGCAAGGTGACATGCTTCTATCCGTGGCCTATTTCTCTACGGAACAGCAGCAACCTGGTCAATGGGCAGAACTATTCCTGTATTCGAGATTCCACTCGTCATCAGATGTAATCGTCACCGTGGTTGAGGACATAGAGACCAAATTCTAGAGAAAACAGAAACAAGCAAAAATATAGGAAGTACTCTGAGAACTCCAGGAAGAAAAACGATTGACGAAATAGAAGCGAAGCATAGCGGGACAGTACACCAACTTTATTCAATGCGATCCAGGTTTTAGAAAGCAGGGTCGTTGTCGAGGTCGTTATCGTTGTGTCGAGGTCATTGTCGTTGTGTCGAGGTCGTTGTTGTTATCGTCGATGGAAACAACGTGAACGATGGCAAGAAATTGATGGTGGATGACGTAAGTGCCGATCGCTAACAGACGGATATGGAAGGTAAGTAAGATTTCAAGTTGCCAGTCTGTTGAATGACTAACTTCAGTGTAGGGATAAAGCTTTACACTGGCAACCTTTGCTGCCCTATTCAAGTGCTTCCGGCTGACTGCTCTGTGCGAGGCATACATAATACGATGGTCGCTTGAAGATATTACTCATGGACTTGTCACATTTCAGATAGCCGAAAGTTCACACGAAACATCAAGATAACATCGAGGTCGAGCGTGCATGTCTCAGCTTGCTCTCAACGATAACGCATCATATCAGCGACATCCCATCTCCTACTGCTACCCCTCCATATCTCAACTTCAATGGCTTCTTCATCCAGTAGGCGACGCAGAAGATCCAGAGCCTCTAAGTCTTCGACCGCCTCGGATTCTGACACAGATCCAGTCCCAGTCGTTCCCTCAGACTTGCAACAACATAGCGACCAAGTCTCAGTCGTCGAGCAGGCGGAGAATATGCACTCAGATAGCCAGCCAGGCATACACTCGGAGTATCTTGCTCAAGATGCTGGGAACTTACAGCCCCTCGAATCTACAGCTCCTGCTGACCGCCGATCGGAGGACGTTAAGGGAGATACGGTCTCAGTTGAAGCTACATCCGCAAGTGACCAACAGCACCAGAATGTAGGACAATCTCCTGAGAATAGGGTGAGTCCCATGCTTTCCCCTGCGCCGTCGAGGTACTTAAAGAGGATACACAAATACAGGATCCGTCTCCAAACACCGAAGATAGAGTACATCGGGTCAGGATCGAGTCTGATCGCACTGGCTGGGGTCGGCTCTCTGATCGAATTCGTCAATATGATCGAGATCGAGTAGAGGATGTGAAGGAGGACATTGATACACTTCTTGTGTTTGTGCGTATAATCGTTACCACGGATCGTTCCTCATATTGACTCCTTCTCATAGGCCGGTCTGTTCTCCGCAGTGATCACTGCATTTATTATTGAATCGTATAAGACCTTACAGCCACAACCCGAAGATACCACCAATCAAATCCTGCTCCGGGTTTCAGCCCAACTTGATAGTCTTTCGGTTTCCGGCAATTTTGTTAACTCAACCATCCCCGCGATTACCTCCCCACCATTCGTCCCTGCCAGATTTGTTGTCCTCATCAATATACTGTGGCTGTTGAGCCTTGTATTCGCCCTCATCACTGCATCCATCGGGATTCTCATCAAGCAATGGCTTCATGAACTCATGGCACGCGACACTCAGGATCCTCGTCAACAGGTCAAGATCCGCTTCTTCCGCGAAGTTGGCGTACAGAAATGGGGGATCTTCGAGATCGCCGCTGCCCTCCCACTTCTGCTTCAGCTCGCTCTCCTGCTCTTCTTCGTCGGCCTCAGTGCGTTTTTCTACGATCTGAACAAGGCTGTGACATGGATTATGATGATATTCATGATCATTTGGTTCTTGTTTTATCTATTTACGACGTTTTCCCCACTGTTATCATCTCAGTGCCCATACAAAACTCCGATGTTGAAAGGCATTCTTCAGCAGGTTCGTATTGGGAACTACACTTGGCTAAGATGGCTGGGTTGCGCATTGTATGACCATATCCCCTCTACATGGCCGAAAATTAAGCAGAGGTGCAAGGCCTTACGCGACTCGTTTAATACCTTGTCAGCTACCTGGTTGGCTCGCGAAGAGATGAAAGTACGCGAGAGTGACATCTGGGATCTGGCTGTTGTAGTCTGCTCGCGCGAAATTCTCCGAGGGGAGCAACTTGACGAGACGTTTGCAGACTGTGTCAGGAACTGTCATATGGGGAGATTGTTAGACTGTATGGAGAGTCTTTTAGACGGGAGAAGTCCGGACATTGAAGGGGTGCTTCCAGATGTCCCTCAAGGGTTTACTAAATCGGTAAACCAGCTCTACATATCGCTCATGGGCACTTTGGTCTCTCCCTCAGACGATTTGTGGGATCTTTCAGCGTGGTACGCCACATCAATCTATGCCATTTTGCAACTACCTCAGTTCATCCCACGAGAGTTACGACCTATGTTTATTCAATTCATAAATGGTAATGAAAAGTCAGCCGTGTTTTCAATCCTCATGATGTACTCCTTTGTGCACAAGACTATGAGGGACTACCCCGAAGACGGTGTCTCGTTATTCCCAAACTTTTCTCCGTATGATTTGCAGAAAAACCATAGTGGTAAGCTCTCAGACGGCCCAGTCATGTACACAAGTACTAATGTGCGCCCACAGGACCTCAATTTATCTCCAATCTGGCTGCTGCAACTAGATCCATCTGCCATTACCTCCAGCCACGGATGGATCCTGACACAGACCAGGAGGATCCTGACACAGACCGGGAGGAAGTCTTCCTCGCTATCAAGGAGCTATGCAGGTGCCCTGATCCTGCAATTCCGAACAACCCACTTGCCTTTGCTCTGACATTTGCCGAGGTATTATTCAAACTCACTCCTCCTATTGCCAGACAGGAACATAGGGAAATTCTTGTCGAAGTGATGAGTGAAATTGCTGTCACTATAACTGATACCGATGGGTCTTTATGGCCAACATCTTATCAGTCATGCGTTCAACATGCATATGGGACCTTCCGTTACATGGGGCTCGCGGATGCACAGCTTGTGCCGAAACTAAAAGAACTAATCCGTTCTTGGACCCCTGATTTTGATACCAATTGGCGATACGCCTCATGGTAAAATCAATGCTATCTCTCTGTATACCTATTGGTAGGGCGTTGGTGATAGAAAGCTCGAAGTGTGTAGTTCCCAAGTACAACAAAGTCACAATTCAACCGCCAAAAGATGGCCAAGAATACTTGTAATGAGTAGGGTACAAACTGATAGACAACATACACATGTACTGACCAGCCAAACACTGCAAGGATACTACGAGAACTAGCACTCTTTATGCCGTGTATTAGCTTTATTATCGATGTCAATATAGGGGCCTTACTTGTACATATTTTGATATGCATACACGAGACCATATTGAGTCTCGTCATAAAACAAACTCTACAACATCCACAATTATACGTACCGTAGAGTTGTGGCGGGGATCCTAGACTTCTCGAAGTCTGTCCAGAAAGGCGTCCCGACTCTCGACTGACATGTCCTCGATCCCTGCTTCTCAAGATTTCTAGTCTCATAGCTTCGGGTCCGTATCCGAGGTCATGGTCATCGCGAAGAGGCTGTAAGCTCATATTAACGAACGAAGTAAACAGACGATAACTATGGTTCTTGACAATGACATGCAATTGACAGGACACGAACTTCCGCTCGAGGCAGGCGACTAGTATTGTGATTAAAGGAAGATACATCAGTTACGTCGGTGGGAATTGGCGTTCGAACTCAGATACGAAGGACGATAGCGGACAGGGAAGTGAATCACAAGAGATACCTTGATTCTAGCCAATCAGAGAGCCGATGATATGAATAAGGAAATGATCAACGGAGCCGAGACTATATTCATACCGTGATAGACGAACCTAGACCGCTGACGAAAATAAGGAACGTAGATGGTGACCGGTGACATGTTCTGTCGTTCGAGTTTGTACCGGCCGCAGGGAGCAACTCGAAGAAATTGAAACATCGCCTATAAGTGCGGCCTATTAAATCGAAGCAGGAATCGAGAGTGGAAACGTCTGATTGTGTCGTAAGTAAAGCAGGAGACGTGGAGAGGCTAGAAGCAAGATGGTCGACAAAAGGGATATTCGCGATGCTAAGAGTTGCTAATTTGAACAACAGAGGCCGAATGTCGAATTGTGGAGCTATGTAATATGAACGTTGGGCATCGACGGAAGACACGGAGACACTCGTTATTGCATCACAAAGTCGCCGATGAATTGTAAGTACTTACCAGCGACATCAAGGATAGGTCGTCAGCGAGAAAAGAGAGATATCACAGAGCATAAATAGGGAGGCTACAGACTCGGGGGTAGTAATCAATGACCCGGCTTATCAGGAGGAAGTAGAAGAGCAGTGGAGCATGGAGATATTCAAGAGCGTACTGATAGACTCACGACGTCAAGTGTTGAGGTGAACGAGAACAAAGTGGAAACCGAAAATATGAAACCAAGCCCAGAGGACGATCAGTATACAGAGATAACTCGAGCTAGAATTCGTATAGCTAACTAGATGGAGGAGGAGGAAGAGAAGTTTTGTGACGACAGAGCTTCGGGTGAAAATGATGGTAGTCGGGTTATGTAAGCATCGATCACTGTGTTCGGACGAATGTGGAATGCAAGTAGGAACCAGGGTAGCAACGTCCGATAGTCTTGATAAGTTTCAAAAGTATATTTTGTCATAATAGTTATATAACCTGGAGAGATAACGATAACTGGATAACACGAGACAGGGAAGGTAAAAAGGAGTGTGTGGTTTGAAGGGATAAGCCGGTAACCCATTTCAAGACAGATAGAATAGAACGATGCCAAGAAAACCTAGAATGTCGGACGATAGAACAGGAAGTGATTGGAATGACGAGGACCCCAGGAGGTTTGTAGTGTGCAGCGCGGACGACAGTTAGACGGACAAACAGCATAGACCGAGAGCGAGTGCCCCCTATAGAGCGTCGACGATCGCCGGCCTGAGGGTGGTGTCATGGTTGTGGTTAGCCCGAGTATGGAGGACTCGACAAGGCATAGAGCGTTGGGCTAGAGCAAGGAGTGCATTCTCCGGACTCCAGTTCGAAAAACTTGCGTGCGGGTGGGAATCTGAGCGGTGAAACGGGAGGTCCTGATGGTGTATTCTTTGAGGACACTAGTTATTCCATACACAACCGTCAGTCGACACGTCTAAAAGACACGGAGAATATGAAAGGGGGACGAACCTCGTTGAACGTCGATCGACCCTAGCCCACATACTAATGAATTGGGGTAGGTCACGTAAGCGGGTATGGACCACTCGGAACTTGAAGGACTTGGAGAATACTCCTTCTCATTCGCAGATGAAGGCATCTGAGATTGGGTTGAAGTGTAGCCGACCGCTAAAACGACGTCACAGGGGCATTAGACTAACAAGTAACGGATAAGAAGGAACTACTTGCCTCGTTCCAAGGAGGCGATCTTACGTTCGACTGCCGCTGCAATCTCAGCATACTTACTCTGCTCTATATCGCGAGATATCTTCTCTCGAGCATATTTCTCTTCGAGTAACACCCCTAACCTAATGGTGAGTATGTCCCTCGCGAGAATACCTCTTGAGCGCCGGAATTCAGCTTCCTGTCGGACGATAGTGCCTACATCACGGATGTCGATGAGCATGGGCACGAAAAGGTAGAGAGGATGTCCTTACCCGGTTGAAATGACTTCGGAGACTGCCTCGATTTCAGCATGAACTCTGTGGAGATCATGTAGTTGAACTCATTGACGCGTTCAAGAGTTTCCTCGACCTCGCGTAAGTTGAGTTTGTGCACGGTACCAGGCGCGTTGAAGACAAAGGGGAAGAGCTGGTTGGCCCGGGTAGTGAACCTGTCTCGTTTAGGAGTACTGCGACGTTTGACAGAGGTAGGACGTCTCTGGGATGCAGACGCAGTGGTTGGGCGACGATGGGCCTTGTTCGTTGAACGGGATTTGGCCATGGTACAAGGGAAGGTTACACGAAGAAGAGGGGGCGGAGAAGAGAAGAAGGGAGAAGATGTATCTCGTTGAACAGAGGAGGCTCTGGTTTATATACATGTTGGTTGAGGAAGATGTCAATGCCGGGCATTGACTTGCTAAAGAGTAAGTGTCGCGGAGTACGAAAAACGCATTGTCCGTTGGTTATATTTGCCTTTCCCCTGATGAATGCACCCTCGATTTCGATCCGATTATCAGGATGACAATGGAGATATTGAAAGCATACATATTCCTGTACAACGAAATTTGACTCCTTAGATAACAATATTCGAAACATACAATCAATCAGATACGTTACATAGCTTTGACCACCCGAGTCAATTTCTTGGCACACATGACAATAGCACCAACGGCAAATATACCCAAGACCGCCGAGATCCAAAAATAAACACTTCCCCCATCTTCGTATTTCCACGTTCCATACTGGACAACGCCGTACAACACGAATACCCAAAGGGTGAGCGCACCGAAAACAGGAATGGAGAGACGTAAGGCTTCAAGCACTGTTATTCCGATAGGGTTGTAACATCGTCAGCAAAGAACAGAGATAAAACGTAGGGGAGAGTCATACCGCCTAGTGCTTGTGGTGATTCGTTTTCCTTCATCATGTCAAGCTTCGCCTGGAGTCGTCTGACTGTTTCCACGGTTTTCTTTTCCTTCACTCGAAGCTTGTCGTTCCAAGCTGCATGTCCTTTATCACCTAGAACGAAGTTCTAATGCTATCTAGTATCAGGACTTAGAGTCCAATACTTACCTTTGCCAATGAACGTGTGTTGATGTGATTCCCTCCCCGCCAACTCCCCCCTAATCAGGGTGAGATAACGTTCAACGTCGCTTAACTTCATTTCCACCTCTTCCTTAGTCCGAAGGGTATTCAGAACTCGGAAAGGGATGGAAGCGGAGTCAGCTAAGAGTATAACAAGCTGCGAGAAATGCTTGTAGGTGATCCATGAGCGGCGGTAGTCTTTTCGATGCTGTTTGCATCGTGTACCGCTGGGAATGAGTTTATTGCACTTGGAACGGGTGGCACCCTGGTTGAGTAGAGCTGAGCATCGTTTTGAAGGCTTGAGGGCTTTGGCGTGGTCTCGCTTGGTCATCGTTGTGAGATAGGAGAGAGAGAGGAGGGAGAGAGAGATGGCGATAACGACGGGGGAAGGCGCAGCTTACGATGCGGTAAATATAGAACAGTATGACCAATCATCGCACCGCCACTTCAGATCAGGAAGGTGTTATTCCCAAAAGCACTGAGCCTGGGCCTAACGCCGCTTACTAGAGAAAGATTCTTGCGTTGAGCAATCTCTGTATTGATTGACAATCGCGAGCTCGCAGACATCTGAATCGCCTTCAGTTCTTGGCTCCGATCTGCAGTTGATCTGGAAATACGCAAAGAAGATCTGCCGTACGGCGATAGTGACTCGGAGAAAGAGAGAGTATAGTACAAGCAGTTGCGTCATCGAGTATTGAATCTCAAATATCGAGACATGGTATTCCTTCGTATGATGATACAGCTTTAGAGCCCTACACCGCCAGAAAGCACCAACACTAGTATCACGATACATATGCCAAGTATAAAGAGTTGTATCACGAATATGCAGAGTCCGATAATGAGACCGAGTACAAGAAAAGCGAGAATTGCATATCCAAAGAACACGTAATCTTCGTCCGTACGACTACGTGAGTAAGTCATTTGTGATCGCCCTACTGAACGATTAAATTCGGGATGTCTTAGCTCGGACTATTATGAATATGCTGCATCGACTCAGACTCACCTGCGTCGCTGGTGGCTCGGATAGATACGGTGTTAACCGGAGTATAATCCGGCGGGTTCCTTATAGGCTCTGTATTTGAGATGCAAGCATGTAATGATCAGTGAGGCCTCGATGATGATTATAGCACTCACCTGCGTGCTGGGGGTAGAACTTTCTATACCAACCAACCACGATGCCAACCTTCTCGCTGATGGCATATACACTTTCTTTAGCCTCATTCCACCTGTAAGCTACCCCTCTGGCATCATCCACAATTGTAACGATCTTATTGTGAAGAGTGAGGACCTTGTCATCGATGGCTTGATTACCCATCGAGAGTCGGTCGTACTCTTCCCAATGAGACGTACGGCTTGAGTAATGCGGGGAATGAGCCTGGGTAGAATCGCCGTCGAAAGGGCTGGAGTAAGACATTTGGATGTGGGAGCACTTGAAGTTGAGGTCAAGGCGGGATACATGAGGGCGTACATGTATATATAGGTATCTGACATGAGGCATCGGCGATGGCCAGAAAGAAGCAACGATGAGTATGGATATGGCAGCTGCAGGATCGTGAGGAATCAACTTGCCCTTGTAGGAATATTATAGCTCGGCAATGGGCATTCGAGTTCAACGTCAACGTTCGACGTCCTGCTAATGACTAGGGGAGGAGGTATACTCGTGATCACGTAGTAGATAATGGTACAGACTGACCACATCCTGCAATGGGATAACGAGAAATACTTCATGGTGTATTCATAGATATGCTCACCCGGTCTCGAATATAGGGTTTCGACTTTTCCTGTCGAGTCTGGCGTCGTCGAGCGAAGTAAAAGGTACACAAGCATACACATGGTGACACTGTGACCGTCCCGCTGATAACCATCGCGATGTGGCATGTGGCAAGGTCACATCACAGCGTCGAACAATAGGCCAAGTACATCGGCGCTACTAGACGTTTTTCACTCACTCCCCCACTTGCAGATTGCAACGTATACGGTCAGTGCTAAATCTTCGATAGAGATGCTTATAGTTATCCCAATATTCTGACTCTGTGCTTAGCATTTTTTACAATGTCGTCACGACGAAGCCAGAGAATAGCTGCGACTAAAACAGCAGATTCAGAGGGCTATGCCGACCCTAATATAGGTATGATTATGCTATAGAAATTCGAAACAAATTCATATGTATGTGGAATAGACATCGAACACCTTATACAGAAGCCTAGGGCTAGTAGCTCGCCGCAAAAGCGATGCCGCGTACAGAAAAAGACTCAGTCTACTACCGGAAGGGGGAAAGGGTCTGGTAAACTCAAAGCGATAATGGATATGCCGTTCGATATCTTCCTAGAGGCGAGTATAGTTTTATTCTTTTCATACAGCTCTTTCTGAAGTCACTGCTAGATTACGTCCTGGCTACATCCCCTGGATCTCATTCAACTCTCGCGTGTCTCGAAGCAACTTCGCGGTATCTTCACATCAAAATCATCACGTACTCTGTGGGTTCGCGCAAGGCGTGATACGAGGTTGCCTGACTGTCCGGACGGTCTGAACGAGCTCCAATATGTCACTTTAGTATTTGATGAACTTTGTCAGGTAAGTGGCCATCGTTATTATCATGAAGCTTGACGGTGATAATGAGTGGCGTTCTTCAGGCCTGCTCCAAGCCTCGCTCCAGGAACGTTGAATACGTTTATAAGCTCCGTCTCTGTACGGCCTGCTACAAGAAAAAGTAAGTCTTCACATCGGGGTGGGGAGCCACGCACTGCTGACTTGTTAAAGTGTGGTCGAAGGCGAAAAGCTGTTCAAGCAATACCCGAAATATTTGGATCCTATCATCTTCAATCTACTTCCCCGCGCAACCGAAGAGCCTAATAGTGGGTAGCTAGAGAACTATTTCTCTGCTCGTGCTGACAATTCAAATAGGTGAAGCTTATTATCCTGCTGAGAATGGTCCATCCGATCGATATTACAAGCCTCGGTTTGATGCGATAGCGAGACGTCTCTTGAGTTTCGAGAAAGGGTCACCCGTCTACAAGGCATTTATCGAGGATATGAAAAAGGCCTGTGACAGCATGATTTTAGTAAGTTCAAATAAGATCAACCCGTTATGATTTATAAACTCTTCCTCCTTCTAGTTCAATGATGCTATGTGGAAATGGTACACAAAGGAGACGGCTGATATGATTCGAAACCGTGAACCTATGTATGATCTAATAATTTCTGAGTCCCTGCCTATCTAATCGACTACCTCAGCATCGTGGAAAAACTACTTGCGATGGATCTCACAGAGGCAGATCTGCCTAGTATCCATCATCGCGGATGGATTTCGCTTGCATATACACCACGCCCTTTAACGGAAATTGGCGAGTGCTATATTCTGATAGGTTCATTTTATCTTATACTGAATATATGTTTGAGCAGATTGGAAAGAGATTGTGAATTTCGTAATGACTAGAAAGGCCATACGTTCTAGGGAAGATTTCCGAAAACGATTCGACAAGCTGGAGTATGCTCTCGGGAACTATTACATTTCGAATTATTGCGGTTCGAAACGGCTGGGCTTGGACTCGAACGACGATCCGTGGAGACTCTGGGCACCAGACGCTGACCAGGCGGTCAAAATCCCGGAGGTCATTGAGTACCTCTGCGAAGATGAAGCAAGACACAAGCCCGATGTTCTAGGATGCTGCGTGGACCTCATTGAAGAATATGCTCTCTTGAATAAAGATGTTGTCGACAAGGAACTTCTCCCTCAGCTCGAACCCTTGTACTCTGCTGAGGACTCACCGGTAACACTGGACAGTGGCTATCTCTTACGGGCCTCTACGATATTTCGGTATCCTTCCCGTCCCACGAATGAAGAGATCAAGGTATACCACTACAAAGATGTTATTGATAAACATTACCGATTTAGATTTAGAGGCATACGCACCCCTTCGTCGCCCCCCGATCCAGAGATAGATATCGAAGCCTCGATCTTGGCTAGAAAGGTAATCCACATGTTGGGCTTACAGGATGGTACGCTTTCTGGAGATGCACCCATCCAACGTCGAAGATATATTTGTAGCTGTGACAAGAGGCCACGCCAATTCTTGACGCTGGTTGCACATATCATTGCGAATAAGAAGCTTGAAGATACGGCGAAGGATCTGTAAGTCTCTTTTCTCCTTCCCTAAGTCTCGTGCTCACCGTGATTTTATTTATGTAGGGACCCAGCTCTTGATTGCTCTCATAAACTGCAGCACGAACATGATCTCGACTCTCTGGAACCATTTGTTTATGTTGAGCAGTAGTTTGGTAGCTATCAGCCGTAGTAATATATCCATATTTGTTCGTGTCTTGACTTTAGTCAGAACCACAACATAGCAGATGAGCCTCATATGGTATCATTGTAACAACGCAAACTCCCGGCAAACGTATCGACCTATCAAGATCGAACCAAATTTAACAGGAACTGAGCGCAGATAACGATACAACTAAGAGTGATAAAAGCCAAGGTCGCCGAGACTAGAAAATGAACGCTACCCCATTCCTCGTACACCGTCCCGTCCTGGATGATTCCGTATAACCCAAAGCACAGCACGACTAATACGCTATAAGTAGTTATCAATGCAAAAAAGAAGTAAATGTTGTATACTACCTCTACAACCAATGTCAGAAGGCTATGGTGCCTGGTAATCGAATCGGCTTCCGTATCCCAAAATGCGCGATAAACATCATATTCCGGGGGGACTGCACTCTCTTTGATGATACTAATGAACACTATCGTGAAGGTCTATTATCAGAATGAAGACCACAACTCAAATATGTCCATAAACATACCAGGTTCTCCTCTCCGTATGGGAAGTCCTTCTCTCTTCCGTGTCTTATTGAGCTTCGTGTGAGTCTTCTGCAAAATTACTTTGCCCCACTCCAAATGATCCCTTATCAATACTACCATCCGGAAAGCGTGTCCATAGTCCCCTACGTAAAATCTCAGTCTCTATTGGAAGTAAGATGATGAGGCAATCCTCGGAGGGGTGCTCACCTCTACCAATGAAGTTCAACCGATGTCTCTCTCTTCCCTCTAGTTCTTGTCTAACCATCTCCATGTAATGCACCACGTGTTGCAACATCTCTTCCATCTCCTCCTTACTATGAAGCTTATTCACCGCGCGGCCTATCAAGATACGCACGTTACGTACGTAGATACTTTATTTGTACCACACGTGTTTTCTATCTTGGTAATTGGTGGGACGGCTCAAGGACATCTACACATAAGGAGTGCTCCCACTGATAAGTAAGACGATATACACTGTTCAGAAAAATCCAAGGCTTCGGACCTTATAGAGATATTGTTCTCCGAAGTGGATGCAACTTCTCCTAGTCTGTACATTGAATTCAAAACGAGATAAATAAAATAAAACTAAGCCACTAGTACAGTTCGCGTGAATTCAAGACACAAACGCACAGTTTCATCGGGGCGATAAACACAACCACATATACCAACGGAAATGATCAGAAATAGATACTTAATCCCATCCGAAGTCGAACAAATCGATCATATAGGTATGGACAATCAAGTATAGCGGCTATTGTTTCGCTGAAAAAGAAACTGAATGCATGCCCGATACTAGCGAGAAATAGAAAGGTATGAAGCTAGAGAATAGAGGTATCAAAGTGTTGATATGAAAAACCGAGGTCAACGAGCGGTCTACGACCATTGAACTTCGATTATTGGTCGATAAATAGCGGGTATAGCTGTTTCTTGGTCTCATCAAATGGTCTCATCAAAGGGGTTCGAGATGTTGACACGGCATTGACTCGGGGGTTGTATTGGGTTATCTAGGGTGTACCTTGGTGGTGGTTGAAACCCGAAAATATATAACGAGATATCTTAGTACGATAATCACATTAATGAGAAGATATTATGTTGCGACTGACTAGGATGATCATTCTCAAAAGTCCGATATTTCTTGCGTAACTCAAGCAAGACCTGTAAGGCAGCGTTCCTCTCGTGTTCGAGTGTGCAGATGGAGGTTTTATGAGCATCAATTGCTATAGCCAGAGTTCCGAAATCAAGTGTTGTTAGCCTGGTGGTCCGGAACGAATGAACTCGTCTGCGTGACAAGCTACTTACTGCCGGGGATCTCCCCACAAAATTTATCATGAAGCATCTGCGCAGCATTTATTCCCTCATTAATAGCGTAGATCCATTCGTTGACCTTGTTCAGCGCCCTGGACACCTCTTGCGTCGTACGTAACTTTCCGATATCCCCAACAGTCGCAATGACTCTGGTGCGAAGTGTAGCGACCTTGCTATGAATGGCCTCATGGTAAATATTCAATAGTTGGTCGTGCTCTTCACAATGTGCGGTGCAGCACCATTGTCGTCCAAGTCCTTGTTGGATGCTGGAATGGGGATGGTGGTTGGAGACGGACATCGGGATGGTGGGAAATAGTTGTTGATGATGGTTTTATTTGTGTCATAGACACTCTATTTGTATCACACGTGTTCTCTATCTTGGTATTTGGAGGGACGGAGTTCAATGTTTGAGGTTCAGAATCAGGCCTACCACATGCTTACATATCGGCAGTGGTCAATGGAAAGATATGGAAATAGCATGGCATACAACATTAAACTTGAAACCCTACAACAGCGCGGACCACCGATACTACTGCTACGATCACTATGCTATATATGCAAAGTATTATCATTGCGGAGATAAGTGCTCTAATAATCCTCAGTACGATGCCCACGACAAATGCGCAGAGTTTCATTGTGACGCTGAGTGTAATCCAAGCAAGGGTGATACGAACCAAGATTGCTGAGAATAGAACAGGAACGCTACTCCAATCGTCATACGCCCCCGTCCCGTTCTGGACGATTCTATATAACCCTAAATCCAGCAGAAGTAATGTGGAAAAGATAACAATAAACGCAGAAAAAATGTAGATATTGTATAGTGCCCCTACGATCACTGTCCGGAAGCTATGGTGCCTGGTACTCGAATCGGTTTCTGTAGTCCAAGACGTGTAATGGGCATCATATTTCGGAAGGGCTACGCTCTCCTTCCCAGTAAATGCTATTGTAAAGTACCATTGTCAGATAGCATGCCACAGCTCAGATATGTTGATAATCATACCAAATCCTTTCACTTGTGAGGATAGTCCTTCACTTCTCCGTATCTCATTAAGCCTTGAGTACAGCGCCTGGGATTTATTATAGCCCCATTCACAATCCCTCTCTAACTTTTTCATCCATATATTATGACCGGCATCACCTATGTGAGGTCTCAGCTTGTACAGAGAGTGAACTCATGAAATAAACATCCAAAAGGTACTCACCTTCGCCAATGAACCTCAGCCGATGTGTCTCTCTCCCCTCCATTTCCATTCTGACCACCCCAATGTAACGATCGACTAATAGCAACATATCTTCTATCTCCTGCGTACTATGAAGCCTTTCCACTACACTGCAGAAGGTGGAAAACCAGTTGAACAAGAATTTCGCATTTTCAGAGTGCGCTTTATACTTCTTCCTCGACGCTTCATACTCCAAGCGATGCTCATAACACTGGAACGTGTCGGAACGGATGCGTCTAGTACATCGGACGTCGTCTCCAAGATAGAGAAGAGTGTTACATTGTTTGGAGTATCGAGTGGACATTATCACGGTCAGAGGGTATGAGCAAAGACAGGAAGCTGAGTACTCAGTAAGTGCTTGATGCCAGCGAGGATAGCAACGATCACTCGCTGCTTGTGTATGATTGTGTACTAGGAGCGCTCCCAGTTAGGAAGACGATTTACGTCATTCAGTAAAATTCGGAGCAAACTAGTCCTCCGAAAGGTCGTGGCAAAACGGGGACACGGCCGTACATGAATAGGTGCTCACATGCGCTCACACATGAAGTATGTGTTTGTGTTCTGTAGTAGAAGGTATGAGGCCATTTGCAATCGCCGAGCGGTTATTATCCGAAGTGGAGGCAACTTCTCCGAATCTGTATATTAAGTTCAGAACAGATCGCAGAATAATATACTGAGCTACTAGAACAGCTTGTATAGGTCCAAGACAGAGACGCATAGTTTCATCAAACCGAGAAGCGCAAACATGTCACAACATAACCTATCATGAACAGATAGATAATATGGTCCCATACGAAGTTAAACACAGTGACCATATATGTGTATAGACAGCCAAGTATAGTGCCTATTGTTTCGCCAAAAAAGAAACCGAGCGCAAGGCCAATACCAGCGAGAAATAGAAAGGCATGAAGCCAGAGAATGAAGATGCCAAACTGTTGGCATGAAAACCGAGGCAAACGAGCGGTCTGCGACCGCTGAGCTTCGAGGTCTCGATTATTGATAGATCGATAGCTGATATAATTGCTTCTTTGTCTTATCAAAGGGGTTCGAGATGTCGATTCTTGACCACGATATTGACCTTTATCTTTGTCAGCTTAGTCTCGATTTGATGTGGTAGAATTCCTTACTCGAACGGCGTTGACTCGGGAGTTTCATTGGGTCAACCGGAGTGTACCTTGGTGGTGATCCAAGCCCTACAATAGACAATTCTACATCTCAGTAAGATAATCACATTAATGAAAAAACATTATGTTACGACTGACTGGCATGATCAATCTCCAGAGACTTATATTCCTTACGTAACTTAAGCAAGACCTCTAAGGCATCTTCCCTCTCGGTTTTGAGCATGGAGATGGAGGTTGTATGGGCATCAATTGCTATAGCCAGAGTTTCGTAATCAAGCGTTGTTAGACTGGTGGTCCTGAACGAATGAGCTCGTCTGTGCGATAAGCTACTTACCGATCCCCCCACAAAACTTATCATGAAGCTTCTGTGCAACATTTATTCCCTCAGTAATCGCGTCGACCCATTCGTTGACCTTGTCTAAGGCAATGGAAGCTTCTTGCGTCGTACGTGGCTTTCCGAGAATAGTCTGAATGACCTTATTGCGGAGAGCAGCAACCTTGCTGTCGGTGGCCTCATAAGCCATCGACAGTCGGCTGTGCTCTTCACAATGAGCAGTGCAGCACCATTGTTCGGATCCTTGTTGAAAGTAGGAATAGGGCTGGTGGTTGTAGTAGGCCATCGAGGTGGAAACAGTTGTTGAGGAGATCTGAGACCTAGGGCCTTACTTGTACGCACATCAGGCTATGATTTTACGTACGTAAACACTTTATTTGTAATCACACGTGTTTTCTTATATAGGGACTTCGTATCTGGAGGGACACTAGTGTTCAACGTTACGTTTGACGTCCAAGCTTCAACATTCGTGTTTTCATCTGAACTCATCTCATTGATCATCAATTGCTGTTGACTATAGTGAGCGTTAACATCTTTGGAAACCATGTTCTTAGCACGTTTGGGCTTGTCAGCTGTGCAGAACGTATTCGGGAGCAAGAAGAACGATGTATGTGGTTCCGATTCATATGTAGCCTTACTAACGTTAATATATTAAAATCAATATTCAAGACTAGCCCGGATGATATCTCTAAATCCATTAGCCTAGTTGGCAATTGCATTGACTCGCACGGGACGCCTCCTGGGATAGAGACGGACCATTTACCTGGAGGCGTTATACAATATACAGTCGACCTTATGCAAGATGTAAGCAACCACACTTTCTTCCTATTACGGACTCATTTAACACTCTTTAGCTCCTTGATAATGACGATGCATGGAAGATCGTTGAGAGAGATCCGACTGAGGCCAACAAACTACAAGTATCTCAGCTATTGATGCAATTCGCAGAACAATTCCGGGCATTTCCAAAATCGTTCTTCATCACAGTTGAACCATCTTCTATACGCCCTTTTTGTGGAGGGACGAACTCGCAGATATACAGTGGTCAATGGAAGGATAGGAAAGTAGTCGTGAAGTTGCTACGTAGTCATGGACGAAGTGTAAGGTTGTATAAGAACGATCCAGCTCACAACGTTAGTCCATTTATATCGCTTCATTCCTGTTTAGTGTCAATGACCCTTTTACGATATAGATATTATTTCTTGAATGTTTACGATGGCGTCAGCTGCGACATCCAAACGTAGTCCGGCTTTTTGGCGTCGATATCACAAATATAGGGCATGCTCCGACTCTCGTTCACCCATGGATGGAGAAAGGTGGCATCAGATATCATATCAAGTAACTCGATGACAAACCGAAACCTGAACGCTTGGTCTCATGGGTCAGTTATATTCCACTATGATTTCCGCCGACTTTCACAAAGAATGTTATACCTCAGCTGTGTGATATCGCGCGAGGTATGGATTACCTGCATAGAATGGGTATAGCACATGGGGATCTACGCGGCGTAAGCTTATTGATTCCTCATTGACCTCGTATCGTCTAACTCGATTCGGTGATTAGAACAATATCCTCCTTTCTGAAGACGACGAAGCTCTAGTCACTGACGTATTCCTCTATGCCTATTTTGGAGACTCTGACCTCCGTAAAGATAGTCCGGAACGGTGGATGTCGCCCGAATTTCTCGATACCTTCAAGCCGACCTACGCATCAGATAGTTTTTCCTTCGGTCATGTCTGCATTGAGGTAAGGATAAGGATGACTGATGGTGATAACTTTCGCTGATGTGTTCTACATACAGATATTCACTGGCGAAATCCCCTTTCCAGAATTGTCAGTCGGGCAGGCGGTGGGTAAAATGGCTGAAGGGATCTTTCCCATAAAGCCTGATACGATGCCTGACCGAGTCTGGTCCTTGGTTAGAGAATTTTGGGAGTATGTGCCTGAACGAAGGCCGACAATGCAGAGAATACTTCGTGAGTTGTCCGGGAACTGATAAGTTGGCTATCTAGATACCTACCTTCACGTCAACATAAACATTCGTTAGCCCCAACTCAAAGCATTGAGAATTCGATGGATATAAGATAGATGCGTAAGTACGACGTCGTGGTGCAATGCTACAACTCGAGAAATTATGTAGTAAGATGAAAGAAGGGAGTTAATTCCGACGCATTTCGAAGGTATACGGGTATCTGCGTGTTATACAAATGGCCTAGAAATAGATCCGAACATCGAAGCAAGTTGTGAAAATTATAAAGCGTACAGTCCGATACCCATTGAAAAAAAAGCAAGAGAAGAAAAGTATAAAGCGTAATGTGTCTAAGGAGAAAGTAGTCCATATTCTAGAGTCAGGTGTCGAGCATAGCGATACAGGTTGATAGAGTTGTAGAGAAAGCGAGCGAGTGTCCAAGAGGTCATGATATAAGTTACAGAGATATTGAGATTGAAACAGAAGAAGAAAAGTGTCCGAGCACAAGTCCGTAGCGAGAGAGATAGATAACGATAACAAAGTATTGTCCGTGTCCGTGAATGTTGAGAGTGAATTGAATGTATGCGTTGGGAATCGAAGTATAGTATTGTCCGGGTCCAGGAACGTTAAGGAAAGGGAAAGCAGTGTCCGAGTCCGTGAGTGTTGATAGCGATTTGAATATATGCGTTAGGGATCGAGATATAGTATTTTGGATGAGCTAACGAGGATTAGCATCAGTTATTATGTTCCGTTAGTTAGATGTTAGGTATACGAACTGAACGGCAATTAACAGGGCGTGCAATTGGGCATGCACGCGAAAGCCGCTTCCGCAAGTGTTTGGTTCGAGAGCGAGATGTTCGGAAACTTGAGTTCTTTGCTGAGTCGAAGGGCGATGTCGGCCAGATCGGAGTGAGTGAATGAGCCGCGTGGGGGTCCTTTGTGTTGGGTGGAAAATGTGGCGTGAAGTGCAGACGACCGAGTAGGCAAGCCGTACTAAAATGGAAAGGCGGATGTGAGTTTGGACTGAGGACGAATGAATGAGGCTGACATACAGGCCTGCGAGGCTGTGGTAGTGGGCGAGCCCACGTTAAGCCATCTAAATCGTGAAATTCGGTTTGTACGTTGTCGAACGGCATGATGCTCGAGAAATGTAATCCCTAACATAGTAGTGAAACATGTTAATGAGTGAATAGCGTCGCCGTAATGGAGAAGGGACATACCTGAATTATCTTCACAGCAATGTCATCCTCCAGCATTTGCTCCTGCTCCATCCTCAAGATCTTCGCGTGTCGAACCTTGAACTTCTCGCTTTCGTTGTTCTTTTTGACTCCCCTTTGCTTGGAGGAAGGTCGAATGGTATCCCTGCGAGAAAGCGAAGAAGCACGTTCAGAGGGACGAGAAGCAGTAGAAGGCTTACGCATCATGGTTACGAGAATGTTATGAGGGCTTGACCAGCAAGTTGGATGTGTTTAAAAGCGAATGTGAGGAGAAAGATAGTGTTAAGGAAGGTGATATGCAAAGAGAAATAGTGGGAATGAACGAAGGTGGATGTGGTTGGAAGGAAGGAAGAGGTGGGACCAATGCATGGGGTTTTATAGAGCGGATTTTGATTTAGACTGGCGGCTGCCAGTATTGGCTGACCTCTACGCGGATCCCGCAGGTTCTAGTCCCCGCATTTTAGATGACAGCAGATTCCCTGAGAGACCAGAAGATGGAAATCACGGGCCATGGTGAGGGATAGGGAGCGGAGTACTATAGCATAAAAAGGATTGCCCGTGTCGCAACTTGGCACCGATACTCGATCATCGGCCAAACTAGTGTTCATTGAACTCGGAAGGGGTTGGATCAGAGGTAGCTATTCAGAGAACCATTGAGATCGAAGCCAGCAGGCAAATTAATAATGAGAAGGGCCGGCTTTGAGGGTCATGACGAACAGGACAGATTGGACATGACAACGTGTAAAGATTTGATCTTGGTCGAAAGCAAAGGTATACAGTAATAGCGTGATTCGGGTTCGCATGGGATAATTTTAAGAGAATGGTCGGAATCCCTCCATAAAGCCTCCCCAACAAAGAAAATAGCGAAATACGTAGAACTTGCCACTTGCACCCAGCTGACCAAGGTTTGATGATTATCAGTATTAAGGACGTGAGACCATTCGCAGCGATCTGGTAGTATAGGATCATAGGGGACTTTGGTACTGGCACGGATTGGGAGACAGACTCGCAAAAAGATGTGAAGAGCCGTGGTTTGAACAATAACGAGAACAGTTGACAAGTCGACTAGTCAGGTCTAGAATGAGGCTGCAAGCAATTGAGGGTTCCGGTACGCATTATAACGCATATATATTATAGACAAATCAATATAGAGGAATATTATAAAGAACCTGGAGTTGGTTGAGAACGTTGAGAGGTGGACGCGCAGTACTTGGATGATGTCGAACTTGAGTATAATGCTTATGTAAGCGATCGAAAAGGATGTCAAGTACGTATTAGGAAGGTGAAGTGCTTAGTCGAATACTAAAGTAAGTCATACATGCGATTCGTTCATAACTCATTGGATACGAGATTTTCACGAGAGAGTATATCATTCAAGTAAAGTAGTCATTCAAGAGCAATACAAAGATACAAATACACCAGGACTATGACAAGCATACCATCATAACGGCAACGTTGGCATAGAAAGAACAGAGTGCCAGAGAGCAACATGGTACATAGCCCTAGCAGTAGGGGCGTAAAGCGAAGAAATCAAGTACAGTACAGGTACAGCATAGCACGTTCGAAAGGGCCACAGTTTCATCAGGCAACAAGGGTAGCGAGGTACAGAAGTCCGGTCAATACAGGATGGCCCAAGGGATTGAAGAGATTCATCCCGCCCAAGATAAGTAGCCCGCCAGAAAGATAGAAGAACCTTTTGAGGTAGGACGGTGATTTCCCCTTCGGAGGGGCTTCGTCTTTCTTGAAAGAAGGCATGAACAGTGGGTTCGAAGATCGGGAATAGGGCCAATCTGCCGCACGATATGTGAATATACCGAGAAATATACAATACGATGCTGGAATACCTTGTGATTGAGAGCGGTAGCTCGCTTCATACGAGTATGCAGATGCAGAGTTCGTCTTCTGAGGCGTGTACTGCGATGAGTACCCGGTTGTAGCATAAGGACCGCCATTATATGTCTTAGCCTGAGGTTGAGACTGGGTTGAGCAATACGTAGTACGTTGTTCTTGTTGAGCATATTGAGTGTAGGCAGTGGTTCGGTAGTCTGATGTTCGTGTAACGTAAGCGCAGACAATCAATAGATAAAATGCATATCGATACATTACCTTTTTCCATGTCACAGCGGTAGTTGTTTATTTCTAGAAAATTGTAATCAGGCACTGCGGAGTATAAACCTGAGGTCTGAATTACCTTGGGATCTTGGTCGTGCGACTTCCGAATACTGGGCTTTCTGTCTGCTTGCGCGAAGGGGGCCGCCTATTAACAGAATGAAATGCGTCATTCGTATAGTGGCAAGTGGGGGAGTCAGCGAAGGATTTTTTTCAGGAGGAACTGAGATCTTACCGGACGCGAGCTTGGCACACCTAGGTAATGTAGGAAATTCGGTGTTAGAATGTCCATACCTGTTGCGTTCACCGGAACAAGTAGGGCATGAACATCCCGAAACTTTGCGGGCGTATTAGATTGATACTATGTGATGGCTGAAGTTGTGTATTGCTTACTTTCGTCGCTAAAAGCACGCGGTGTGAGGCCCCGGTCAGGTCTCGCTAGAGAGTAGAAAGCACATCGTTACTACAATAGCCAGTTTAGAGAGTTATACTAACGGATACTTACCTTGTTTCTGAAGCTCTCGTCGACGATCTTCCGCCTTGAGTTCCTCTAAACGTTCCCCCAGTCTTTCCTGGAGTGTCCTCGCCGTGTCCAGTTTATTTTGTTGCCGATCAATACGACCCTGATGCCCTTCATCTGCATCTGCAGCATGGTTGTCAGTCATGGAGGGAACTATTTCACAAATTGACGAAGATGACAAACTATTGTTGAAGAAACGGCGCTGATGGGTTATTCTTCCGTCGATCTCGGCTTGGAGTGAATTGATATACGGTGATACGGTTTGTATCCTCTCCTCCACTTCTGCACGGCTATGAAGCTTCTTTACGGTAAAAAGAGACATGGACGCAAATGAGGCAAGGAGCTCGGAGGTTTCAGCATAGTCCTTATATTCCCGAACAGAGATCACGTATTCCTGCCCATGCTGCTTACACATTGTTGCGGATTGGGCGATCTTGGCTGGACAGCGGATATTTTCGTCTATGGTAATAACCCCGCATTGTTTGCCGGTCGAAGATCGTTTGCGACGGGAACGAGTACGGGGCATGGTGGGGGAGAAAGCGAAAGGATCAATGAGTGAGAGCGTTTGATGATTATCAAGGTTAGGGATGCTGTCAAGATAGTTCGGCAATGGCCTTCCATCGAGATCGAAGCTAAATGTCAAATGAAATCAGGGCGCGTGTATGCCAGCTTGCTTGAGGAACTAGACAGGATAGCGGCTACTTCAACGTGTTTGACAGTGTATCTTGCCGCCAACACAGGTCCTAGGGTGCGGCAGGAGAGGGGTATTCATAGGGCGGATTTAAGCCTAGAGCTGAGACTCGGCGAGCTGGATGAATGTCAGGTAGTTGAGCTTCCATATAAAGACGCGAGCTAACAGACAGTTCGATTTCCCGAAATAGACAGCCGTCGTCAATAATTTGACATTAAACAGTAAACCGAAAGATGTAAGGGCTCGAGAGGGCGAAGGGCTCCACTAATACCAGTCCATTTTTTTCTATCCTTGCCGGTAGCGCTATGGTACGAGTCGTCGGGACAATACAACACTGGATGGTTGTCCAGAAAATGAGGAGTCAGTAACGAAATATTGTTGAGGACCCTTCGAGACATAGAGCATTAACATTATACGGGGCGGAGGACGAGAAGTGAGGAGGAGTAACTGAGGCTCTGCGATCGCTTAAAATATAAACCAGTGGCTGACAAAGATAAAGGTTCAAGACCCATGGGATCAGTACGTAGTGCGTCTGTTCGCAGCAATCTGGTGGACCATGAAGCCCTTCAGAGCTGTGCCGGGTAGGGAGCTGGGCTTTGCAAAGAGAGGTGAAATGCCGCTGTTGAGTAGAAGTGGGGGGCAGGACAAGTCCGATTGCGTTGACCAAAAATCTAGAACAAAAGAGTGCGAGGCATAGATCCAGAGCCGTCATGTCCCATCCCGAAGCGCGGAATGAACCAGGTGGCGATATACCGTTCATGACGGGTATAATCGTTATGAGTACGGGTAATGGTGTGCAAATATCACGATTAGCGGGATAGATGTTTATGATACATTGTGATCATTATAGAATCCGATACCTTTCTTATAGAAGAGAAGCTACTAATCGTAGACCGACACTCGACAAAGGAGTTAATGAAACTGCAATGTTAGAATGCAAGTGGTTCAGCGTAACCGTACGTATTCAAAAAGAGAAGTGGGCTTGGAAAGTGTATGCAAGTCTCAGGTCCTTAGAGTGGATCATTGAGAACTGTTGGAATTTGAAGGCGGTTGCACCAATACGATGAGTAACGATTAGGTAAGCGATCGAACAGGTGTCAAGTACGCGTTAGGAAGGTGAGCTGCTTCATGGACCCTGACAGGAAGCATTCAATATCTATGCAGGGGATGACGGAATCGAAGGTTGAAATCGGCTATTTCTCACTGGATACGATCGTGGGATAGAGTGGTATAGCATTCAAGCAGCTCTAAAAACCCAAACAAGCCGAGACGTACACCAGGCTGGTACGGATAAAGGACACAAGCATCTGCGCGGGAGGAAAAGCTGAGACTGCTACAGAATTCATCAGGCAGCAAGCATGGCAAGGTACAGAAATCCAGTGAGTTTAAGATGGGCCAAGGGATCGAAGAGTCCTAGTCCACGTAAGATCAGGAGCCAGCCAGAGAGACAGAAAAACAGCTTGAAGTAGGATAGTGATTTCTTCTTGAGTGGAGGCAAGTTGATGTGAGATGGCGAGCAGGAAGACCGAACATTGGGACGCCCTGTAGAACGATAAGTGAGTAGGTCGGGTGATGTACAGTGGAATGGTGTTCTTGGAATACCTCGGGATTGGGATATGGAGTTCGTCGTTCGAGGTTTGCATACTGACGAGTACCCGGAGGTAGCATAGAGACCGTCACTGTAATCGATAGTTTGTGGCTGAGTGGAGCAACATGAAATACGTTTCGCACGAATGGGCCATGCGAAGGATATATTCCGGTATCCTGACGTTAGCAGGTTAAGAAGAGTCATAATCATATTCATATCATGGAAAGTAGCGGTTAAACCATGTTTACCTTGGATTTTCCCCGCTGTGTCTATTTGTAGAGACGATGCATCAAGAGGATCTGATACAGGAGCGTATGTATCAAGATCAGTGTGTATGAGAAGATGCGATGCATGACTTCATACCTATTTCGCAACGAGAACGCGGCGTGATGTTCTCCTTTGCTACTGCTAGATAGTAAAAAGTACATCATTTAATATTTCACACATTCGGATGGTTGGTACGTACACTTCTTCTGAAGATCCCGTAGACGATCTTCCTCCATGAGGTCTTCTAGACGTACTTCTAGCCTTCGCTGGAGCTTCTTCGCTTCGTCTAGTTTGGTTTGTTGCATCCTAATGCGAATCTCATGTCCCTGGTCCCAGTCTGCAGGGTATTATCCAGTTACGAAGTGAACAAATATACAAACTGACAAATGGGGCTAACTGTTGTGGAAGAAACGGAGGCGATGCATTAGCCTGCCATCAACCTCTCCTTGGAGCGCATCGACGAGCTGCTTTACGTTTCGTAATCTCTCTTCTACTGCCTCGGGCTTTTTGAGATTCTTCACATTTGAAAGAGCCATTGGTACAGAGAGGGCAATGGCCTCTGAGGCGGCGGCGTGTTCCTTGTATTCCCGGAAAGATGTTGTGTATTCCAGGTGATGTTGTTGGCATCTCGCTGCAGACTGAGTGACTGTTGTAAGACAGGGGGTGTTCTCGTCCGTGATGATAGTTGTGCATTGTATAATGGTTGAGGATATTTGGCGGCGGGCATAGGGGTCGGGCATAGTGGGAGGGAGGAGGAAAACGCGAATATCATCATTGTGGCGTCCATATCCGAACACGGCGAGTCAGCCTTCCATTTGCGGCAATGGTCGATCGTCGATCATTATTTGGTGTTTCAATGCGGCACTCGGAGCAAGTAAACATGTATTACCAAGGTGTGGAATTCAGATGAACACCAACTTATAGTCAAAGACATTGAGAAAATAGCCCGTAAATATGTTAGTAAAGTTGTGAAAGCCACTGTAGCCAGTTCAGAAGAAGTTGTAGCACTCGTTCTAGCGAAGCGGAGATATGTTAGATGAGATATGCATTGGCCTTTGCACCCAGCTTAGAGTACGAGGTTCGGAAGAAAGAAAACAATCTCCGTTCTAATGGGCGAGCACGGACCGGACAAGAGCAGAGGTACAAGTGCTTGACAGTATTATTGAAAGAAGCAAGACCTGAGTGCAGTTTGAGTTCAGCAACCGCTCCGGAGGTAGAAAGTCCTCGGCAGTCTGTTAGGGATGCGGTTAGGGCGACGTATCCCGGATATACATAGATTTGAAATAGATTGTACTTGCGTCTTGCCTCCTAGGGATGTCGTCCTCGGTTCTATATGATTCGAAAATTAAGCCTTTAGGTGATCTGTGTTTTGTTTGAGTGCAAGAGACGAGTTTCTGCGTAACCGGGCCTTTCTCGTACTCCGATATTTTCCGATCAAAATCTTCAGACTCCGATTTGGGACCTATTTCTCGTCCTTACGACGCGTTGAGTAATATTACAAGCACTGTTAATCTTCGATAAGTAAAATACCGACAAAGTAGTGAGTACTAGGGCTTCTTAATATTGAACGTAGTGTCAGTTGAGACCTACTGACAGGGACGTCGTTGCACAGATGCGGCGAAGCGAGCGAATTGCAGCCGCTGCCGCCAATGTTCCCACATTGCCCTGCGGTAAATTGACTCGTGTCGAAAATTATTCATTCACCCTCTGAAAATGAAGTAGCTGCGTCTCTCATCATCAAAAAACCTAAAGCAAGTAGTTCATCACGGATACACACTCAAGATACACCCGCGTCAACCCATGTCACCGAACTTAGGCAGGATGCTCCGACTCAAATGCTGAAGCAATCCAGTATCAGAAATCTACCTCTTGACGTCTTTCTCGAAGTAAGTACAACTGACGCCATATATTGTCCTCATCATCGATTAGGCTTAGATTCTATCGTGGTTACATCCCTGCGATCTTCTTCGTTTATGTCAAGTGTCGAAACGAATTCGCGCGACGCTTTTGTCACGACCATTGAATCTCCTTTGGATTCGTGCAAGAAAATCGATCCCGTATGCTAAATTGCCCGACTGTCCTCAATGGTTAAGTGAACCTGCGTACGCCGCTCTGATTTATGGACGTGTTTGTCAGGTGGGTCTTCAAGTTTGCAGTCGTCGTGGCACTCACCAGTACTCAGACTGGAAAACTTTCGCAACTAGGCATGCGGCATAAAGGATGCTACTAGGGTCGACTACGTCTACTCAAGTCGTCTCTGTCAAGCCTGTTATAAGGAAAAGTTAGTTTTCGAACAAAATGATAATATGTGTATTACTAAGATCGAGCGTAGCTTCTTTCAGGGGTCAGAACTTCTAAAACAATGTCGGAAGACTTTGGGTAAGAATACAATAATACTACAACTAATACCTCAGGAAAGTGGTCAGCATTATAGTCAGTATATTTCTCACCCGTTTATGTCGAAGCGGAGCTGACTGCTATTTTAGCCATGGAATTTGGTCTCTCCACCCCGGCTTCAAATACTAACTCACGTCGATACTACAAACCTCTATTTGATGCCATTACTGAACAATTATCGCCATTGAGTTGTTTGTCGAGGAGATGACAAATCGTGCAAATAGTATGATCAAGGTTAGCTGTTATATGGAAGCTCTGTGAGATAATTATTGATTCCCTTTACAGTTTAATCATGCAGTGCATGTGTGGCGCAAGGAAGAAAAGTATCTAAGGCGAGGGCATAATAAAGTGAAGAAGGTACAACGACTGGCTAGGTATGACCTTTCATAGATATACCTTTTATCTTCTAATCCGATGCTCCAGTATTGTCACGAAGTTAACAGAGATGGGATACACCTAAGAAGAACTACCCCGGGGGAATGATGATCCGGACTGAAAGTCTGCCGTAGATCACCCAAATCCTCTGACTACGAAATGTTTGAAATCTCTCTCTCCCTCCCTCCCACAGTAGTCTTACACTGATACTCTACAGCCTGGGATAAAATCAAAGATAGACTGATAAGCAGCATAGAGCGCGAGAGGGTTCGCAGAGCGCAACAGGCTTTTGATCACAGGAAAGCTGAACTTCATGGTCAATTCTGGACTCCCTACGTCAACCACTGGAAGCCACAAGTCGTAGAAGATCCGACATTGCTATGCTGGATACCCCCACTTCCGGATGCCCTGAAACTCGCTGCCGCGGACGGCATATTCTCTGAAAACGAAGCAAACATCGAGCTGACAGCGGAACGTATTGAACGTCTAATACATATTCTCGAAAACCATATGATTGACGTCAGAAATACCCGCGAACGCAAGCTGCTTTCCGATCTTCCACCTATTCACTCGCAAACTATAGATGACCAAGACGTATCTCTGTCGGCAACAGTCGTTCGTAGTCATCTATGGCGCGCCTCTTCCCTTTTTGCCTTCCAAGGTCTAAACAGAGCTTTCGCCTACCAAGACGCTTTAGAGGTCTGTTGTAAATTCCTCGGGACAATGGAGAAGTTAACGGGACATGCAGCTGCGTCCAAGCTGGCAATGCCATCACTTCGTATGCTAGGACTTCCCGAAGACCTACCTGCGAGAGATCTACCCACAAAGTTCATTTGCAACTGTGGGAACCCAGATCTCACCATGCCGTTGACGTATACGCAGTTGATGTTACATCTCTTGACAGAGACACAATGGTATGAGGATATGGTCGCGAACTTGTGAGTATTCCGTACATCTTTCGTTACAAAGCTAATCACAGTTCATCGTAGGAAACCTGACCATGATTCTTCGCTCATCTTGCATAACGACCACGATCTCACCTCTTCGGAGCCTTTCATCCGTGTTTTCACCGATCAGCCACTCTCGAGGCAAATCTATAACTTGGAAGGCCTTTGTCAAGGATCTCATGCGCGGGGCTTTGGATGCGCTGAGTGTGAGAATCTCAGTGGTGTTGTCAGCAGAGATTGTCGGGACGAGTCGTCCATTCATATCTATCCTGAAGGTATACAACTTGTGGCACACCATCGCAACCGGTTTGCACATCATATCCAAACTAAGTGTGTACTGTTTGTGACGTGTCACTCGATTATACTCTGATGTTCGGATTGTGTAGACATTTACCCACTCCTCGTGATCATGATGCCTTATACTTACTGAAGCAAGGAGGGGATGTCATCTTATACTACCACTGATCTCGAGGGGTGGTTTCTGACGAAACATGATATATGTTTCTGTAATGTTTTATATCAAGACAAAATAGTTTTGTCAGTACACAGTCTTCGACTTTCAAGAATTTATAATCTGACTCCTGCTAGACTATTAGCAAAATAAATAATACAAGGTGTCCGAACCCCATATCGTTTCATGTACTCCCATCGTTAAGTGATTCATGCGAGGACATTCAATGAAGTGCTTTGGATCTAAAGCACGGTAACCACTCGTCCAAAGCCATTTCGAACAATGCCAACCCAGCGTAAAAAGGCTCGCCATTCTTCGCCACGGGGCTAAAGAATCCTACTGTCTTGAAATCGGTATGATTTGAATCCGGTGTTAAGAGGACGCGAAGATCGGATACGTGAACTTGATTGGCATGGGTCATACCGAAGAATGAAGGGAATGGAGGTGGTTCGTTGCAGCTGAAATACGTAGCGTGAGTAGTATGAGACGAACATGGTGATGGTTTTCGTACGGTGGTATCACTGTGGTCGGTTCTCTGTTGGGTGAGTTGTCTTCGATGGACGATAAACCCATCGTTCTCCATGGATCAACTTGTAAACTGTCAATACAATAAGTAGATTGAGAATTCGATCAGAAACATACATTCTCCATTTGTGAAGAAAACGTTCGAGACGTTCATAAGCCAGCCGCCGTACTTGTTTACATGACCAACTTGCGGAGTTGGAGGCAATCTGGTAGGGAAAGCGGAGTTGCATTGCTGTTGGAATCTCTCCAGACTACGGAAAGACGTTTCAATGGACAGAGGATTATTTGGATCTCCCCTTTGGTAGAAACCTATAAGGTTCGACATTAATCGTAAACAAGTGGTTCAAATCAACCGACACCTACCATACTCGGAGCAGTATTGTCGCATCCATGATCGGTCTGTGATAGGATCATCAGCATCCCCCGGTATAGAGTCGTAATCCAACTCAGTGATAGCAGCCAGGAACGCGTCTAGCGTGTCGTTGATACTGATGGCAGAAATAAGTCCTCCTTCGAGTGGTTTCGATGTAAAATTCCGAGTCTCCAAAAGGTTGCAAAAGGGTAGGAGCGAGGCTTCGAACCCATAGTACTATTCAAAAGATTGTTAACCACGCTTTGCAAGCAAATACTTTGACAATAATCAACTTACCTGATAGAATGACAATGGGTCCATCAAGACTCCCGCAGCCTGCACGTTACTCAGTCCTTGCGCTACCTCTCGCGATACGGGTACATCTCTTCCAGGACCACTCTCCCTCGCACTCCAGAGCTTCATCTTCAAATTTATCTGTTCCTCCTCGGTTCCGTTCATCAGAGTCTCATCAACGAACTTTGTCACAGCGACCCAATCCGCCGAACAGTTTCTCGTTAAACTACGCTCAGCAGCTTTGTAGTACGAGGCCATGTCTACCTGGGCTTGTACAGGTGCAGAAGAGGACCAACTAGCGAAGATGACCTCGGGATTTCGAACACGCATGAGTGCTCCACGTATACCTGGATATGAGCCGCCGATCCAGATCCATGGTGTTTGCGAAGGATGAAGAGAAACTTTGTTGAATTTGGTATTAGGATGTGTGAAGCGATTGGCGAAGTAGACGACATCTTCAAGTGCTTGTTCTGTCGTTAGAAACTGCCATTGATCAGCAGTCGTATTTGTCTAGCATGGATTGAGATAACGCTGCGAGTATGGCACATGAGAACATACGTTCACTGGGAAAGGAAGAGATGCACCGTAAAATCGGTGTTCCCATAGGATAGCGATCCCGTTAAATCGCTTGGCAAGACGCATGGTCGCAGACAGTCCGTGGTATTCCTGAGGTAAAATATTTGTAGCTTACAAAGAGAGTGACGAATTTTATATAATACCTGAAGATAGTATGGAAGCAAAGGTTCGGCATTTTGTTCCCCTGAGTCGAATACTGAATAAATTGAGCTTTTCAGCTAGATCCAGCGAGATGCATAAATAGAATCTCACAAAATACAGGTCCACCCGATTTATACCACGTATCATTTACCCAATATCGATTCTTGAAAGTCCCAGGTGCGTCGCCAAAATGGTCCACAGGCATCTACATAGTTATTCGAACAATACGTGAATTAGTGGCTGCGTGATGTATCGAGAGCTTACATCAAAAAATAAAGCGTTGTTGGCAGCCATTCCGTCTTTAATAGCCAAAGCTAGCCCAAGAAAGGCGTAGCAACATAATGCTAAGACTCGTTGCGAGAAGACCATGCTAAATTCGACGTAGATGGTTGCACTGCCAGTGGGGAGTAAAACATGCAAGCCTCGTATCGAGGGTCATTTATACCCCATGTGATGGTTAGAACGGAATCCTGAAAGTGACCACAGGTACGTCGTTGATACGAGAGACCATGTTATCACCATGCTTCAAAATGCGAATCGAAGCTCCAAGCTTTATCGAGAAGTATGACCCTAAAATAGATGTTATCACATGAGGCCGTAGAGGAAGAGAGCGGTCCGGTAGTCATATATTCATATCTAGAACGAGATTTTTTTAGCAAAGTAATGGTTTGTATAATTGGTGAAGTTGGATGTTGGACGTTGGTTGGATATGTGAATATTCGAACCAAGTCCAAACCTAGGCCGGGCAGAATTGTTCAAAGTCTCTCGGTGTTTATGTAAACCATATGAAACCACGATCCGCGTAATACCGAATGGAGTTATCAGGATTGGGGGTATTGACCACAGAATGACATGCTAGACTCAGGATGCATAATGAAGTCAGAGAAGTACTCGGTCATGGACGGAAGAATTGAGGTCGAAAGGCGAATTGACTAGCATTGCAAGTGTGCTACGACCGGATAGGTTTCTAGATGGCGATATTGAGCGTATAACACCATCTTTTGATGGGTATGACCGACCACGATAGAGCCAGAATGCTACGGTGATGAGGATATAAAGATCTGAAAATATGATATAAGTGAGAAGGAGGATTGAATCAAATGCAAAACTCAGCAAATCAGAAGAATCCCTTCAAACCAGTTCGTTTAACTATCTGAGAGAATGTAGTTCAGGAGGAAGACTGTTGCTGGCCAACTGAATCGTGTTTATACTACGCATGGGAGCTACGCACCACTGCCCGACACTGCCTATAAACGATTTCAATACACTTGTGTAGATAATTATAAGGATATGTCGCAAGCATACGATGCATTCGAGTGGGTCGGAAAGAGGATTCGACGTCCGAGACGCCAAGCAATAAATATCACGATTCTAGGGAGTGTCAACAGCATCAAAGACATAAAGGTCATGATGAGACGTATGGCGTCATGAAGAGAGCCATTTGCTACGGATAAATTATTTGTCAGTTTAGCTTCAAGGGTACGTAGCCCGGCGACGTATTATGGTGGAGCCAACCGCAGTCATGATACGCATATCAAGAGAGTTGCGCAGTGACATTTTTATGAAGTCCATACGTTCTGAGAGGAATAAGTAATAGTGGCGAGAGACGCGACAAAGGGTACACATACTAGAAGAATTTCCTCTCGAAAAAAGAAGTAAAAACAAGCAGATCCGTTCGCGGCTGATGTACTCTGAGGCAGACATGTTCCCAAGGGTCTGTATGAGCCATTCTGACGAGAAACCTGCGAGCAATATAGTGTGAGGTAGTTAGATTGGGTTGTTTCATAAGATAGAATAAGATAGAAGAGACATACAATGACTGTGTCGACTAAAGAAGCAAGGGCGGGTCGCAACGTATAGAGATAGTTCGACATATTGAACCCTAAACGGACTACTAGTCAGAGATAGAAGTATCGCTTACGGTATGCAGGGTACGATGGATGTCGGTATTCGACACAATGCATGGTGTCTATGGGTATAGCTGAGCCCCAATTCAGCAAGACCCCAGGAATATCTTGAAAAGCGTGTGGGGTTACTGCCAACTTCTGACATTGAACGTTTGGTGAGACGGCTCAGATAGAGATGCAGTTAACTCAGGCTGACCTTAAACATCTGTCATTAGCAGAACACTGAAGACCTACTTAAAGCCACAGCAGGTATTCCTTCCAAGGATATCATGAATAAAGACATGCCGAGGTAAAGAAATATTATAGATAGGAATTGAAGGGTGTACAGGTACAAGTACAGTTGAACATCGAAAATTCACTGACACCAGTGGTCATTGTAATACGTGAATAGATTAGATTGGACTAGATTAGATTACAGCACAGCGAGGATCAAGCGATTGCACCTCAGAATTCACGGAACCAGTCTTGGCTCTTACTATTCAACGTTCAACTCACACTTTCCTACCCAATGGCAAAGACAAAAGTATCCCTCCGAGGCGACGATGCAAAAATTGACCCTGGGTCGTTCCAAATGCAAGACGAGCAAACCAAGATTATCCCAGACACTGTGCCAGTAAGAGCGGAAGGATATACTGTGAGTTTGGATAGTGATATTTCCTACCTTGCTTATCCACCGGCCGTGCTTGTAGAACCAGACAGAAAGTAGAATTCACTTGACTTACGAGGAGGTAAAAAATGCAGTCCACCAATACGAGATCGAGGAGTTGAAGGTTATCGTGATGAAGCTTGATACATCGTTCGCTTTTGTAAGAGATCCAGTTCATCCATTTCGTCCTACTCCTTATGCTTTGACGCTGCAGGCCAGTCTACTCTCACTCATTTTGGCTATTTCTCTAGCTGCCACATATTCCAAACAACCCCAGAACCGTGACGGGGGTTTCATCACTTCGTACTGGCTCAATCCATCTGCCAGTGAACCCGCGAAAGTCGAGACAAACACACTTTGGTTGTACAGTTTCATGATTAGCCTAACGGTGGCGTTACTCGCTTTCTGCATCAAGCAGCGATCGCATGATTATTTCCACTATTGCAACAAGTCGCCGATGGTAAGCCTCCATGAGCGATTCCTACGCGAAGGAACGTGGTTCAAGCGACCAGATTCTGCCATCCCACGTGCATTCCTTCTACTTCTACATGCTGCCTTCGTTTTGTTCATCGGCGGATTGAGCGAGATGAGCATAACGTTGAAAGCGGTCGTTACTGTCATATCTTTCTGTGGCATCCATTCTACAACCCCGGTTGGAGAACGCGATGCCTCGAGGACCCTCGTTTATCACGCTCTGACCTCCGTTATTGCGCGAGATCTGGATGAACGCACAGACACTCGGTTGGGAGATGTCCTCGTCGACGGTATGCAATCGGGCACATATAGCACTATGGCGATCTTTTTTGCCTATTACTCCACTGCCTCTGATAGCCAGCATGATCTGGAGAAGTTGTACTCTGCGCTTGCGGAGGATAGAAGTTCCAAGTCATCAAATCAATGTAAGAATTACTTACACCTACCTTTCCTTTATCGATATACTTGCTCACCTATTCATGTCATCATACAGACCTAGTTAACCTCCTTCAGGTCTCTAAGGTCATAATTAACATACTCCGGAGTACAGATACCGCCCATCTTCCACAGTCGACTATCGAAAACCCCATTCGATTGTTCATGGCAAGTCACGAAATCACGCTCGAACCAGTCGCCCTTTGCTACACGTTTTTCACGCTGGTCTCCCTTGCAGACTCCGAAAGATTGGCAGACAACGATACGGAGTTGAGAGCAAATACTCTGATGTTGTCTGCGATCTTGAGAGCGTGCTCGGAAGTGCCCATACTGCCAGGCTCTAAGATGGAGCGGCAGTTTCAGCTCATTCGTAACATGGTCACCTCAATCGACATTGCGGATGATTTTCCCTATTGATGACAAAGTTACAGGGAAAATATCATTGTCTTTCTTCTCCGAGTCGTACGCTCTATGATCGGTTGGATGTGTTCTAAGCCAGAATCTCTGTATATGAATGTATACGATACGTTTGAAAGATATCACACATTTCGCTCTCTTCGTTTAGGTTCAATTGTACTCGTATAAGAATGTTTCTACAATTTTCGACCGCCTTCCGTGTGTTGACACTTGAAGGTTTCTCGGTGCCCGAGCGTATATCGCCGAAAATAGGAAAATGGTGGAAATGATTTGGTTGGTGAATGCAATATGATCTAGAAGGGTACATGCAATACTTAGAGACAAATGTTAGCGCAATTCAACTAACATGTATTCAGTGCACGAACGACATTTGAGACTAGAGACTATCGATAGAGAGACGAGCACCGAATACTGCTATATCACATTCGTGAGGCGTGTGCGTTTATTCTCAACTGCGTAAGACATTTCAGATAGCGGGAGCATGAATCATTACCAAGTTAAGTCAAGGACTTCCTCATCGTCGTAGAAGCCACACAAGCCGGCACCACTAACTTGCCAGTGAGTCTAATTAAATGTAGTAAGTACGACGAATCACTGTGCTTTGAAATTCCTTACCTGATTGTCGTCGGAATCTGTGTGCCACTGATTGGCCTTAAATGCCCGGGGAGTATATTCAAAGTCAAACACTGTTGGGTACAAGAAGGTATGTCGAATAAGAAAGGATCACATAGGTTGGGGAGTAGACTCACAAAGCGGCGCCTTTCCAACCGTAGATTTGAAGACTGACAAGCCCGCGATGGGCAGGTCATCGTCCGGAAGGACCTAGTATTAGATGTTGGTTACTATGATACAGTTAGCAGATGTGGCTATTACGAACCTTGACGGCATGAGGATCCTTGCCTCGATCAAAGACTCCAGGATTCCACCATTTCTCTGTTTCAAATCCAGGGTCACTATGCACATCCTAGTAAGAGGATCATGATAATCAGTATAGCGCTAGTTTATCCCAACTAAATGCCACAAACATAGAGGTCATTGTAAGCAATGAGATAGCCTGATTGACTCTGACGGGGTATGTCTGACTGGAGTTGGAAACGGCTCCAAGCGCAACTCTTCGAATATTGTGCATTGAATTGCCATGTCTGCTTCTGGTTAGCTTTGAAAAGGGTCATGTTCTGGCTCCTGTCGATAGTGTCTGAAAACGCTCCATGTCAATACACCATACTGGGCAGCATTCCCATGAATGAAAACGCGAACTTACAAATGAAGGAATTATTTGTATTCTGGAAAATGTTATCGTTGGGTTGTTGATCAATACGAGATAAAAGTTGAGTGCCTTCGCTCGTATCCGCAAACATGTACTCCATTTGGTCTATGAAGTAGAATGAACATTCGGACGAGCCCGGAGGTGAGGGTTTCGGTCCGAGCCATCGCCGTGGGCCACCAACCTGGCGTTGATGTATTCCATCATGTACAACGTAGGTGTAGATTATACCGTTATAGTTACTACCCGTTTTACCAGTAGGATTAGTGTTCGTCGCATAGACGTAGATCGTCGCAGTCCAATCAGTATCATACGTCTGTTGCATGTGAGGGTCACTTGTATCGACCTGAAAATGCCCATCTTTGCTCCAAGCCAGTGTCTCGATCACGAACGAAACGGGAAAAGACATGACCACTCTATAATGATATTGAGAATGGAATTAGTTGGAGTTGATATCTAGTATATGTATGGCCTTACTGCTTATAAAACGCAACATCGTTTCCAGGGTCGAGATTGTCTACGTTGGAAAGAAGACTTGGAGCGCCTTCGGTAGTGGAGTCGATCGATGTCACTGCTTGTCGTAACTGCTTCACAAGCTGGTCAAGATCGAAGGGCTGGAGTGCCAGCTTGACCTTCTTCTCTGGAATAGCGGAAGCCGTTCCATTCTTGTCCACTGTGGTTCCAGTTATCTTGATATCTGTCTTGAGCTTGGGCGGACGCACTACCTTGATTCTCCCATTAACCCTGGTTCAGTTGAGAAAATGAGGATTCTGAATGGAAAGCAGAAATGATTGTAAACTCACTTGTAAACAATTAGTGGTCGCTCCTTGGTCGGCTTCATTGCAGAGATGTCGATTGGAGTTTGCGTAGCCGTATGAAGAGCCGAGAGATGGTCTCCAGGCTCGGTGGCAAGCAAAACCTTGCCATCCTCGAGGAGACTCGCTAGCTCGGTCTAGAAATGGGTTTATTGTCAAGTTGAATTGAAAGAGGTGCTAAATAGATGAAATACTCACCGCTGTGGACGACTTGTGCGTGGTAGACTTCAAGCTAGCCTTCTGCAGTGCTGCTACAACGTCGTCGCTATGAGAGCCGATAAGAGCAATGGTTACTTTGGTCGAAGACATAGTAAGGCTAAAGTCGTATGACCTTCGTATAGACGAATCACGTCTTTTATAATTTCACGGTGCGGATCGAGAGTGGCAATTAGAGATCAATGAGGATGACTTTAGATGAACTACCAGTAGTGGCGCATAGTGCCCGTTTACGATGACGTCCTCCGTGATACTGAAATCCCGAGTGGAGAATGGTGAGGTATCGAGTCCGAGGGTCCCTTCTTTGCAAGGAGAGAAGAGTAGTTTGCTCATCAAGTTAGAACAAAGTTCAACGAGGAAGTTCAGAATTGTCAGCATGTATGCCGTTGTGACAACATGGTGGCTTATGGTTCAGGAATACGCCACGCCAGCCTGAAAAACCGCTATTTCAATGCCCCGGAATGATGAATCTGCCAGTGCAGGAATAGAACAGAAGTGTTGCAACGTAACGATAACAAAAAGGAACTGCCAGTGATAACGGGCCGCTAGTGCTCGATTACCATATTTGGAAGGTGTTCAAGAAGCTCTGATGTTATGTCACGGCTGTCACATTCCTCACCTATGCACATGGCAGGACTACTTTAGAGACTACTCCATCTCATTACTACTCGGATCGTCATATGAGGTAGGTAAAGTCAATTTAGGCCTAAACTTGAGTACGGAGCAAGAAATGTTACCTCATCACGTCAGCCAGCAAAGATAGGATGATGTCACCTATCCTGACACAACAGCCTGAGCGTACATTTGACATGTCATAGGAACAGGTCAGTCCCTTATCGCTGCAAGATTACTGACTGATGGGTACAATGTTGGTAGCAGTTTTCCCCATACCAAACATTGTTCACCTTCCATCACAAGTCTGCAACCGAACAGAATCCCATATTACTTCATACGTGGATCCCTTCTTCCATGACTTTACATCTGTGTTCCTAATCCTACGATGGCTTCCGCTCGCAAAGAGAACCTAGGAATCATGCGCACATTCTCAAAGGCAAGTTTGGGAAGCAAACTTTACGAACACAGAGGTCCACCTTTCCTATTATCACACTCCGCAATACGACTTCTCGTGGGTCTTCTAATTTCCCAAGGCAGGATACCCTAGACCTCGGAACCATTCTTGATGTTTTGTAAAGATTCTGAACCCGTCAACTAACCAATAACGCTGGAACTCCCAGAGATGTACCCTAAATCTGATGTAAGTAATTTTACTTCCTCGAGATATGTGATGTTCTTTTTCTATTCTATGTGAAGACCATCGTGGCGTACAACTCCATGTGATCACGCTCAGACGGCAATTCTGAGCCTTTCTTGCGCGTAGCTCAAATGCCAGTTATCAAGAGAATTGTCATAAATAAGAAGTTTAGCAAGAATGGGGCGGATTATACTGCGACACTTTTGAAGATATATAAGTGCATGAAATACGCTGAACACCTTGTCCACGCAACAAGCTATATCACCTTCCATGTCTAACAGCAGCATTATCGGGACTCTCGAGGCCAAGCATACTATTGACCCTAATGGGTCGCTTAACATTGATATTCCAATCTGCCTACCGCCATCCAACTTCGATCCGGGACTAACCTTCTCGTACCATTCTGCTGCTCAAGACCTGAGTGACTTGGGCACAGGATGGGTGATCAAAGGGCTCGCGATTATCGAGAGAGTTGCCGCTACACGTATCCAAGATGGGTTCCTTGGTATGCTGAAGCTTTTCAAGGGGATTACGAGACTAATGTGACATTACTGCAGGCTCCGTCAACTACGACGCGAACGATCGTTTTGCTCTCAATGGTCAGCGCCTGGTTCAGGTCGGAGACGGAGAGTATCGTTACGAGGTTGAGCAGTGGTCGAAATTCATTGCTCATGGAATTGACCCTGCTAACCCCGACTACTGGACTGAGTATCTTCCGGATGGTAGCCGCCGCGTTTTCGGTCAAACATTGGTAAGACTCATTTGACTCGATCCGTCATAGTTGTGGGACTCAATAAATATCACTTACAGGATTCCAACATCAAGGCTCAGGGCTCTGCAACGGCCACTCGCACTTGGGCGATTTGCAAATTCCATGATGTGTTCACTAATCACATCTCGTATTCATATGAGAATGATGTCGATAGCGGATCGTATTATATCACCTCGATCGATTATGGTGGTAACGAAAATCTCTCTATGAACCACCAACGCAACATTTCTTTTACCTACGAACAGAGGCCAGACGTACTCACTCGTTTCTTTGGTGGCCACAGAATCCACAGCGATAAACGTCTCCAATCAATTCGCACCTCGGCCAACAACAATCATGTTCATACCCACGAGCTCGCTTACCACATCGCTCCCCTCACAGGCAGAAGTCGTCTTGAAAGTGTCACTTTGGTGGACCCTTTAGGATCCAGCGTAAATCCAGTCCAGTTCAAGTGGAACAATGCCTCCCCGGCTGTCTACAACCCTGTGAAGGATTTAAGCAACATCGATCCTGGTGTCTCTAGGCCTCAGCTTCTACCTATGGACGTGAACGCCAACGGTCGTACTGATATGGTTGTAGCCTCCGCCCAATTAGGTGACGCTAATAGCAATGTCTTATATCTCGACATTTATTTGGCCGATGAGAGTGGCAATCTCTCGCACGCACCTGCGTACTCAGGAGGCACTGGGCTCGATCCTCCAACCCAGTTACTCGCAATCACAGCTAACGACTATGGGCGTACAGATCTGGTAAATTGATGTCTCTTACGGTTGTGATATGTACTCACGTTGCATCTTGTGTAGTTGCATATCGAAAACGTTGATGACGATAGTAATGGAAACCACGTACACGCTCTGACGGTTCTGCTTTCCACAAACAATGGCTACAAGGCTCAACCCTCATTCAGTTTCGTGCCGGAGGCTTTTGACGGGAAGTATCTCACCGGAGACTTCAAGGTACTCCTAGTCTCAATATTTCTAGTCGTAGTTTCTCACTATCCTCTAGGCTGACGGAAGGACTGGCATGATTTACATCTATAACTGTCTTGATGACAATAGCCGCATTGTGCTACGACTCGTGCAGCTCGTTCAGGATGGAACGAAGTTCAAAGAGCTACCTGCAGTGGATATTCCAGGTGGTATGGATCTTAGTGAGGTGCAAGTAGTAGTTGCCGACCTCGATGGCGACGGGTGAGAGTCTCACGTTCTTAATGGTATTACGACAAATGACTAACTCATTCTCACAGTGCCGAGGATGTGCTAGTTATATGGAATGAGGGAGGCCTGGCTCATATCCATCTTGCTCGATCGAAGGATGGGACCCTACAGTACATTGGCGAGATCGTGAACAGCACAAGCAAACCAATCACATGGTATGAAAACATAGGATTCGCTGCCCATGATGTTGGCGATGGCTTGGTTGGCTTGGTCGCGATCACCAGGGACCTCGATGGAAACATTCAGCTTCAAGCTCTCAGAAGCACTGGAAAGTCATTAGTTGCTCTCCACGAGCCTCAGTCGACAGGTATATTGTACAGCGGGCAGCTCACCATAGCCCGCACAACGACTTCAGATCACGTTGATCTCGTTATCATGTCTACAGATGAGTCCTCGCGAAAGGTCGAGATAAATGTCCTTCGCTATAACCAAGATCGTTTTGAAATCCTTAAGGGTGTCCAGCAACCTACTACCTCACAGTACGGATATAATCTCAGCTCTGCGGATCTTCGCGGAGCAGGCCGTGCGGATTGCCTCTTCACATTTGTCGATTTTGAAGGCAATATCTCACTCTCTACTCTCACCTGTGCCGGGTCCCCCACCGCTGACACCATTTCCTCTTATACGAATGGACTAGGCGGACATACTACCATCACTTTCGCTCCTCTCACCGATCCCAACGTCTATACCGCAACAGATGAATCTGCATCATCCCCTACTGCATATACCAATGCATTATCTCGCAACGTAACATCAACTGTCCCTTTGACATCTGGTCTTGCTTCCACTATCGTACCTGGGCGTTCGCGTACGATGCTTGTGCATTATCCTAAGTACGTCGTCAAAGAGATCGCGACCTGTGCTGCTCCAGATAAAGCGCCAGATATAACGATGGCTACCTCCTATACGTATCAGAATGCCAGGTTCTCGCCAGAGGGACGTGGTTGGCTTGGCTTCGAAAACATTGCCCAGGAGAATCACGCCCATGGGACGATAGTCAAATCGACATACCTCCAAGAGTTCCCATTCCTAGGTCAGGCCTCTTCCGTCACCACCACCGACAAGTATGGGAACTCTCTCATATCTAATTCCTTTACATGGACGTCGGAGGGAGGTCCTAATCAATCCGTGCAGCTTGCAAAACACGTAGAGAGTCATTTCGAAACCGGTGTACATGCTTTCGATATCACAGTGTCATACCAATATGACGACTTCTCCAACGTCACGAAGGAGGTCATTTCCGTTCCAGATTCTGGCAGACCCGACTTGACCATCTCCACCGAATTCTCTAACGATGTCGAATCCTGGAATCTAGGCCTACAGACATTGCATATCGTTGACCCTGGGGACGGGGCTATTACGAAGAAAAGGATGGAATACCTTTCCAAAACTCAGTCTCCATCCTCGGTCAGCAAATGGATCCAAGGCGACGAGTGGACAACTCAAACATTCACGTACAACGACGCAGGGAAGGAAACTTCTGTCATCGGACCAGGTCTTGCCAAGACTGAATTCACTTATGACGAGGTAAGCGTTATTATATCATCTCCGATAGAATTGTAACTGCAGCTCGGGTCACTAGACATATTCATTCCGCACGACGGAATCATTCCACACTGGCCTTTCCACTTCATACTGCGGAAAGGCAACTTACGACTATGCCTCAGGACAAGTCAGCTCGATCACAGACCCCAACGGACATATCACGACCATGACATACGATGTTCTTGGGCGACCTGTAACTATTTCTGAGGGTGATTCCCTTACCTCGATGGTTGTTATGCAGAAATTTGCTTATCTCTGTGACTCTGACGGCGCATATCACTACCATCAAACCAGAACGAGCTGGGATCAGGATGTATGGGGCTGGGAGTCGACCTATCTGGATGGACTAGCTCAAGAATGGAGGAAGAAGACCAATGCACCAGAAGATGTAGACGCGATCCTTTGTCAGGATTATGTCTTCGATGGAGCCGGGCGTGTTGTGAAACAGTCCCGCACGTACAAAACCGGAGATGTACCTATATTTGCCAGCTGTATCTTCGATGCTCAGTCGCGCCTGGTCCAGAAGAGTGCCCCTTCCTTAGACCCGGAGGTTCAGCCTGTCACGTTCACTTATGAATACTCGTACTCTGGTGGACAAGCTCAGGTTGTGGAACGGAAGTCGGAGGAAGGTGCCAAAACATCTATGCAAGTATCCCTGAAGAAGATTCGGTATTTCCCTAACCCCGACCCTACTGGGGATCAACTTGTACGGCCTCTTGTCGTCAAGATGGTTGATAGTCTCAACCGAAACATCGACATGATCTTCGATGGACAGTTGCGGGCTACCTCTGCCGAAGATCCCACTGGGGTTCAGCTTGTGGTTGCTTGGGACGGGCTGGAAAGGCAGATTGAGAGGCGTATTTTCAAGGAGTCTGGGAAGACGATTAGCCACTTCACCATGTCTTTCGAGGATTCGAGCTGTCAGTCAACTCTCAACAACGTACTTACGGGAGCATCAGCTGTGACAACTGTAAGATCTTTTTACCTCTTCCCTTGCATACTATGCATATGATGCTCACGCTCCGCAGTATGATTACCTTCAGAGGCCAATCAAGAGAGTTACGACCGACGAAACTATTGACTTGACGTATGATGATGGTGGTACTAATGCTCAGTCTCGACTCGTCAGTGTCAGAACATCCTCAGGGATTAAACACCATTACGATTATGACACTCGAGGAAATTTGAAGCTTATGAGCATTGATCTCGGTGATAGGACATTCAAGACGTCATACGAATGGACTCCGACGAAGAAAGTTTCCCGAACTGTCAATCCCGATGGTACATCCATTGTTCGTACCTACTTTGACCAGACTAGCTGCATCAAGTCTATGATAGCCTTGGACAACTCCAGCAACTCCATCGCCTCCACGGTTTTCACCGAGCTCAATAGCATGACTCATCGCCCTCATGTGTGTACTTTTGGAAATGGGCTTGTTTCAACGATCACAACAGCAGATAACGGCACCCTAACCAGCTCTGTTCTCAAGAAGAATTCAGACGTGATGCATTCGCAACATTGGACGATTGATAGTTTCAGCAAGATCCAGTCGTACAAACTTTCTTCTGGACAAACCTCAGTAACGAATCAATTCTCCTACGATGATGGCGGTAAGGCTAACAATAGAATCAATTATCATATTGTACTCACTTCTATTTCAGGCCAGTTGACTTCGACACATTCATCTTCTCAGGCATCGGACACGGGCAATTTCTTTACCTACGACGATAGCGGCAATCTAAGCTCACAGAACTCGGACGTGTGGGTCAGCGACGGGTGGCAGTTATCTGGTATACAGAACTCAGAGGGGAAACAACTCAACACTTTCCAGTACTCCGTCGATGGGAACCTCACAGAGAAGCTAGATGCATCAAACAGTACATCGGCATCAATGTCCTACGACGCCGATGGACGCCTCACCACTGTTAATAAGGCGTCGTTTGTGTACGATTACCAAGGACGACTAGTCAAAGCCACTCATGCAGATGGGTCGATTACCTATTATCCTAACCCGGAATTCGAATTTACTGTTCAACCATCCGGAAAAGAAACAAATACGTCCAATATGATTTCTGGGTGGCGTCGCGCCTTCGTTTCGCGAGATACGATCAGCGGGGTGGATCAAGAGTCGCAGGCTTATTACCTCCTAACCGACCACCTCGGCAGCGTTGTCGCAGTGCTGGATGATGATGGGTCCATTGTCACGACGTACGAATATGATCCGTATGGTCATACTATGGTCAAAGGGGAGGACGTCTCTCGATACAAATTTAGTGGAAAAGAGCAATTCGAGGGGTTGTACTACTTCGGTGCTCGTTTCTACGATCCTGAGGTGAGTTTATTGCTATCGAATATTTCATCGTTATCAAAAAATATGTTCATGATATATGTTCATCGTAAAGCTTCGTCGGTTCATTACTCTAGACAACATCACCACTTCATTGGAAAATATCACTCCACAGTCGTTCAATCAATATACCTACTCCCAAAATGATCCAGTTAACTATGTGGATATCAACGGAAATGTTCCCTGGTGGCATTGGTGAATCAGTTATATTACTAGACTCTACATGAATCTGACATTGTCTAGGCTTGTTGCAGGCATTTTTATCGCGGTGGGTGTTGTCGCAACCGTTGCAACAGGCGGTGCTGCTTCCCCTCTGGTTTTCTGGTCTGGTGCTATCATCGGAGGTGCTCTCCTCGGTGCCGGGACTTCAGCTTTACAAGCCGATATCATGGCGGTTGTATATAACGATGGAAAGGTTGATGACAAGGAATGGTGGAAGTCGATAGGAATCGGAGCAGCAATAGGTGCGATTACTGGTGCAGCAGGGGGCGCATTTGGAAAGTTTGTCGCTCCGAGAATCGGTGGTGCCCTCTTATCCAGAATCGCAGGGAGCTCGAGCCAATTGTTCAAATATTTCAAGCCGTTCGGCAAGTGGGCTGGTACAACATTAGCCCAGTTCGGCTTGAGAACGGGGCAAACCACTGGTCTCGCCGCCGTCAGCGCGTTTGCTAAATCCTTCCTCATCCACGAGACTTTGTCTATTACGGTTGGAGTGGGTGGCCAACTCGCTAAGAATGCCTTGAGCCATAGAGAATGGGATTATCATTTGACTGGTGTGCTCTGGATATCTGCCGTCACAGGGGCGTTCAATGCTGGTACGTGTGTGTCGTATTGAAGATATTCTTCTTTCTAACAACCTGTTCAGGGGCGTCGGGATTGACGAGTGGAATTCTGAAAAAGGTAGGAAGCGAAGCTACCGTTGCTGCTGAACAGGGTCTGGTCGATGCATTTACACAAACAGCTGGGCTGGTCATTCGTGATACCCGGATGATTACTCAAGCTTTCGGATGGGAGCGTGTCTTCTCGGCCTTGGATCGGATCTAACACTACGTCGCGTCTTCTGTATGGTGCAGCTGTGGTAATTTCACGAATTACGATCCATACTACTGTTATTTTGACTACGCCATGCATGTCTTGTTTCTTAGTTCTTCGATTCGATAAATCAATTGGATGGGGTTCCTTCATGATTCAGGAGTCATCGTCAGTGAGCTTATACAGAGATGGGAATGACTACACAAATATAAGGGTTAGCGAGATTTTTGTGCTTATGAATTGGGAATTTAGTTCAGGATAGGCGGTAAGTAAAGCAAGCGTCGAAAACAAGAAGGACGGAGACACCTTCTATTCTATCCCAAAACCCTCGCTGAAGAAGACCGTTATGCGTAGATTGGGGAAAGGTTGTCAGAGTAAAACGGACCTTGGAATATTCGGTGGCACGTCTTATTACTCTCAACAGTGAATATGATATGGGTTGAGTCTGGGTAGCAATCGCATGACAACGTAGTAGCCCCGTAGTTCACGAGGAGCAATGAAATGAACCATAGATATATATGTTTGAAATGTAATAGAACCTTCAAGAACACTCGCGATCGAGTATATTAGTATGGCGGCATACTAGTAACGTTCGAGGACTCATACTTTTCCGTAGAAGACGAGATGGATTATCCTAGCCAGTGCTATTACTTTGGAGTAATTGTTTCTGTTGGAAGGTTGACGTTTAGATGACGAACATTCAACGTTATCCATCTGAAAATGACGGTAGAACTTGAAACGTTGAAGGCGAGAGAGCGTAATGAGGCTCGCGGGACAATTAGACCATGTCCAAGTTGCGACGAGCTCATGTCTCAAGCCTCGTAGGGGTATGAACTCTCACGCACATTACATGGGAATGAAGAGGGATTTTACGGCAATAGAGTTCCATAGCTTTGTCCAACATACTAAGGCTCCGCCCTGAGGGACAATAAACCTGGATTCCAAAAAAAGGTTGTGACGAGAAAATATACAATGTAATCAATTACGTTGATGTGTGCATCCCACGGGACCACTTGAGAGTGCCAGTTACAGCCGTTTGCAGAATCCTAGCTCGCCCCCAAAATAAACGAGTTGGAGCTGTGGTGCCAAATTACCACTTTAGGACACCCACGTATTTTGTGTTGCGCTCTTGAAAGCCTCGATACCTCGTCTAAGCTGCTGGAATAAGCTGGCTCGACCTTGCAGATAACTAAATACTCGTTTGCTGCTCAAAGCACGAGTGAAAGAGGACTCTTACTCCTGGTTCCTGCGCAAAGGCCCTTCGGCAAGTGGGGTCATGATCAACATTATATAAGCGTGATTTCTGGCAGGGCGAGCTAGGATTCTGCAAACGGCTGTAAGTAAACTGTGACGATCTAGTGGCGAAGCAGTATAACATTCGGACTCATGTATTGATGAAAGTAATAATTTGAAATTAGAGTATAGCGAAGAGCAATATAGATGAGAGAAGACGGCACTGCATGCCCTTGATTGCGGTCATGGTTCTGGTTGTTGTCCGCAGCCGTCATGGCTCCTCTACACAGAACCACTATGCTTACCGGCTGGTCGTCAAAGAAGAAGGGTCTTGCAGGTAAATTTTCGAAATACGAAACAGGGTGTTGAGGATCCTGTGCGTTGACGTTGTTGAGAAAGAAAATAGCAACAAAAAGAGACCAGATGCGTAACCTTCGCCGCCTATAGAACGTGAGTTGACCATGTGGGCAATTGTTCTATAGTCCTTGCTTTACCATTACATCGTCGAGGGTGATGTTCAGCCTCGTGTGGAATTATAATCTCATGTTTCCCGCGCTGCATCTCCTCGCCTGTATGGGGAGAACTGTTAATCAACTTATGGCCTTGTTGCTGCGTCCTACCTCAATTGTAAGCTGGAAGTTTAATAACCGTGAGCACGTATAAGTACTTCGTTCGTGTGGATCAAGCCTTGAAAAGTCGAAGCGACCCCGTCAAGCTTTCAAGGTGTCGGTGATGGTAGAGGTGCAACTCTTGAACGAGATTTCGCTTTTCATCGTACGTCCCCGATCGATCATTCAATCACCCCGCCGTCGATACTTTATTAGCATCAACTCACAACGTTGGGCAAACAGAGGTCAATCCAATACAATATATGTAAGATAGAAGCGAAATCGAGAGGGAATAAATAAATGTACAAAACATGCAATATTACAAGAACCTCAGATAGGAACGACAACACGGAATCTATATCGTAATTCGGCCAACTTTTTAGTCTACTCCTCATCCTCAAATCTTAGGATCTGTGCATCTTCGTCCACAGGAAGGTTGCGGTACCCTCTTCGTGATCGGAAACCGTCTGACATCGTATCGACTCGAGAAGCTACCCATTCCCAAGCGATACCAGCAAGACCAATGAGGAACCATGGCACGGAAGCCAGAGTATCGAGGACGCCGGTTTCTCTTGAATATAACGGACTGGGGTCTCCACCGGGAAGACGAATCGTTCTAAGAGAGGAAAGTCAATTAACAGGGTATGGAAGACAACGCATGAGACGTACCCTCGCGCCATTCCACTCTTGCGATAATAATAGTATCCAATGAGAGAAGCGAAGAGGAATGGGATAACGAGAACAAAGAGCCAGAAGAAACCACTATGTCCCTTCAGCCCCGGACATCTGTGAGCCGTCCCTTGGTGAATACGCTCGCCATCTTTGCAACTCGAGTATGGGATCTTCCGGTATGCTGTGCGTTCATACCAATATTCCTCATCCGCTGGACATGACTCGTCTGATGGTAATGGATTAGCCCCCTCTGTGAGGACGCATTTCCCTTCTGTATCTCGGCGGTAGTTGAATTCACTGCAAGAGAATAAGTTCGGATGAAACAAGTATGAAGAAACAGTCATACCACTCAAAGTCAGCCGCGGTGCAAGGACAATTCTCAGTAACCTTAGCCTGTTCCTTCTGCTGATTACCCACAACACAGTTAGCCTCACGTTTGCGTCGATGGTAGAATGTCTAACACATTGTTAGTGGGAAACTTTATAGTATTCAAAGGTGCACTGACCCTTCGGCCGAATAAACACCGCTCCTGTCGTTCCTCGCTCGGACTCCATAACTCGAAATCGTCGAGGGCAGAGTTCTGAACAGTCATAACACCTGCAAAACAAGGGTATCGTCAGGAGTGATCATAGATACTAAAATAATAGATCGTACATGGTCGGCGTGTTAGCGAAGAGAAGTCAATATGTACCACGACAGCTTTATCGGGGTTTCGTGGATAATAACCCATCAAGATAAACTTGCGGCTAGTATCCGTAGGTACGGTCACGATGGCCTTTACCCTCATCTTGTCGTTTGTGAATCCATACTCACGCCAGGTTAGGCCTTCATCGAGACTGTATAGAACGTGGTCGGTCGCTTCCTCATCATTAGCCATGACGACAATTGAGCCAGAATCGCCAAACTCCCAAAGATGTGCGTCTTTGTGGACTTCCTCCCATGTGAAACCGGCGTCTCGACTGAGGAAGGTATCACTCTCCTTGTAGGGAGCGAGGTGTTCTCCGACGTTACCAACGGCCATGAGAAGACCAGGAACGCTAGGAGTGCTGTATGTCGCGCGAGAGTCGAAACGTTCAGTATATCCATGAATTTGAAGGGCACAGCTCTATCTTTTTGTGAATCGATGGGTCTGGGAAAGGAATGAAACGGACTCACGGTACGGTCACAAGCATATTTGTTACCTTGAGAGTCGGTCTTAGGTGGAACTAATGGTTTCCACGTACCACCGTCATTGTGCGTAATCCGGGTCTGAAGTTCCTTATGACCAGAAAGAGGAGCCTCGTGAGGGTTTGCGATGACGTTAATGAGTGCGATACCATCCAGCCCTATCATCTTCTCAAAGTCGACATAACCATTGTCGTTTCGGTTGACAAAGTCGCTAGAGACGCTGAAGTACGTTCCGTTCGAATTGGATTTCAGGATATTGCCCCAGGCTGGGTTAGGAGGTTCCGAAACGGTGACATGGAGGAAGACGGCTTTGGTGCTGGATTCGAGGATGGTGTAGGCATGCTGTTCGAGACGCATCGTGGGAGGGAACAACCCACTAGCGAAGATTCTACCGTCGAGCGATACTTGGAGGTCCAACGAACCACGATCGGCTTGGTACTAAACAACGAGTTAGAATTTCAAACTGAATGGCGAATGAAGACATGTACAAACCTCTGCGACAATTAAATATTCCGAGAATTTCGCAAATCCGACGACGTGTTCGAAAAGAAGTGTTTGTTTATTGAAAAAGTCTGATCCTCCGATAAGTTGCAACGGGTTGTCCATCTTGAAGAAGAGTTGGTTTCCTTCCTTGATTTTGTAGCTCTCGCAGATGATCTGGTTGGGATCCGCCAGCAGTTCAGAGTCTCTCGCCCAGTTGCAGTTCCGCACGTAGGTATCGATCAGCTTCCAGCTACGTCCATTATCCGTGGTGAAGTAGGCTTCGATATGGCAACGCTCGTTGAAGTGGGCGCAATCCTTCGCACCGGTCCAAATGAGATAGTCGGATCTCATAGGGTGAAAATGAAGGACTTCGAGTCCCATGCCGTTAGGCCCAGTCGGTGCCGTAAGTTTGTTCCATGTTCTGCCGGTGTCTGTTGTGTACCAGAACGTTTCTGTCGTGGTGATGAGGTATGCACGATCGTCACTGTGAGAGTGGTGGTAGAATGTGACGAAGCGTTCCTCAGGATGGAGTTGTTCCCAAGAGTAGCCTTCGTTGCTTGATTGCCAGATGGTGAAGTCTTTGAGGCGAACGAGGATCGTCTATGGAAATGTTAGATTAGCAAGCAAGGTCGAAGGGTAGGTACAAACCTGTGAATTCCGGAAGTACGCGTATTGAACGATCGGTGCGTCGAAATCGAACTAAAGTAAGGTGAGTATCTTATTTACTCCAACGTAGCTGAACACACTTACCGTTTGATGTGCAACTTCGCCTTCGGCAGGTTCCGCTGATACGAGCATGTAAGTTTTATGAACATTATGGTGTTTCGACACCACTTACCAGCTGAACATGGCTTCTCCTTGGGCTCGTCCTTCTTCAGCCCCTTCACTCTATCACATGTATTCCCAGGGATGCGCCTAAATCCAGAAGAACCTGAGTACGTCCCTGAGGAATCGCGGCAAACACCTGCTGGGATGGGTTCAGGGCCTGCAGCAATACACTTCCCGTCTTGCCGAACAAAGTTGTAATCGCTGGAGACATAATCTTATTAGGGACAGGGGTATTAGGAAGCGAGAAGGAATCGTACCACTCATAATCTTCGTCTGTACAAGGACAATTCTCTTCGTGCTCGACTGGGTCGGCGAATTTGTCGCCGACGTAACAATCCGCACCCTCCTTTCGACGTTTGTACCATTGCTATTGCATTCAAAGTGTTAGGCATAAATAAGGGATGATAGGCATATACACCATACCTTGTGACCCATTAAACACTCTTCGTTTGTGCTCGTCCTCGCGTACCACTTGTCGAAGTCGTCATCGGTACATTTGCGGGAACGCGTGTTGGCAAAGTCGAGGTGAATAACGACGTATCGACCTTTGTTCCCTTTGGCATCCTTCTTGCTTACTTGACCGAGCAGGATAAATTTCTGAGACGTAGAGTCGGGGACGGTAGTGAGCACCCGTGCACGAACTTTGACGTCGAGGTTGTATTTCCGCCTGTACACTGTATTAGTTGTAAGAAGCGATGAGATGGTATACGACTTACCAAGTCCTCCCAAGATTCGTCGAGTAGTGAATCTCATCCGTAGCTTCCTCGTCGTTAACAACCACCATAATACTGCCAGAGTCACCGAATTCGTATTTGTGGGCGTCCATCCTGACCATTTTCCACGACACTCCATTATCCGTACTCAGGAACGTGTCGCATTCCTCGTAGTCTTTCAGGTACGATCCGATACTTCCTACACCCATCACGAAACCCGGCGCAGGACTCGAGAATACCCGTCCAAAGTTATGGGGAAGAGTAACAGAATGCAGATGCAGTGAACATTCGTCGTCAGCAGGATTGCAAGCAATACGACGACCCTCACTATCTTCTGAGGGAGGTCGGAGTCGAGACCAGGTACGTCCGTCGTCGTAAGTGATGCGAGATTGAAGTCGTTTAGCAGATCGGTGGGCCTCGACGTCCTCAGAGTTTGAAACAATGTTGGCAATTCCAACACCCTCGATACCATAGAGATTCTCGTAATCGACGTAGCCAAAGTCGTTTCGGTTCGTGTCTCGAAGACTTTCGACGAAGTAGGTTCCGTTCGAGTTGCTAACAAAGAGTGTTCCGATCGTACCTTGGTCTTGGAGTACAACGTCCACAGCGAGCGAATGCGTAGTCGACTCTACAATCGTATACGCATTCTCGCGCAGCTTGGCAGAGGACGCATGAGGGAATTGGGCCTTGGCCCAATGTTTGGTGTCGACTGAGACATAAAGCAACATTTCGCCGTTGTTACCGGGTGCAAGATCTCTCATAGCCACGACCGCAAATTTGGAAACGATTGCGAATGCAACGATTCCACGGGCGTTTTTGCCAATACCGAGGTCTTCGACTCGGTTGTCGCTTTCGAAGAAGTCTGTGGAAGAGAAGAGTCGACTAGAAGAGAGGGAATGCGCGCCATCAGAGGAGGTGGTGTCGAAGGCGACACAGTAAATAAGGTCTTCGTGAGCATCATGCTTGAAGTCCTTGCTGCTATGGGCGAACTGACAGCGAGAGGTTTCGGTGAGTAGTTTCTTGGGTTCACTCGCAAACGCGTCCTTAGTGTAGAATGTCTAACGATCGTATTAGGGACTGAATCCTTGTGAGCGGAGGCGCAGTACGTACCTCATCATGACAGACCGAGCCCCACGGGCCTAGCTTCTCGCATTCGGTACCCTGGTAGAGAATGTAACCGAACTTTTTGGGATCGGAATGGAAGGACAGTGGTCGTCCGACCATGGCTGGGCGGAAAGGCATTTCAAAGGATTTCCATGACTTGCCGCGGTCTTGGGTACGATAGTGGGTCTTGCCTTTTGTCAAAACGAAAGCCTGTGAAGAGTTTAGCGCAACATAGTTGTAGATTAGAATGAAACACTTGCATAAGTGGAATCGAACGGATGTTCAATGAGCATGGCGGCCTTTCCTCTCGGAATGTCGTCCGCTCGGTTCCAGGTCTTTCCCTCATCATGCGAGACATGGACATCACCCTCTACAACGTCATGGTAAAGTAAGGACTATAGAACAATCACGCACATGGTCAGCACACATTCTATAGGCGGCGGAAGTTACGTACCGGCTGGTCATCAAAAAAGAAGAGTCTTGCAGGTAGATTCTCAAAATACGAGACGGTGTGTTGAGGATCTTGTGCGTTGACGTTGTTCAGAAAGAAGATAGCAAGAAAAAGGGACCAAATGAGCATAGTGGTTCTGTGTAAAGGAGCCATGACGGCTGCGGACAACGACCAGAAACGGATTCCAGCCAAGGCGCGGTCGTCGTGGCATGCAGTGCCATCTTATCTTATCTATATTACTCTTCATTAACGGAATGCAATTTCAAATCACAACTTTGTCATGGATCCAACGTTCTCGCTACCACGAAACAGCACGAAACAGCAAGATAGAATGCTGGAAAGACTTGCCATTCGATACATCTGCATTGCAACACATGTAGCACTAGCATTTGCAATCCCTTGCCAGTGATTCCGCTAGGTCGTCTCCTGGTCGCACCTCCGCAGTTTACCACGTTCATGCTTGAACGTTTGAACCGTCTGGCTCTCCCGATCATCTAAGCAAACCTCAGCACACTGCTCAGGTGTATTTCGTCGCATCCACAACGGCCTTCCAACACAAACAATCTCTTGAAACTGGTACTACCTACTAGGCACTCGCGCTCGCAAAATCGACCATACGTCTCGGATTTGTTCCCATGAGGCTTCTTATGAAGAAAGGTACGTGCTCTCGTCCATGACTTCCTTCTGGTGTTCCGCATGGAATATACCTATTCTGTCATTTCAGGCTCAACCCCCTCTCTAGTACACTTCCATCCCTTCGACGTTTCGCCCGTAACCTATTCAGCATCGACATTATCACGTCCTTCCGATACTCCGAGGTCCGCTTTAACACAGGTATCAACTGTCTACTGGCTCTTGATGAAGCGTTATCTACTGTCGACCTTCTTTGAGGAGACGAATGCTCAGGCAACAACGAGGCTTGGGGTATGCCCGCGAAATTGCTTTCTCAATTCTGTTTCTGCATTGAAGTGGAGCAAGACGTTCCACTATGGTTACCGAGGAAGATTGTTGTCTATAAGGAGGCCAAACTTTCAACTCGTATGGCGAAACGCGCAGAGGAAGTCGTTGCTGCGGCTCATCGGAGTTGATGAAGGAATGAGTAGAGTGGGAGGCACAGTTTAGAACGGAGGTGACCAAGAGCAAGAGGACGAGACGTTCGACTTACAGTCAAACGGCCCCACTCAGGGAATGGGCTATGATCGTTGCATTCAATGCAAAGATCAATGCGAGCCGGAGAGGATCATCTCTCCATGCTCGACTCAATCTGGGTAGAGCGATGCTTGAGAAAGATCGAGCAAGAGTATCACGATCCTTCACCCGCTCCAGGCTCATGGAATAGCCAGCCGTTGACATTGTTACAGTTTTCCTAGGCCCCGTATTTGACTGTCACATATATCATCCTTCCATATCTTCATCAACCCTTGAATTAACTCGTACACGATCTCTCAAAATTCTCATCTATTCGGTTGATAGCTACACTGAGTCCTCGTCCCTGGCCTTGTACTTGCTCATGGCGTATAGGCGACTTATTATTCCGTCCTTTGTGTATCAGAACCAAGTCGCGTCCTTGAAGCGAGTCGAGAACAGGATGGAAAAGGAACATGTATTTGGAGGGATCGGCCTGCGAACAGTGAAAGACCCACGGACGATCTCCGGCGCAGAGCGTTTCATTTGCTGTTCCTCCACCTTCAACCTTCTTTGGGCATACATCACACGACAGCAGCTCGATCCCGACCGAGAGTAGCATGAATAGGAGGATGGAGATGGCGAATAGACGTTTGAGGGCGAGCACGATAAGTGTTTTGCCTTTGCTTGCGGCTCATCAAGCTTGGTTCAACGATTCCAGGTCCCTAGTAGGGTCTTGCCCTTCTTGTACCTTGGAAATATGTATGTTCTCTCTCTCTGAGCCGTACTTATGCTTTCATTTGCTGACGTTGGCGTTAGGAACCATACGTCGAATGTCTACAGGTATTGCGGTCATAGCCTAGGCTGTTTTCTGCCTTTCATTAGTCTTCACCTGGACGCGGTCAGCGCTTGCAAGGACTGAGTTCTGTTCAGCATAGTGTTTATTGTATCATTCGTGTTGTTATCTCTCCTAGTTTCTTTCGGTCTTTCTCATGTTTTAGTACCTATAATCATCCTTTATACTTCATGTGAAACATTACTCGTCACACCCCTCCACGCTCTGTGTATAACCTTGTCAACAATAAAGGCGGGCAGGGCAAGATGTATATGTTGTCGCCCTATGCCAATGCTATGATTACATAATACAATGAGGATTGGTCTGCCGACTGGTTGATGGTAAAACAGGGTAAAACGCGCTCCGACAAGCTCAGGAGCACGTTTTACTATCAACCATCGCACTAGAATGTCCAACACCTATAATCCCGTACTTGTCTTGGTTTTCGAAAAGTCCCCCCAAGGCTTTACGTTCAGAGGCAGGGAGCTTTCATATCGGGACAATGATGATATCGCGCGCACAGCTAGTTCATTCGCTTCAGCTATAGTACATGGCTATGATATGTACAAAGTACGAGCATTCAAGTTCTTCATTCTACTCATTTCTTCATCTCACTCTCAACACCCTGGTTGTTTTCAATAGATGCCGAAAGCCCACCCACTGCTACAGTATGAACCGGAAGATGCAATCGACGAGATCATCGAGAGTCCGGTCAAGTGGCCTTGGGAACACATCACTCTTCCCCCTTCCAAGATAAGCATGGTAACCCGCTCCGACCCTTGCATCTTACTCGTATACACAAAGAAGCGATTCATTATTGTATCAGAAAATGGTGTTCGGGACAGCATCGAGATTGCAGTTGCAGAAAGTACCAACATTTACTCTATCTTGAAGCTACTTTTTGGGGCAGGAATCCCTAGCAAAGGAGCGAGCCTATATATAGTACGCGAGTGTTTGTCTCTTATAACCGGTTATACATGTGCTGATCATCTCCTGCATATCAGGTTGAACGCCTCGAGTATGGGGGCGTCGAGAGGACACCAGACGAATGGCTTGAGTTTGCTCAAAACCTGGATATAACGGTCGATCGACGAACAGTGTTTCTCGGGTCACCGCTGCCTGATGTATCATTGGCTCTACCCAAACTATGTCAGTATCATTAGCTCTTAAGTCAATACGGCAGTACTGATGCCCTTCCCTTCATAGATGCCCCCACCTCTACCAGGACCTCAGCCAGAAGTTCCGCCGCCCTAGCATCAGTCCCGGAAGATGAAACCCTTCCCCAGTTCTGTACGTTCCTCACTGCTATTGATCCTTACCAGCACTAAACATGACTCGTCGTCCAGGGAGAAGTGCCATTTTGGATAACGCCAGGAAGGCCAACACAGAAGGGAAGTTGTCGGAGATGCGCGTCACCCAAGTGGGGCAGAATGCGATCCATAACTTTCGCCCCTTTGAGATGGGTGCTCCTCCTATAGGAATCTACCATCACGTCTTCGCTCGTTTCGCCCAAATAATGAATGAAGACCCAACCAAGACCGAGACTGCTTTCAGCCCTCAAGAGCTTAACAACGCCCGTGCCTTTATCACAACTTCTTTGGACTATTACGACACTGAGGCCCAGAGGCAGGTCAATATCTCGGGCATAGGGAAAGTCCTCGGTGATAGCATCCTAGAAAGCTTCCGTGTTATTCGGGACCCAACACATGACTTCTTTATGGACGGCTCCGTACGAGTACCATGCCCAATGATACTCCGGACCGAGAAAGCAGTCGCTTTCATCTTGGAACTGAAGCCTGACTTGTGTTCCAGCGAAAGTGATGCCCTCGACCAAGCGCAGCAGTATTATAGAGTTTTATTAGGAACTCCTGAGGTGAGTATGTTCGATTGATCTACTTATTTTGTGAAGACGCTTATCGTCATCCATCATACCATTGCCACAGTACGCCAACATTGTAGAATCCTGCTGCTGTCCAGTCATTTTGATCGGGCTTAGCGGTGCACATATGGTTGTTGCGGGCGCGGTGTTTACAGAGTACATCGTCTGTCAGCGCCTCACTGACTATATCTTTCTTGGGCCTAAGGCAGAGGTGACAGATGAAGGCGTCGCCCGCACAGACGATTATATCTATCGTGTTGCCTTGTTGTTCCGAGCTCTCAGCGAAGCACACAAGATCCTGGAAGACTTCTATTCGCATCTCGAAGTCCCCTCCCCCAAGCCCTCACTAACGAGGCATAAGAAAGCTTCCAAACCAGTACTCCCAGGCGAAATCACCATATTTCCCCATTTTCAGTCTTTCGTTGATGAATCCACTGGCAAGCGGTACACAATTCAATATTTGCAGAGACTTACAGGCCCAAGCCTCCGAGCTGTATTCCGTGCTACACTGCGTTCTGAGGACAACACCCTGATCGATGTTGTAGTCAAATTTACATCTCGCTATGGCCTCGCGGCCCACAAGGTTCTAGCTGAAAATCAGCCACCGTTGGCCCCAAAGCTGTACTTTGCAAAAGTTGTCCCTTTGACTGCCTCCTTTGTCGTCGTCATGGATCACGTAGGCGAGATGGATCTTCACAGACGGAGAAACAGGCTGACGTGGGGACAAACAAAGAAGCTCAAAGATGCAGTAAGTCTCTTGCACTTGGAGGACTATGTTCTAGGGGACTTGCGGGCCTGCAACGTACGAGTGGGACCTGGACTGGACGACTTATATCTGATTGACTTTGACTGGTCGGGGAAAGAAGGAGATGTACAGTACCCTGCGAATATTAACTTGGATCAGGACATTGGATGGGCTGTTGGTGTGCAGAGAGGGGCAGGGATAGAGAAGAAACATGATACTGAGATGTTGGAGAAGCTTCTCAGAACTCACAGCTCAAGACATATCTAAATTCTCTACTGTCAGATAGATTTGTAGAATTCAGTTGTATTTTCCTCAAGTTTGAGGATATCTATTGATGGAACCTTTTTGTAAGATCTTGCAGAGCACCCAACCAGTAGATCAAACTTGGTTATATTTGAGAAGATAGTGGTAAGGTTGATGATCATTTGATAGATCTCAATGAAAAGCAAACCAACAAATAAATCAAATCTCAAAGAGACTATCTCACTTCTACACTTCCTGGACCAGTCACAAGGTCAGAGGTTGAGTATAGCATTTGTTTGTGGTTGGTTATGACTTAAAGTTCTTCTCACATGCTTAGGCTTACCCGTTTGGCAAACATAAGACTTAGCAAAGAGCTTGAGAGTAGACACTAGGCCGGAAACCAGATTCTATACCTACTAAAAAGGTGGAAAATCAGTTATAAAATGTAATAATTTTTAAGTAACTTTTCTAGTCAAAAAAATAAAATAAAATTCAAAGTTCTAATAGCATTTTGTGAATATGAGAATTAAATAAAATCTTTATAAAATATGAAGCCTAAAACTGTGAATTTCCACTCAAGACACATTTCTTTTATAATAAAAACTTAAAGTTTTAGATTTATTTTTTCTATATACAGAATGTTGCAAGAACTTTGAATTTTATTTTATTTTTTTGACTGGAAAGGCTGCTTGAAAATCATTACATTTTATGACTGATTTTCCACCTTTTTATTGGACCTAGAATCTGGTTTCTGGCCCAGTGAGAGGTAAAGATATATTGGGTTTTTAGAGTGTAAGTAGATGCTACAAGTATCAGACCTGCAGACTTAGTAACAGTAGATAGTAACACTTAAACAGTAACGATAACAACAGTACTTCAGTAAGAGGACATATTTCTCTGGGGACATGTTTCCCCCTTTGCTGTAATGTGTGAGGGGTCTATTTATATAAATTTGGTGAGAAACCTATAAACAAAGAAAAGGCATTGTGCATTTTGCATTGTCTGTACTAAAAGGAAATAGAACAATAGAGCTTTGATTTCTTTCACTGTCTTCTCAGACTTCTTTGATCTCTGCATTTGGGGAACAAAGAGAATCACATATTTTTTAAACTAATCCTAAGTTAATTGACAACATAATCATTACTCAGCAAACTTAACAGCACAAGTCAAAATGAAGAAAGCAAAAACAAACCAGAGTAAAAGCAATTTGAAAGAAACAGTTTTAAGTGAAGTACAAATGTTTAAATAAGGTCAATGAAACACTATCAAATGAGCAACCTAGTTATAGAATCCGGCAGACTATAGGTATATTCCTGCGTCTTTTGTCATGGCATGGGAAAGTGATAGGTGGGATGGATAGAGGAAGGCTAGAGGACCCCAGAACCACTTGGTTGAGCATGAGAGACCCAGTACTTGTTGAGAAAGTTGAATACCAAGATGGGGTTTCGCGTCCATATTCGCGTCCAAGATTAGGCAGTCATGTCCAGAGGTTTTGGACACTTTCCCAGGGGTGTAGGATGTTGGCAAAGATGGAAATAGAGAGAGGGAGATCTAAGGTTTGTTTGCAAAAAAGGACATAATACCATATGTTATAGAGGGTAGTTTGTGTCAGACACGGCAATGTCAGAGTATGTGCTAGAGTATGGTAGACGGGAAGAAATTACCATATATGGCAAGAAGATATGAAAAGGTAGGCAGAAGAGAGGAGATTCCAAATATAGTAAAATGGTATGGGTGGGAGAAAAATTGAGGTTGGAAATTGCAAAATACATTTTAAAACGCGACAAAAAAAAATGAAAAGGCAAGTTCTAATTGGCCGGTCTTAAGTTAAGCACAGGTCTTAAGCTAAGCACAGGTGTTAAGCAAGTACAGGTGTTAAGCAAGTACAGGTCTTAAGTTAAGCACTGGTCTTAAGCAAGCACTGGTGTTAAGTTAAGTAGAAATTGATAAGTAAGCACAGTTCTTAGTTAAGCACAGATGTTAGATTGAGTGCAAGTTTGTAAGCAAGCACAGTTCTTAGCTAAGAACAGATCTAAGCAAGCACTGGTGTTAGACTAAGCACAAATCTCTAAGCAAGCACAGTTCTTAGTTAAGTACAGTTCTTAGCTAAGTACAGGTCTAAGCAAGCACTGGTCTTAAGTTAAGCACAGGTGTTAAGCTAAGGACAGTTCTTAAGTGAGCATAGGTGTTATAATAAGCACAGATTGTAGGTAAGCACAGGTGTTAAGCAAGCACTGGTCTTAAGTTAAGTAGAAATTATCAAGTAAGCACAGTTCTTAGCTAAGAACAGGTTTTAGATTAAGCATAGATTTAAGTAAGTATTGGTCTTAGATTAAGCATAAATTTTTAACTAAGCACAGTTCTTAGTTAAGCACGAACATTAAGATATGTATAAGTATAAGTTTTGAGTTGAGAGTAGTGTTTATTTTAGAGTTATAGCATAATAACCCGATAATTGTTATAAAGGGTTATGAGTGTTGTTCTTTCTCTCCCAGGGAGATCCTAGGGAGACCCTAGGGTTGGGCGCCTAGTGGGTAGGGCAGGGCGTGGAAGGGGCAAGACGGGGTGTGGTAGAAAGTAGGTGGTTCAAAGGGTGTGAAAAATAGTGTGCTTTGACGGACAGTGTGTAAGAATAGTATGCGTCTTGGATGAACATTGTGAAGGGGGAAATAAGTGGTACGAAGGGCGGAAGAGGTGCAGGTGCAAAGTGTGCTGTAGACAATGTGTGTAGACAGAGGTATCTTAAACAGTATATGGCATGTGAAAATGGCATGTGAAAAAGATACCTCTTCGGGAAAAGAGAGCGTTGTACGGAAGTGCGCAAGTATGTGTCCTAGACGCACACTTGCAGCATAGGCTTACAGAGAGGAACAGATCGTGTTGTAGGGAAGTGTGCAGGTGTGTGTCCAAGACGCACGCCGGCAGCATGTGCTTACATTGCATCACAACCGAACCATTTTGCTGCAGATGCGAGCATTCGAGGGAGCTTGTGACCTGACCATACATCTTCTCCCAGTCCCAAACATTGCACGAACGTGCAAAGTTTGGGGAGAAGATGTATGGCCAGGTCACAAGCTCCCTCGAATGCTCGCACCTGCAGCAAAATGGTTCGGTTGTGATGCAACGTGCACATTGGTAGTGGGCATGCGTCTTAGACGCACACCTGCACACTATGTTTCTATGTTTCTTATCCCCCGTAGTGAGGGCTGACTACGGGACTCCAGGGGACTCCAGGCCCCATATATAGTAATTCCAGCCACCCGGGACTCCAGGGGACTCCAGGAGACTCCAGCTAGGACTCCAGATAAAAGTTGCTGCAGCAACTTTGATAGAATACACACCAAAATAAAGAATAAAAAAATGCTATAATAAGTATTAATGAAATTACTTAATGTAAAATAAAGTAGAGTATATCAAGCTAGAGAATAGTTACTACTAGCATATTAGAAATAATTTGCTACTATTATTTTTAAACTAAAAAAATGAAAATATTATAATAGCAAAGATGTGATAGAAATAATAAAATAATAAAAATTAAAAGTAACTATAATTTTTATCTTCTGTAATAAAGGCTAACTATAAATATATCTAGACAAAATACTTTCAAAAAAACTCTAGATTCAATATTACTTTTTTCTCCACTCTTTAATACATTTATAATAGTAGATATAGTTTTAAAGATAAGGTTTATCTGAGTTTGAACCTTATATAATAAAGTATATAAGAGTTAAATCTCCTTAAAATCTATATTTATTTCTTAACTCTCTACCATCATCATCAACATCTCATACAATTTCAAATACAATGTCTACAGTCTCATCTCTTTACAAATGCAGATACTGTTCCAAACTTCTAGAAACAGCTAACCTTCAAAAAAGTCATGAACGAGTATGTAAACCTGCTGACACTATTACTATTAGTAATACAGTTATCACTTTAACTCGCAACCAAAATCAAAAGTATCAATGTCAATGTGATAGTATTCAATGCAACACAGAATATGCAACAGTTGCTGCTCTCAAAAAATATCTCAAAAAACATAAAGGCATTTGGATATCAGTATGTATTTTCCTAAAGTTGCTGCAGCAAGTTCTAATATAAGCTCTAGAATAACCCAACTAGTTCAAGTTCATCTGAAGAATCTGAAGAAATTCCTTTGATACGTTCTAATATTTCAGTCAGTGCAGAAATATCTGATGACGAAGAAGAGGAGGAAGAGGAAGAAAGAGAAGAGGAATATGAAGAAGAAGACAGCAAAGAAGATCATGATCCTGATGTTGCTGTGATTCAGGTATATTATTTCTTTCTTTCTAACCATATAATTTATTAATAACTATTTTATAGGAACGATTAGAACGATTGCAGCAGCTGGATCAAGATCCTACCTCAAGGCCACATTCTTCACATAGCTCTGAGGTATATCTTAATATATTTATATCAGTTCCAAAGTTGATGCAGCAAATTATAGAAATCTTCCTCTAATGCTAGATCATCACCATCATTAGAATATGAAGATCCTCCTTTACCAGGAACAGTGAGACCTGTTATCAGTTCTGTATGTTTTCAAATGAAGAAATATACCAGACTTATACTGATAATTACTCATAGATTTCTTACAAAGATGATAGCTCTGATAGTGAAGATTTAGAAGCAACATTTGACTTTTCTGTAAGCTATTTTATTTTTATTGATATATTTTAATTTTAATGATGATATCTAGGATATCTATCGGCACCCTGATCTTGACACATTCAACCTTATCATCAATACATCACTAGGATGTTTGTGTTGTGAACTTTGTCATATTGCATTGACTACAACACAAACTATCAAACATATGAGGCAACAACACCCAAAACTACCTGCTTATCCCACTCTTCCTTTTCTCTGTGCACTCTCCAATATCTACTGCTATGATTCCTTTGCAGAGTTTTCAGATCACAATCTGAATGCTTTTGGAGGATTATCTATTTATATTGGAGTAGAATGCCCAGCCTGTGACTACAAATGTCGAAGCAAGGAATCTATGAGAGTGCACCACCGCACTGATCATCCAGAACATCCTGCTACTACCAATTGGTCATCATGTCATCTACAACAACTCAATCATAGCTCTCACAAACAATTCTTCAAAGTCATACTTCCTCAATCGACATCTAACCCTCAAATCAACATTGCCAAAATGTTCATTACACAAGCCAGACAGCAAGTCAAAACTGTTTATGCCAAGCTAGAGGCAGAAACTTCTGATGCTCGTCTTATTACACCTTGGCTTTTGTCAACCAAGTGGCATATCTTTACTGCTGGTTGTGACACCGAGGCTCTATGTGCAATGGTTGCCTTTCCCATACCATCTGAATATCCAGGCCTTGCTCATATTATCAAAGCATATTGCCAAAGTGCTCTTCAATTAATTGATAGCACTGATACTTTGACTCTTCAAAAATTGCATACACCAGATCCAGATAAAACGTCAGTTATTTATTTAAAGTTGCTGCAACAAGTTATTAATTTTATCTTAGTGGCATTGTTAATGAACCATTCCATAAGCTACAACAGGATAGTACTATTTCTCAATACCAAAGAGAGATAGTCATCCTTGTTGCTATGCTATTATGTTCTGATACTGCCTATCCACTCCATCTCAATGAGGATACAAAGAATGCTGTTGATACATTTCAAACTGCTCTCACACAAGAAGGAGCTGAAATCAACAAACAACTCAATGTCACAGGATCAGTTGATACAACCAGTATTGAAAACTTGCTGCATCAACTATTGGTTCAATGCTGGATGAATCGATGGACTCCTACTGCTACCAACACTACTCCATGTCCAACATTCACTTGCATTATGCTTTGCAACTTGATAAAAGATGGTCGTTTTCAAGAGGCAAAACTTGTCACTCGAAAACTTGCAGCATTACAATATTGTATGCGCCTCACTTTTTTGATCGAGATCAAAAAACGTGCTAGGGATCAAAACATACGTGATCTTCTGGCATGTAATCAGGTAGAACCATGGTTCATTGAAAAGGAAGACACCACTCCTTTCAACATGATCCGCAGTTTACAACATCGTGCATCTGCTATTTCCTATAGTACTCCCAACGTAACCAACATTTGGTGGACTGATCGTGTCAATTTCCAATCTCTTGTATGGAGTGGCAATGAGATTCATTTGAGTCAGATAACATCTATGTTTCATAATATGGAAACAGAAATGATGAATATTTGGTCAAATGATCTCTTACTTAATACCGATGCAAAAGTTGATATTGTGAGTATTTATATTATAAAAATTATCATAATAAATATACTAAATATCTATCTAGACTGGCCATATCAGTGATGATCTAGATGATCACTCAGTGGGATATTCATTTCTCACTGATAGGCGTAATACTATGTTTAGAAAACAGGATCAACTACTCAAAGCTATCCTAGCCAATCCAGCAGCAAAAGCAAAGATAGTTGTTGCAACAACTTCTGGATATACCTGGCGCCGAGATGGTCTCTTCAAGTGGCTACAAGATTATGCTATATTGCAAGGCTTAATATTTCTACGAGTTGAAATGTTAGGAGGTGCACCTGGACGTGGAAGTGAACTATTTTCAATGATGTATTGCAACATCATGACACGCATTCGCAACCTATTCATTATCGGCACTTATATCTGTGTTCTTCGAAACTATCACAAGTCTGGTGCTAATAGTGGAGTTGACAAGTTAATTCCTCATGCATTAGATGCATTTACTGGAAACTTGTTAATTCAAAGCTTAGCATTGGCCCGACCTATGGCAGAGATTTTTGCAGAAATTCTCTTTCCCGATAATACCGAGGTCTCAAAGCTATATCAATCAAGACTTTTTGTCAAGATTAATAGGGCATTTACTACTGATGACCTTAGCAATCTTATGGCGGAAAAATCTCAAGCTAGCTTAGGATTTCGGCTTACTGTCAACCCCTGGAGACATATCAATATTGCTTGGCGCCGGCAACTATGTGCAGCTGTAATGTTATTTCTTGATGAAAACAAGAATGTGGAAAATATTGGTGCTTTACAGTCTGGCCATTCAACATATGTTGAAAACTTTGTCTATGGACGTAGTGATGCATCACTTGCTGGCATACCAGAGAATCTTCTATATTGGTTCTTGATGGCAAGTGTTGAGTGGCATATTATTTGTCAAACAGTTCCTGGTAAGTATATTTTATTTATATTTATAAAACTATAAAATCTAATTAGATTTATAGGTGGTATTATCTTGCCACATAACAAGGTTCATTGGAGTCATTATCAGGAGCTTGCTTCCAATGGCACTTTTCTGATTCCCAAGACTAAACAAACTATCAACTCTGATGTTCAATCTGTGGCAACTACCGAACATATGGTAGCAGAAATAACCAAGCAACTTCTACCAGTTATAGAGACAAAGATTGAAACTGCAATAGAAAATGCATTTCAAAAGTTTCTCCCTATGCTGCTAGCATCAAGACCTATCCCTCATTCCTTGCCAGAAGTTGCTGTAGCAACTTTATCTCCAGATATTACTATACCAACTCTACCACAAAGCCCAGACTTGCTGCAACAACACTCTCCTTTGATATCAATCAGACAAAGCAAAGCTATTGCTTTACCTGATAAGTCTACATGGACTGAATATCATAGAACATCAAGAGAGACATCTGGCCCATCATACCCCGATACTTTGAGCCCTACTGCAACTCCATCCCATAATCTATCATCAGGAATTCCCTATTTTTCAATTTCTACACCACAGTCTCCAGCTCTTCAGCTATTGGAGAACAAAGCACTTAGGAAAATAGGAAAACTCCTAAATCATACAAGTCCTACATGGTCTTGTAATGAACAACGGCTCTCAGTGATGGAAATGCTTCGAAACAAAAATGACATGATTGTAATCCTTCGCACTGGATTAGGCAAATCTATGGTTATTTTTTTAGCAGCCATGATGCAAAAAGAAAAAATCACCATTGCAATCATTCCATTTACAGCACTTATGCTTGACTATCATCGCCGTTTAACAGATCTTTCAATTGGATTTGAAGAGTTCAAAGCTACATCACGTCATATTGCTGGAACACATAGCCTTATATTGGTCTCTGCAGATGTGGCTGCCCTTCCTATATGGTCTACAGCTTTACAAGAGCTCAGTCACAAACATGTTATTGGAAGAATCATATTTGATGAAGCACATGTTGTGTTTACATCTTCAGACTTCCGAGTCAGTCTTGCAAAGGTCTATCATTTGCGACAAATTCCATGCCAGATGATTTTATTATCAGGCACAGTACCACCTCAATCTGAGGATACACTGATTCAATCCTTTGCGCTTATATCACCAGTAATCATTTATCGTACCTCACCAAATCATCCTCACTTGCGCTATATTTTGGAACGATCATATCCTAATCAAGAACAGCTCTTTCAACGAACTCAAGAGTTATGGAATCAACATCGTATCAGCTTTACATCTCAGGATCGATGCCTTATATTTGTTCAAACATTATTCATTGGTCAAGCTCTCTCACAATTTCTACATTGCCCTTTCTATACTGGAGATCAAGATATTAGTAACAACGATGAACGAAAAACTACCTACCTTCAATGGATTGATGGTACTCATCCATTAATGGTATGCACAAGTGCCTTTGGTACTGGCAATGATTACCCTCATGTCCGGCTATCACTTCATGTTGGAACACCAAAGGAAATGGTCGATCATATTCAACAAACAGCACGAATAGGTCGTGATCTCAAGTTGGCTACTGCATATTTTCTTCCTAACTACCATGGTCAATTAACTCTTCCTCGACAATTATCTACCCGGGATATTGATCACAAAGGCAAAATATCAATGCAGCAATTTCTGGTCAATGGCAATGCTGGTGGATGTCTCCGATTCGAGCTTACCAAGTTTTGCGATAACAAAGGAATACACTGCAATGATAGTCCAGAAAACGTCCTATGTAGCTCATGTGGAAAACACAAACAACAAGCTACTGCATTTCCTATCTCACCAATTCCACATGTCTCTGATACTACAACCCAAGGCATCAAACGCAAATTAGATACTGACAAGTTCAATGTTGCTGCAGCAACTTCAAAACAGCGTAAACGTGATTCTGATGCCAAAGCTAATCAGTTTATCGACACACTTTATGCTATATTGGAGATGTTTGTTACAATATGTCCACTGTGTCATATCAATGGTATTTATGGTGCACAACATGCAGTTTTGAATTGCCCATCATTTTCTAGGGCATATTTCTTTTGGAAAAAAGAGTTAAGATATACTTTCAAACGGACTGTTCCTATTTGTTTTTTTTGTCAAGTTCCACTGATAGATATGCTTCATCATGATCCATTATCTGCACAAGATTGCCCATATAGAGATATTGTTGGGCCTATGGTTTACAACATTTTCAACAGATATCAGAAAGAGTTGGAAGCACATTTTGGAATTTCTTGGTTAAATAGAAATGCTTTTTGTTTGTGGCTTGGACAAACATCTTCAGAGGAACATGTAACTAGATTGATTTCTGTTTTGTTTTTTTATTGGAACCAGTTTGTACAGACCAAGTAGTTATAGATTATAGTGTTGTTGCAACAAGTTTATAAAACATCGTGGGAAGATTATGTAATGGTACTATATATATAGATCTGATGATTTAAATAATAATTTAGTACAACTTGACCTCAAACCACTACCTTCCTCATTCAGTAAGAAATAAAACCAGCTCAAAAATCAAATATAAATAATGGCTGTTTGTTTTTTATTTTATTTTCTATTTTATTTTAATTTTTAACTTGATTTTAGTTCAATTCCAATCAGACTTCTAAAGTTGCTGCAGCAACTTCAGCTGTAATTAACTTATTATATTTTTCAAAGTTTAGATCTGTTCTAACATACTTTTAGTCTGTTTCTGTTTTTGCTGCTGCTTCCAACTCTGCAGCAACTCTATTTCCTCCTGCTGCTTCCACTTCTGCTTTCAAAGTTGCTGCAGCAACTTTAGATGTAAGTTATCTATTTGATTTTTGTTACTTTAACTTAGTCTGATATCTTTTTAGACTTCTGAAAGTAGTGGTATGTAATATTAAAACTGACCAGCATATGTTGATTAATGTATATATTAGATAGTGGAAATTTGGTCCAAAAGGCTATACAGAAACAAATCAAGGTAAGTTAACTCTACTTATTAATTTTCTAGATTAATAATTTTATATTGCAGATTGCAAAGGATTTAGAGGCACAGGGAGTCCAACCCCTGTCATCTCCCAATGTTCATGTAAGTCTCAGATATGCTATAAAGATTCTATATTTAACAATTACAATAATAGGACTCTGATGCTAGGGTTTGTTATTATAATAATTGAAATAAATTATGTATAGTTATAAATATTCTCTTTAATTATCTAGGATAAGGAATATGTTGAAAGTGATATGGATGAATCAGATAGCACCGAGGTAAAGCTATAAATATATATTTAATTTTATAATACTTAATATTCATTTTTAGATCATTTCTCTCAGTTCTGAGAAATCAGAACCAGCCAAGCCAGTTCGTAAATCCAAGGTGAGATCTTTATTACTTTTTAGCTTTATATAACTTAAATAATTTTATTAGGCAACAAAAACCAAGAAAAAAGTAATTTTTAAGTTTTATATTCTGAATTAGATATTAATTTTATTTGAATAGGCATTCAAATCTGTTGAATTCATTGCCTCTGATGATGATGAACCTGAACCTACAAAGTTGAAAAAATCTGCCAAAGCAAAAGGCAAACAACCAGCTGCCAAGGTATTAGTTATTTAATTATCTAAATCTAGAATTACTACTGATATATTTTGCTATTAGAAATCCAAGTCCAAAGCCAAGGTAAATTGAAAGTTGCTGCAACAACTTTTATTTTTTTGATTAAAAAATTAGAAATCCAAGGTGGATATATCAACGCTCATATTTTCACCCCCCTCCAATCTTGCTGTAATCCATGAACGTATCAACCAGAATCGAAAGTGGTGTTTGCTTCCTTTGCATCAAACAAATGCTGGTCCAAATAACACTGGACCTCCTATTGTGATTCAAACAACCAATCCTCGTCCAATCAACAAGGCCAACTGCGCTAAATTGTCTACAGATTTCCACAAACGAGGTGTCTTCAACTGTGTGGTTGAAAATGCAATATACATCATCTGTCCATTTTCAAAAATCAAGCCTGGTTGCTTATCAAGTGATCCTGCTATGGCTCAAGCTCTTCAATTTATTGAAGACACTGGCTCGATTACCATCATCATTATGAATGGACATCATCATGTTATAGCCATTCGCACCTTTTTACGTGGTCACATGGAAAGACTTCAAGATTTGTTTGATGACTTAGCCAAGTTGAAAACAAGCCATGCTTCAGATGCCATTGCAAAGTTTGCGGAGAAACAAGCTTCAGCCAATATAGTAAAGAAGTATGTTGAGGAAAAAGGACTTTGGCTATGCAGTGTCATTGATTCAGGTATAATATTATTTCACAAAGTTGCTGCAGCAAGTTTGCTAAATCTTATTTATTTAGAATGGCTTGCAACTATTCCTGAAAGCCGCAAACAGATTGAACAGCTCCTGGTTAACAATGTGGATCAAGTTCACATGAAAGATTCCATTAGTAATCTCATCAATACTGGTGCCAATCTCTGTGCTACTGAGCCTACCAGCACACGTCTTGAAGTTGCTCACAAATACTTTGCAAGTCTTCCTGCAACTGCTGGTGGCACTCGAAGAATTGCCAACGATACCAACATGGTTCACCTTTGTCTTCAAATCTTCAAATATCCATACACCCAATATTCTCCTATTGTCATTTACAGTCTCATCAGTAAATGGGAAAATACTGCATCTACTGTATGTGATCAATTTTAACCTCTCAGTTAGATTAACCTATATATGTTTTCTAGTTTTACCGAGCTCTCCTTGATCCTTTGCTACAATCATATGAATTCTTATTCAATGGTTGGCCACTCTGGCCACTTGATCAATGGTTTGATCATACCACTATTGAGCCTACTCCTGCCAAACGTCGCAGTTCTGGGAGACAGCTCACTGCATTGCTAATTGAAAATGAAGCCTTCCATCAGCCTCGTGCTTTTACTTTGGAATTTGGCATAATTTTTGATCAAGCTTATGCCCAGTTATTGGCACCAGTCATTTCCTTGTGGGGCCTAGTTATAGAATCCGGCAGACTATAGGTATATTCCTGCGTCTTTTGTCATGGCATGGGAAAGTGATAGGTGGGATGGATAGAGGAAGGCTAGAGGACCCCAGAACCACTTGGTTGAGCATGAGAGACCCAGTACTTGTTGAGAAAGTTGAATACCAAGATGAGGTTTCGCGTCCATGTTCGCGTCCGAGATTAGGCAGTCGTGTCCAGAGGTTTTGGACACTTTCCCAGGGGTGTAGGATGTTGGCAAAGATGGAAATAGAGAGAGGAACATCTAAGGTTTGCAGAACTATAATTTAAAGATAAGGTTTGTTTGCAAAAAAGGACATAATACGATATGTCATAGAGGGTAGTTTGTGTCAGACACGGCAATGTCAGAGTGTGTGCTAGAGTATGGTAGACGGGAAGAAATTACCATATATGGCAAGAGGATATGAAAAGATAGGCAGAAGAGAGGAGATTCCAAATATAGTAAAATGGTATGCGTGGGAGAAAAATTGAGGTCGGAAATTACAAAATACATTTTGAAACGCGACGAAAAAAATGAAAAGGCAAGTTTTGATTGGCTGGTCTTAGGTTAAGCACAGGTCTTAAGCTAAGAACAGTTCTTAAGTGAGCATAGGTGTTATAATAAGCACAGATTTTTGCTAAGCACAGATCTTAAGCACAGATCTTAAGCACAGATTTTTGCTAAGCACAGATCTTAAGCACAGATCTTAAGCACAGATTTTTGCTAAGCACAGGTTTTAGATATAGATTTTAGCTAAGCACAGATCTTAAGCACAGAAAGCACAGATCTTAGTCAAGCATGGAATTTAGCTAAAATCTGTGCTTAATATATGTGCTTAGCTAGAATCTATATCTAAAACCTGTGCTTAGCAAAAATCTGTGCTTAAGATCTGTGCTTAAGATCTGTGCTTAGCAAAAATCTGTGCTTATTATAACACCTATGCTCACTTAAGAACTGTTCTTAGCTTAAGACCTGTGCTTAACCTAAGACCAGCCAATCAAAACTTGCCTTTTCATTTTTTTCGTCGCGTTTCAAAATGTATTTTGTAATTTCCGACCTCAATTTTTCTCCCACGCATACCATTTTACTATATTTGGAATCTCCTCTCTTCTGCCTATCTTTTCATATCCTCTTGCCATATATGGTAATTTCTTCCCGTCTACCATACTCTAGCACACACTCTGACATTGCCGTGTCTGACACAAACTACCCTCTATGACATATCGTATTATGTCCTTTTTTGCAAACAAACCTTATCTTTAAATTATAGTTCTGCAAACCTTAGATGTTCCTCTTCCTATTTATAGTATTTGTCATTATGATATCATTTTAAAAGTCTCTTCAAAAAGCTAGTTCTAATCATATACTATATATCTCTCACTAGGCCAGAAACCAAATTCTAGGCCCAATAAAAAAGTGAAAAATCAGTCATAAAATGTAATGATTTTCAAGTAATAAAATTCAAAGTTCTGATAGATAAAATTCAAAGTTCTGATAGCATTCTGTAGATGCAAAAAATAAATCTAAAACTTTAACTTTTTATTACAAAAAAAATGTGTCTTCAGTAGTAATTTACAGTTTTAAGCTCTATATTCTATAAAGATCTTATTTAATTTTTGTATTTACAAAATGCTATCAGAACTTTGAATGTTATTTTATTTTTTTGACTAGAAAGTCACTTGAAAATCATTACATTTCATGACTGATTTTTCACTTTTTTATTGGGCCTAGAATTTGGTTTCTGGCCCAGTGTCTATAATATACTGTCTTCAATTGGTCAATTAGACACTATCACTTAAATTAGACACCCCCCTAGAATATGTCACTGGGTATAATACCGAATTTTATAGCATAAAAAAGCAAGGAAAGATTTTAGAAAAAGTCCCGGCTTTTTTACTAGACTTTGCACTCTAAAAAATCAAAAAAGATTCAGAATAGTTGTAAAATCTTCTAGAGTTAAAAAAGATAAAAAGATTCACAATCTTTGGTCTCATAAAAACTTCTATCGCTTAATCTACAGGCCTATTGACCTACTTACTAGTTGACTTCTAGCTATATTAGACTGTTAGTAAGTAAGTTGACAAGTTAACAAGTTGATTTATAGGCTAATAGACTGGTTTGTTTAGTGATAGAGAATTTTATGAGACCAGAAATTCAGACTTCTTTCATCTTCTTTAGCTGCAGAAGATTTTACAACTATTCTGAATCTTTTTTGATTTTCTAGAGTGCAAAGTCTAGTAAAAAAGCTGGGACTTTTTCTAAAATCTTTCCTTGGTCTTTTAATATATAAAATTCGGTATTATACCCAGTGCACCCACAGACTGATGGAGAAACTGAATGCATGAACCAGGAAATAGAAGCCTATCTCAGAATGTTCTGTGTGGATAACCCTGACAACTGGCCAGAAGCACTAAGCGATGCTGAGTTTGTACATAACCAAAGAACCCACAAAGCATGAGGCATGTCTCCATTCTACATCATAATGGGATACAATCCGAGAGCAATTCCCACTGTTTACCCGAGAACCAATGTGCCTGCTGCCCAGGATCAGCTACAAAGCTTACAACGAATCTGGGATGAAGCATGTGCTGCACATGAACTAGCTCGAAGAAAGATGGCAGGAAGAATTGGAAAGAACTTCAAACCATTTGGAAAAGGAGAAAAGGTGTGGCTAGAAGGAAAGAACTTGAACTTGGGATATGAAAACTGCAAACTGAAACCCCTCAGAGAAGGACCCTTCGAAATCACCAAAGTTCTGGGACCACTGACCTATTGGCTAAAGTTACCGAAGAAATGGAAGATCCACAATGTATTTCATGCCTCCATTCTAACACCATATCGAGAAACAGAAGCTCATGGTCCTAACTTTACCAACCCACCACCTGACATCATTGACGGCAAAGAAGAATACGAAGTAGAAGCCATCCTGGGACACAGAATGATGAGGGGCCATCCGCAGTACCTCATCAAATGGAAAGGATACCCACATGCAGAAAACACATATGAACCTGAGAGAAATCTCTATGCCCAGGGCATTCTGAACGTGTATAAGAAGAGACACAGACTCGCTTGAACCCCCATCAACTTGAAACAACTGTCACTACCAATAGCTAGCCATACTCTTCCCGCCGCCACTCACACTGCTCTCCAGAACCTCCTATACTCCTGAGAAGCTGCCGACCTCTGGCAAGTTGAGGCCCATAACATTTGTTGGGACCTCCAGAATATTGATGACTGACTTCACAGTCTTGCTGAAGATGCTGAAGAGATTGCCTGGTACTATTGCAACTCCATTATCATTTTCAAGGTCATGCTCCACATGTTCCTCAATGATCACCGAATCATGTGCTGATTTCGACTTTACGTTGAGTTTTGAGGGTGCCTCTATCAGCATGAAGACTTCCTGACCAAGCCGCAGCATCCTCGCAAGATTCGGTTTCTCTCTGGTCATGCATTCGTAAGGTGTCACTGGGCTGGAAACCTAATTTTAGGCCCAATAAAAAGGTAAAAAATCAGTCATAAAATGTAATGATTTTTAAGCAACTTTTTCTGTCAAAAAATGAAATAAAACTGAAAGTTCTTAGAACATTTTGTGAAAACAAGAATTCAATAAAAAATTGAGAAAATATGAAGCATAAAACTGTGAATTCCCACTCACAACACAGTTTTTCTATCCTAAAAACTTAAAGTTTTATATTTATTTTTTGAATGCACAAAATGTTGTAAGAACTTTGAATTTTATTTTATTTTGTTGACTGGAAAGTTGCTTGAAAATCATTACATTTTATGACTGATTTTCCACCTTTTTATTGAGCCTAGAATCTGGTTTCTGGCCCAGTGCTTTTCGGAGATGACGGTCAGAATCATTTCATGTGGCATGAGGATCTTGCAGCCGGTCTTCTCGAAATGAGCAGGGAAGCCTCCTTTCACCATCTGGCTGACCGAAACGAGGGTGATAGGCATCGTTGGGGCATGAAGCACATTCTTCAAGATAAATTTGACCTCCTTCCTATTGTAGGTGGTACTAACCTTGACATCTCCTTCACCTGTAGCATTAAAAATGCCTCCATCAGCAGAGTGGATGGGTTTTGGAGGAATAAGGTGGTACGAGGTGAAGTTTTCACGGCAGGGATCAAAGTGATGACTTGCGCCTGAATCAATAATGCGAGTACAGTTCGGGCAAGCTAATTTCTGACTTGCCACTAGCGAAAAGTCAGTAGCAATGTGGAACGCAAAATCTTTGCTATCGTTAGTTGTTATAGCAGCATTGGCACTTGTACCTCCTCCCTTTCCCTTTCCTTTCCCCTTCTTCTGATGTCTAGGGCCTTGCCCTTCCTTTCCACCACCCTTGCTCCAACAATCTTCCTTCCCATGCCCAGTCTTACCGCAATTTGAGCATGTCAGCTTTGACAGTTTCACGGCCAGAGCAGAATCTCCAGGAGTGTTTGAACTGATTGCACTGTCGTCGCGGGCAATGGCGTGGAGGTGCATGAGGTGTAAAGTCTGCTTCCAGGCTTTAAAGGTAGGCGATATGCACTCAGCTGTATCCGACAGAGATTCGGAATAGAACTCCTATGAAATGACGGAGATCTGACTATAGTTAGGTTGTCGAGGTCCTAGCGAGGACATGACAGCGCAGAGAAGGTGGTAGGTTATATTCAAGAAGTTCTAACTACCCTAATAGGAAGGAGTGACTATCTAGGGTCAGGAATAGAAAGTATAGAGAGGGCGTTTAAAGTCCATCATAGCGAGTGAATAAAGGATTTCGAGTACTACCATTTCCGTATCTACCAAAGGGTCCGTAACACTGCCCCCCAGTACAAGATTAAGCCTTTCAGTGTGTGAGTGTGGGAGACGCGAGTTGTGTAGCATGCGAGCTAAGGCTCTCCAATACCGCTCTCTGAGGAGTTCATCGACATGGTCCAGACCTCTCAGGTCGTCATAGGAAGGGTAAGGTGAATTGTTGCTGACCCAAATTCGTCGAAGAGAGTCGCGGACTCTAGCCCATTCTATAGGACGTGTTTCGATATCTGCTTCTAGTATGCTCAGGTGACGACGGTACAGTAGCAGCTCTACATCGTTTCGAAAATGGAAGGTGTTGAGGCACCACTCTTCTCAAATCCATTGCTCCTTAGTAAAGGAGAGAAGACCGATGGAGCTTAGACTTTCATTGGAAGGGATGGGATACCGGTGAAGCAGTTTCCTCAGGCGTTTACCAGGAGAGAGACGGCTCTTCCAACTCTCACCCGATAGAAAAGCCTTCTGAGCCGATCCTAGATGGGCTAGCAACTGGAGGTTCACGCTCTTTGAATTGAGCCAGAGTAGCTTACGAGCAAAGTGGGAGTCGGTATCCCCCTCGAAGAGGGTAGAAGGGGGAACAGCATAGTGGTGTGGGTTTGAGCATAGAAGAAGGGGTCCGACGTCGGTCTCCCACTCACGTCTCACCGGCACGTCCTCGAGGTCGTTCTCCATCAGGTACTCGATGTAGTAATCTGCTTCGACTGTAGAATAGATGTCCATGGTGGTGAGAAGGGATTTGCCACTGCTGAGAGTGACGAGATGAGGTAGCTCCATGTTGACCTGGTAGTCTCCGGGTCTCCTGGTCACGTTGAAAATAGTAGGTCCCTCTGGTTCGATTGGGGCAGCCTCATCGACTAGCATGGGAGAGGGGGTCCAAATACAATCGGCTAGAGGAGCCGGGTCTTCCCCTGCAAGTGGTGGAGCTTCACTCTCCGGTTGGATGGAAGCACCGGAGAAGGAAGATCTCCTGCTGGAGTAGGGGGACAAATTGTTCCTCTTGCGTTCAGAGGAGGGATCATGTTGAGGGGAGATAGACTGGCGCGGAGGCGAAAAGGAGTGATGTCGATAAGAAGTATGGGGGCGTCCACGGTGGCTGGCATGTTCCCTCGAGTAGTGACGAGAGCAGTAGTGGAAGCGGCGCTGCTGGTTTCGGTGCCGACTGCTCCTCTCCCCTTGGGATCGTACTGAGGAGCTAGATGATGCTCTATAGTGGCGGTGGGAGTATCTTTCTCGCGAGCGGTTCTACCTGGAGTGACGTCGGTATGGAGATAAGGAGGGAAGTCTGTCCCTGCCACGTCAATCATTGTATCTTCCTCGGATCGTGCGAGGAGGAGGCTGACCTCCTCTCTGCAGTCGAGAGTAGTAGGAGTCACACCGTGGCATGGGAGCCCGGGGTTTGTAGATAGAACGAGCAGGAAGGAGTGACGGTGATCTAGTAAGAGTAATTGAGGAGAGAAAAGGCGGGGGGAGAGGTAAAGAGCATCAAGGGTAGAGGGCAAATTCGGGCGCTACGATGCGGCGGTGTCCGGCACTTGCCGAAGTTCCGTAATAGGAAAGTCAATAGATTTCCTCTGGAGATTGAACCGCGATTGGGGCCTTCAGTCAGAGAAGGTGGAAGATATCTGATCGTCGCTGGAATGGTTATAAGCGTAGGTGTGCAGAAAGGGAGGCACGTCTGGAAGTGCACTGCCCGATACCCAGTAAGTGCAGAATTGTCTCCTATACTCCTGGCTTTTGGTGGGGACTACACTGCTTGGTCTGAAGCGGTGGCACAGGTGGTAGTGTAGTCTTCGGTACCAAGGAAGATCCGTAGCAGCCGGTCGAGCTACTAGGAATCGAGTGGTGACGCTACATATGAACTGTAAGCTGTCGTCTAACACTTGGAATGCAACAGGTTCGAGCTCGAAAATATGGCAACAGGAATCGAAGCTGTGGTATCTCTGGATGGTCACCCAGCCTACACCAAACAGTTTCACTTTACGACCAACTTTGCACACCCTGGACGAGGTAAGCTCTGATTGTAGGACCAATAGATACTGATAATTAGGGTCTATTCCCACCACAGATGCCGAAGGGTCGTCGACAGGGAGTGACGGGTTCATGGAGTCAAGAGAGAGTGGGGAGTTGATGTTGAGAGTCGAGTCGTTAAGTAAAGGAGTGGACGGGTCTTGGTTGCGTTGATCGCATCAAGTTGAGTCTGTCTAGACTGCAGGCCATATGGGATTAAGCGAGGTCGCAAAGGAGTAGCTGATTAAATAGATCATAATATCAAAGAAAATGCACAAGGAAAGGGGAGTTATAGAGATACTGGTACATCAGGATGGGATTTGACGTAATCCCTTAAGATTCTGGGAGCATTCTGCAAGTCTAAAGGAGTCTGCCACGTATCATCCTCCGGCCCATATCCTTTCCATCTGACCAGGAATTCTATACGGTTCCACCTAGACTTATTCCTTCTCCAGGTGACAATATCCTCTACTTCGTATTCTTCCGAGGCGAGGAGCTCAGACTGGCGGGGATCTGGTACGAGAGGACGGGTTATTCCTGGGTAAGCCTCAGCGGGAGCCTCTCTGTATGGACGTAGGTGCTCAATGTTGATGGTTGGATTCATGAGATATGTATCGGGAATGTGTAAACGGTATACATTATCATTCACTGGATCGTGGCCCGAATTTTAGGCTTCATAAAAGTAAGGTCAAATTTTATAAAAAGTCTCTTACAAAATATGATTTTAAGCACCTAAAAATTGTCAAAAAATGCAGAATTTCAGCAAAATTTGATGAATCATAAAATCCTTGGCTAATTCAGACTTTTGTATCTAATTTTTAGACTTTAGAAATATTGAATTTTTGTTTATTTTTTATTGGAGAAAAGTTTACTATGCAAAATTCAAACTTTTGATATACTTTTATTTCTCTAGAAATTATAATATAATTGTATATATCAAAATAAAGTATTATAAATAGAGAGCCTAGAGAGAAGATATAGACTACTATTGTTGGTAAATCATAGTCTCTGTCAATTATACTATCTGATAGAGATATTTAAGTATGCAATATCACTGACCTTTCCAAATTAGCAGTTTAAATTTTATATTACTTTTGGAGAATCAAAAGTGTATCAAAATTTTGAATTTTGCAAAGTGAATTTTTCTCTAATAAGAAATATATGAAAATTCAATATTTTTAAAGTCTACAAATTGAATACAAAAGTCTGAATTTACATAGGCTTTTATGATTCATCGAATTCTACTGCAATTTAGCATTTTCTGACAATTTTATAATGCTAAAAACTATATTTTGTAAGAGAATTTTTATAAAACTTTACCTGACTTTTATGAAGTCTCAAATTTGGGCTATGATCCAGTGATTGATGCACTCTTGCACCACGAAAGGGCCTATTCTCCTTTGCATCAATTTCTTTCCCATTCCCTTGACGTTGACTAGTTCAAGAGAATGAGGGTTCACTAGAACTCAGCTTCCCGGTTCCAGTATCCTTGGCTTCTTCCCTTTGTTGTAGTGCTTGGCCATTTGGGCCCTAGCATGAGCCATGGCGTCTCTAGCTCTGCATCGGTGGAGCTCCAGGTCTAGTACAAAGTCCGTGGCTGATTCTGAAGTAAGTACCGGCCTTTGGAGGTACCGATCCTTCCCATTCGCAAAGTCCCAGGACCCTCGGGGTTCCATACCATAGAGGAGATAGTAGGGTGAGTACCCTGTCACTGAGTGACTCGAAGAGTTATAAGAATGAGCTAGAGGCTTGAGATAGTGTGACCAGCTAGATCGGTCGTGACTGACGTAAGCACGTAACATAATTTCTAAAGACTGGTTGGTACGTTCAGTTTGTCCGTCGTGCTGAGGGTGGTGACTGGAGGATAAGGCTAGGTGAATCTTCAATTCTCGAGTGACAGTTTTCCAGAATTCGGAGGTTCAGCGAGGGTCTCGATCGGCTATGATGTGTTCCGGCAAACCGAAGTTGAACACTATGTAGTCAATGAAAAGTCGAGCAAACCCTCTTGCATCTAGAGATCCTTTACAGGGTATGAATTGGGCATGTTTGGTGCATCGGTCCACAGTCACAAGTATTGCATTGAACCCATCGCTCTTCGGAAGGCCGATGATGAGATTCAAGGATACCCATTCATAAGGGCAAGTGGGCACCGGGTTTGGGTGTAGCAGTCCTGATGCATTTTGTCTCGAAGGTTTGGACTTCTGGCAAACGTCGCAAGTTTGGGCGTATTCCCTGGCATCTTCTCTTAGCGTTGGCCAATACATCTGACTGTTGATCCTTATGGCTAGTTTCACTGGACCTTCATGAGCTGCCTCGTATGGCGAGTTATGAATTTGACTCAGAATAGTCGGTACCATGGCGCGAGGGACACATAGACGAGCTGGCTCGTTGTTGACTCATAGAAACAGCAGCCCCTCGGAGTTCTTGTAGAAGCATTGCTCATTGTACTGGGGAACTTCTGTCTCCGGAGCCTTCTTCCACTTTGGCCTGAAGAAGGGGTCTTCCTGATATCCTTTATTGAACTTTTGTGCCATCTCGTTACTCATACTGATTAGTAGTTTTGAATATGTGTGTGATAGCTCGGGGTCTGTCATGAAGGCGTCATCGATCATGGTTGCATTCTCGTTGTTATTCCCGTCTTGGGTCCCCTTGTCTCCTGCCGTAGTCGGCTCGCTCTTTCCCTGAACTTCTTGCTGCTTCTTGCTGCTTCTCGTCTCTACCGCTCCCCCAGTTCGGGAAAGGGGGGAAGACGCTTGGATGATTTCTTCCCAAGGAAAGGTGGCTGTTGCTAAAGCCGCTGTGGCTCGTAGAGCTGGCTGGTTGGCTGCTGCCTCTTCTGCGGCCGTCATCGCATCAGAGTCTGGGATGATGGCTGGTATATCATCCCTTATCGGAGAGATGTGTTCCAGCGGGGCTCGTGGAAGTCGTGATAATGGGTCCATGTTGGAGTGAACGCGCCCAGCCCTGTGTATGATGTCCAAGTTTGGTCAAAAAGCAGCGAAGATGGCCCCCCATCCCGCGAGACGTTTGTTTGCGTTTTTGTAGGTACGAGCCCACTGTAGAGCGGCGTGATCTGTTATCAGTATCGTCTTTTCTCCTTCAATGAATGGCTGAAATTGAACTAGTCCTTCTTTCGCTGCTAAGGCCTCCCTCTTGGTTGCTGAATAATTCCATTCTGCTGATTTGCAAGTCCTGCTCCAGTACGCTATGACTCGTTCGACGTACACCATAGTCTGTTTGAACTCCGTCGCCCACGCACTCGGCTCTGGTATGTCCTGTATGAACGAGGTAGTCTTCGACACCAGTGACGGAAGATCAGCTCCGGCGGCGGCATGTGCTTTCTCAAGTCGAGAGTACGCTTTGGTGTCTCGCAGGTCTCGTATTTCGATCGGCTGAACTTGTTGTAGACAACATCCCAAGGCGACATTGGAGGCATTGGTATAGAGGCGGTAAGGCTTACCCACTATTGGGTGTCCTAGTATCGGGGCTGACTGAAGGGCAATTTTTGCTTGTTGCCAAGTGTATTCGCACTCGGGGGACCATTCCCATTCGACATCTTTTCGTAGTAGGCGAAAGAGAGGGGAGACGATGAATGAATAGTAAGGAATATAAGAGGAAAAGTAGACCGTCATCCCTAGGAAGGTCTGTAGTTTGGAAATCTTGGAGGGACGTGCTAAATCTGCTACTGCCTTGACCTTTTCTTCGTGCATTGATAGCCCTAGCCGGGAGACCTTCTGTCCTAGTAGTAGGATTGATGAATAACCAAAATGGCATTTGGTAGAAGATAGGGTAATCCCTGAGCGTTCTATCACTCCCAATACCTTGTCGAGGTGTTCCATGTGCTCACTCCATGACTTAGAGTATATGATGATGTCATCGATATAAACTAGGGTGAAAAGCCAAAGGTAGGGAGCGAGCACTTTCTGCATGAGTCTTTGGAAAGTGGCGGGGCCGTTGGTTAGACCGAAAGGGAGTTGACGAAACTGGAATAGGCCTCGATGTGATCTGAAGGCAGTCTTCTCTTTGTCGCCGTCAGCGACGGTAATCTGTGTAAACCTGGACAGAGCGTCCAGGGAGGAGAGGACTTGCGCTCCTGATAGCGCTTGTAGAATTTCCGATTGCCGAGGAATGGGGAATTCGTCCCTAATGGTGACACTGTTCAGTTTACGATAATCGATGCAGAACCGTGGTTTGCCATTACGGTAAGCTATTACTACGGGAGCTGCCCAAGGGCTGTCTGTCAGTTCGATGACTTCTTGAGCAAGCCAAGTGTCCGTTTGCTTGTCTATTATTTCCCTTTTCGCCGGCAAGGCTGCATACATAGGTACCGAGATTGGCTTCTGGCCGTCGTTCACCTTAATCTCGAAGAGTAGATCGGAGTTATGCCCAAGGTGGCCGTCGAATCCAAAAGCGGCCTGCCGCTTGTATAGGAGTTCAACCAGCTTCTTACGTTGCTCTGCTGGCCACTCTGGTCCTATGTCCAGGATCGACTCGAGTTGTGCTGAAGGATAGACCTCGGGGTCTACCGTCTCTGCCATTTTGGGACCAAAGAAAATTTCCTCCTCTTCTTCTACGAGGGGTTTGGCATCTTCACCAGGTGTCAGCTGTTTGAGTTGTTCTTGCAGTAAGGCTTTGACTGCAGCGGCGTGCTTGGTCAGAGCGGGAGACGTGTCATTGAAGTATTTGTGAGGTAAGTGACACTCCGCTAGAGCCTCGCCTTTCCTCAGAATGCGGGGACGTGTGGAAGGGTTAGTCACTGGAATTTGGTGCACTTGAGAAGTGAGGAGGCTTGGGGTGGTTATCAGATATGACCCGTCGGGCTGGCCGAGAATAGTCTTCTCGACATACCATTGCTCCTGTAGGCCACCCAGTTTACCTATAGGTACGTTCTTGCAGGTGTGAGGAGGAATGATAGTGTCCGAAGCCACTTGAGCAATCGTTCTCGCTCCATTTTTCCGCAGTCTTTGCTTACGGTGCTTGTTCCGTCGATGGGATAGCGCTCGTATAAAACTGGAGTCCGCTCCTCGGCCAAAGACTCTGAATTGCGATGAATATTCCTCACTTGATGATGAAGCTGGTAGGGTAAATCCTGTCTTACCCAGATGAATGGAAGAGCCTTCCTTGGTGTCCCTGTTAACGCAGAATTCGTAGTTGACTTGGGTGTCTTCCCCGAGTAGTAAGGGAGAAGTCATCCCTGGAACTACGTAGCATTTGGAGGTCATGTGGATCCAAGGACCCTCGCTCGACTTAACGAACAAGGGAAGGTGTACATAGCCGGAAATCTCGAAACCATTGGTGAGTTGATAGAGTTTCATCTTAAGTCCCTGCTTAACTATCGGACGTTCCGCTACTGGCAGCGAGAAGAGAAATTCTTCTGATACCAAGGAGATGTCAGCTCCCGAATCTATCCTGGTTTTCATCAGGGGAGCATGCCTACGGGCTACTGCAGCATTAATGGATAGAGCGGCGACCCCGATTGTGGATCTACCTTCTGTGTGTTTCCTTACTGGCGATAGCGTGATCACCTGAGGTAGGGGCTCCTCTTGCTCGAGAGGTGGATAGATATCTTCTACTCAGTGAGTCTCAGATTTCGTAGTTTTGGCGGAAGCACTATATACGTAGTGGTCGAACTTGACATCTTGTCCCACTCTTTCAGCTTTTCAGTAGATCGAATTGATCGCGTCTTCAAAAGGAGGTGAGACTGACTGGTCAGCTTCGTCGATCTCTATCCCCTCTGCATTAGTCCTGCGTAAGAGGACGGGATCCTCCGGGTTCAAAGATGGGAGAGGGGAGGACCAGTGTGCGTCCTCTGCGTCTTCGCAAGAAGGTTGTCTGGCGTCTATGTACGTGGCTCTCAGGATCTTAGCTTCCGCTTGTAGGGCTTTCGCCCATTCGTACGTACGACTAGCTTGTTCGACATTATCTAATACAAGGACGCAATAGGCTTCAGAGTACTTAATCTCCTCAACGTCACTAGCAGGAATGTCATGAGACACGTCTATTTGATTCACGGATCGTTTAACCTCCCACTCTTTCCATCTTGCACAGTCTCTGTCATAATGGTACGGGCTACCGCATACCTTACAAGGGCGAGACGGTTTGTTTCTGCTGACAACGGAATCGTCTCTGGGGAATTTCGGTCCGTTGGGGGGTCTCCTTGGGGAGGGTTGCTTCCTGTCTTGCGATGCTGTGAATGCGGAAGATACTAGCAAATTCCCATTGAGAGTCGAAGCGGGGTTTTCGTTCATCATAGAGCGGTCACTTTCTGAAAGAATCGTCGATGGTTCCCCTTCACCTGAGTAAGCTCTTCTGGAGACTTTTGGGACTAGACTGGCATCTCGATGTGAGTATCTTGAATCCGACAGTTTCGCTAGATTGATCAACTCCTTGGACTTCCGATTCATGTCGTTAACGAATCCCGTAATGGTGATGTCAGGATCGTCTAAGTGGAGGAGCATGCTCCAACTCGACGGAGCCTTCAGCATGACCACTTCTATCTCCTCCATAGGGTCTTGTAAGGAAGTAACAACATGCCGGTGCAGGATAATTCGGCGGTATACGAACTCGTAAGGTGTCTCATGTTCATGCCCTCGCTGACGATATTCCTGGGAATCGTACTTATTCTGTAATTCCACCCGGAAAGCTGGTGTGAAGAAGTGGTCTTTGATTCCTTCAAGAAAATGCCACCAGCTTTGCATCAGCTTCCTTTGTAGGTCGACACTGATCAGGGTCCACCACTGCTTCGCTCGACCTGAGAGACGTAAGTAGGCGCAAGCACCAAGATCTCTGTTCATTGAGGGACTCATCCGAGCAAGGCAGGACATTTCGTGTATATATCCTAACATAGTATCATCAGAGCCATCCCAGGTGGTCAGTTTAGACTGAGGAAACTTCAAGTCAATATACATTTCGTCTCTAGTCCTAGAAGGCTTCCTTTCTAGGTCAGAATTCGGTGTTAGGAGAGAGTCCGCCCGTGTGGGAGGTTCCTTTCGGTGCAAAGGCAAATCTTCCGGTGGTCATCGCGGATTCCTATCCTTTGGTCGCTTGCTCGAAGAGGACGATGCGGAATCGTGGCTTGAAGGTGGCCCTCCACCGGAGGCTCTGGTCTTTCATGTCGATGGATCGGGGTTTCCTTGAGGCTTAGTTGAAGGAACGGGGGAATTCTGATGATGGGGAGGCGAGCTTTTTGGTAAGTCCCATTGCCCTAGTTTGAGGTTGCTAGGAGATAATGAGGACGGTTCCTGGGAGCGGGGAGCATTAGGTTGGCGTGATGCTTTCCAGCTTGAAGTTTGTCGGGAAGGGTAAGTGGCTGTTATCACTTCGTTCGCAGCTTCCGTCAGGGGAATGGCCGCGGTGCCTGTGGCTGGTCTGTAGATGGCTTTCGCCTTTCCTTTAGCTGTAACGGAGGTATTGCGCGTAGGTTCCGCGGCTGACAGGGCAGGCAGCTCGAACAAGGGGTTGCGGTAGCTAGTCCGTGCAAGGTTCGAACCAATCGCGTCGTTCTCGTTGGGGCTGACTACCTCTATAGTGGGTAGGCCATCTCTCGGTCGGACCTCGTCGCTGGTTGAATTTCGATTAGCAGATGGTTCTTTATCTACTAACTCTTCCACTTCCTCATCTGATTCTTCATCTAATCCCTCTACTAGTCCTTTGAATAGTCGGTCGATGCGGCTGAAAGATTCTTGCGTGAGAGGCAAGAGCCTGGACGTAGCATTTGACGGGGGCACCGTGAAGCTAAGGGCCCGTTCGGTGACACACCCATGGGCCCATGGGGATGGGGCAGGAGTAGCCGTCCTGCCATTTATGGTAGGTCGCGGTCTGAACAGCGAATCCACCCCATCACCACCTGTTCGGATGGCACAGTGGGGTGATTGCGCATGTCACGATTTCGCACTGGCCACATCGCGTCCTCTTTCTTTGTGTTCTACCTCTGTACTATTCTCAATATTACTCCTTCCTCTATTCTGCTATCTTCTGTCTTCTATGGCTGAGTCTGTCCCACAAGCTGCAGTTCCAACACCTGATCCGGTTAATGCTGTGATCATCCCAGATGTTGCAGGGCAGGCTCTTTGGAAGCCGGCTGATGACCTTGCATTGGTCAATGCCCTGGCAGTTCAGAAGGCTGCAGGCCTTCAATCTGATAGTGGGTTCAAGACTACTGTCTGGACCTATGTATCAAAGGCTGTTTGGTTGTATGGTCAACGTCTTGGTGGCACCAAAACATCTGACAAATGCAAGGAGCATTTCCGAACTGTAAGTCACTTTGCCCTTCACATAATAGCATTTGCTGATTATATTCAAGCTCAAAGGCCATTACTCGGTTGTGAAGGAGCTTTGGGAGGCGTCAGGGTTTGGTTGGAATGATGTGGAGAAGAAGGTTACTGCTACGGATGATGTGTGGAAGGATTACATTGCGGTGAGTGGTTTTCAGTTGTACGCAGTTGGATTTACTGAATATTTGTGTGAGTAGAAGCACTCTAAGGCTACTATGTGGCAGACATGGGCCTTTCCACTCTATGACAAGATCGATTCCCTTGTTTTTGGTGTTGTCGCTATGGGTGCAAATGCCTATCACCCAGGCCAGACAACTTCTGACGGGTCCCCGAGTCCTTCCTCCACCCTTATCAATGACTCCTCTTCCAGTTCTGAGAACAGTAATTCCAATCTGGGCTCTGCTTCTACCTCCCGCTGCTGTCAACGTGCTGATTCTGACTTGCAGGGTGAGGGCTTGAGTAACTCTCGAGATGCTCACCCACATGTTCGCCCTTGTACTGCTGATGCAATGTCAGCTATGGCGGCATCTCTCCAGGCTGTCTCACAATCCCTCAGTTCCCCACCCCCTGACTCCAGTCCCTCTCGCCGTCGACGAGCCACGAAGATGCTCATTGAAGATCAGACATTTGATTCCGACACAGAGGAGGATGTTCTCAATCTTTTTGTTGAAGACTCTGCTTCAATTGATATCTTTATGGAGCTTCCGACTGCTGAGAAACGTGCCCGTTTCATCAGACGCCGCCTTCAGAAGTAGGTTTAAATTTGACTGTTATCCTAGTGTAGATCTGTTTAATATCTAGTATCCCCCTTCACGTATCATAGCCAACTCTTGCTCCTGTTCCTCTCTCGTATACCTCTGATAATCCTCCCACATTCTTGCTGCCATTTGATCCCTTCTCTCCACCACTCCTTGTACTACTCCACCTTCATTTTCCAACCATTGTGTAGCGTCAATATTATTTTGTTGATTGCTGTTACCATGTCTGACTGTTGGCAAAGTGATATTGCTAGGATTGTAAATGCGAATGAAGTTATGAAGTGCACAAAAGGCACAGATAATGATAATCTTGGCTTGGGTTTGGATATCAAATTCAGGGGATGCTGTCAAAATCCTGAAGCGACGCTTGATGATTCCAAATACACGTTCAACAACATTGCAAGCCATTGCATGTCGGAGATTGAACAATTCCTCTTTGTTCCGTGGTCTATAGTGTTTAAGCTTGAACATATGAATATTGAGCTCCAGATAACTGACATACCTCTGGTTAGAACCAGCTTGTGCCCATTCCTTCAAGTGATAATGTACACCACAGTAAGGAACAAGAAGCATATCACATGATGGAAAACCCGCATCTGCAAGCATGTAGGTTCCTGGGGTAATATCCAAGTCCTGACCACGAGCGTATTCAAAGATACGTGAATCAGATGCACTGCCTTCCCAGCCTGGAAGTACATAGGTAAACTTCAGATCCCAGTCTACGGCTGCAAGAACATTCTGAGTCAGTGTCCCCTTGTGATTGCGATTGGGACCAGTCATTGTGGCATCGGGAATCCAAAGATCATCAGGAAAAACCCCCTTTTATAATTAGTGCTAATTAGAGCTCACCCAACTTTAATTGCTCTAATTGACTGCTAATCAATCTAATCTTTCTCAATTTTCTAATAATATCTAATGTGAATATTATAATAGCTAATTTAGTATTTATTGTTTAATAATTTTGCCAATTTTACTAATCCTTTCTATTATTTATTATTTTACTAACCGCAAAATAACTGAGTATTTATTATTAGATAAATTTACTAATTCTACTAATTATGTATATTGTCTCTTAGTGTACTAACTATAAAATAACTTTGCTAACCATATCATAATTGAGTGCTTATTATTTGATAATCTTGCCAATTTTACTAATCTTATATATTATTTCTTATGTTTCTTATTGTACTAACTGTGAAGTAATTCTACTAACTCTAGAAAAAGTCAGTACTTACTGTCAGATAATCTGATATATTCTCACTAACCTTACATATTGCTTCTTATTCTAGAATAACCTTGCTAACTATAGGACAATTGAGTGCTTGTTATCAAATAATCTTACCAATTCTACTAATTTTGTATATTGTTTCTTATATTTATCATTATGCTCTCATAGTTGTGAAACAATTGTATTAGCTATAAAACCATATTATTTAAGGTTTATTCAAGCTGGATAACAATATTGAATGTATCTTTGCTAGTGAAACCTTTTATATATGTTACATTGCTCTGATATAGTATCATTAAACTATAACCTAGAAGCTATTCTGTTATAATTGAAAATATCACCAAAGAAATATCTACAAATTAGTACTAAATTGACACACTCATTTGCTATCCACACTTTGAGATATCTTATAGAGCTAAGTCTCTACTGTTTACCCCTATTTTTATTATTACCATACCCTTATTTTACAACTAAAATCTATAACTTATTTCAATATTTCTTACTATTCTCTTTTCATGAGGTTTCTGTGTTGCCAATATGCTAAAACTGACCTGCAAAGAATAGTCCATATACAAGTTAATTATATATTATGGTAGGGTGGTGCTTTATAAATATCTGATGTTGAACTGATACTCAGACAAGCTACCTATTGAATTCCTATAATGATAATTCTGGAGTAGCTAATACAGTATCCATGATTTTGACATGTGAGCATGATATTCAGAATCTCCTTGAAAATCTGGTGTTGTTGTGCACGCAATAGGTAGGGTAGTTAGAGGCAACAAAGACAATAAAATTGATAAGTAGACTAGACGAATACATGGCTTTTTATACTAAATCCGGATGGATTTTATGGCCGAAACAAGTAGCAAATAGGAGGACACGGAAAGCGTAAGAAACACATTGGAAGACAGACGGGAAAATGGGAGCGAATGGGAATAAAGCAAACCAGAGAAAATGGGACGAGAAGATATGAGGAAAGGATTAAGAGAGTCCGAATGAAAAGGCAGAAGGTATAAGAGGATAAGACGGAAGCAAACCTGAGCACCTTCCTAATCCGGAATGATCAGGTCCGGATGAGGTCAGCGCTGGCTGCAGCCGGATCCTCAGTGCGGGCGGATGCACCATGTCCGGATGCGGGTCATGCCCGGATACACATTGTGTCCGGATGTGGATTGTGTGCGGATGCACTACAATACCGGATGGTGCATGTGTCCGGATGCCTCGGACGGTGTATTACAACATCTGGTTCTAATGATATATAATATGTCCCTATAATGTAGAGAAACAGCAAGGATTCTCTATTTCTAAGTTGCTTAGGTGATTGAAGATAATCTAGGACTAATCTAATCATATCTCATGTTCCTGTGCTCCGATCCGCGCCATTGAGAGTGCATCGGAAAGCCCCGGATCATGGCTTTCCAACGCCGTCTCAAGCGCCCTGCCACGTCGCCATCCTCTCTCTCTCTCTCTCTTTCCTCTCATTTACTCTTTCCTTTCCTTCCTTCTCCTCTTCCCTATCTATGCAGATCATATCTATAAATAAGGTGAGCTTTGATTTACTTCAGTTTATCTCTCACTAACTTGCTTCTCAAAAGCACAGTGCTTATTTCAGAAGACTTGTATGTTCTAACTCATTTCTTTTTCTGATCTGCTTACCATCCTCAACAGTCACTTCTATTATTACTTAACTCACCAGTAGTGTTATAGATTAGATTTTTGGTAAATAACATAGAGTAAATCTGTAATAATAGCTCAATTATCAGTGCTTTTTCCAACTATTTTCAATTGTGTGATAGTCTGAGTGCTAGGAACTAACTCTCATATCATCCAACTGCTCCTAATTACATCTAATTAGCTCTAATTGCATCTAATACTAATCTAACTTACCTCTTATTAGCTCTAACTGAGACCTAATAGGCTCTAATTAGACCTATATATTTTGCGTTATTTTGACACATGTCTAAATAGACCCAATTAGAGATATTCTTCCTATTGCACTTAATTCAATATAATTAGCTCTAATTAGAGATGGGGGTTTTCCCTGATGATAGAACTGGGATCCATCAAGAGCAGAGCGGACATGCTGAAAGTAGGGATAGAACTTTGGGTTATCTTTGATTTGAGATGGAACTTCATCAGATGGGAGATGAACAAGTGTCTTGTAGAATCCAGTCTCGACGATAAGATTCAAAATACGGTGGAAAATACTGAAAAGAATATAGTTAAGTGAGATAAGCAAAGAGAATCTGATGTACCTGCTAACAGTACTCTTGCTATGCTGAAACCGCTCCTCTATATATGCATATGACATTCCTGTTCGGCCCATGTGCAAGAATAGAAGAAGTTGTTCTTCGGCAGAGATATATCTTGAACTATGAAGACCAAACTCCCGTAGCTTTCGGACAAGCTTCTGGAAGGCATCCTTTGACATACCAGACTGCTCTTGGAAGCGCTCAGCATGCCCAGACCAGAGCTCATCAAACCAACGCTGACCTGTGAGGATGGAAGTATATTTTGGTGTAGGAGATGCTGTGAACTTGAATGCTGCTGTCACAGCACCAACCATTGCTGCAAATACAGCAGTTTTATGCCTCTGAAGCTCACTTCCCTTTGTTTTCTTGACTTTAGCTGCTTTTCCTGCTTCATGACAGACCATGATGATGGGTAGAAGTGTCTTTGTTCTGCTATCTACATGTACAAAGAGGCATTGGTCACCTTGTGACCTGTCATGACTCATCCGTGACATAACCGCCCTCAAACCCACTGAACCCACCAGCACCCACCCTCGGGCAGCCCGGAACTCTGCCCCATCCCCATGGGCCCATGGGTCGTGTCACCAAACGGGCCCTAAGTGTTCTTCCCTCAGTTCTCACATTCTCCGAGGCCTCTATCCCTTCGAGATACTTAGGTAATAACGCTTGCCTGGTGTCCATTCACATCAACCATTTGTTGACTTTCTGTTGTACCGATCTCTGGTTGTAGGAGGAATCGTAAAAGCTTGATTGGGTGGATGCAACTATACTGCCTTCAGTTAGTCCGAGGTGTAGCTTCTTCCTTTCGAGGATTATCTCTAATCCTTGTCGGAGTCTCAATTGTACTACTATGAAAATGTCAAAAAGGATGCTCTTCGATGAGGAAGAGCTGAGGAGGGAGAGAAGGTCGTCGAAGGGAGAGAAGGTCCAGTGGTCCCCTTGACCTTCTAGGTCCAGGAAGCCTTGGACCACGTTCTCTACTAGCTGGCAATAGCTCTCGATGTCGTGCCAGTAGTCATTAGCTAATGCGTACTTCCTTTCGCCTCGTCTTTTTCCCGCAGACTCTATGACGTCAGGATCTTCGAGCATCTTAAGGATGATGTCTCAGATGTATATCAAAGAAGAGTGGTCGGCTGAATCTGACTGTATCAACTCCCTAACGAGGGATCAAGCTTGGTCTGGTTGCCTCAGGTGCATGGGGGGACGACCTTTGACTAGAAGTTTGCGGAGGTTGTGCTTGATGTGAGAATTAACCCGTTTCCCATCTGCCCTAGAGCATAGCAGTTGATCTTCCGGGTTAGGGGCATCTCCCACTTCTCTAGTTAAGACGTCCTTGGGAGGCAACTGTGGAGGGGTGCTGGTAGTGGAGAGAGGAGAGGCAGAGATTGAAAGTGTCGAGGTTTGGGGCACATGTAATGGTAATAAGTCGGAGGTAGGGGGAGCGATTGGATCCGGTGGATTCGAAGAGAAGGTTGATATTGACGTGTCTCTAGTGAGACTGCCAGGCATGCTAATCTCTTCCATAGATTGTTCCTCCGGTTGAGGAAACTGTAGTTCTAACGCGTTGTGGGTGAGTGATCGAGACGGATCCATCGCTCGTACTGAGAAGTCTCTGTTGGGTACTAGTCGCGTTCCCAGTGCGTCCACCAGTGTAAAGTCTGCTTCCAGGCTTTAAAGGTAGGCGATACGCACTCAGCTGTATCCGACAGAGATTCGGAATAGAACTCCTATGAAATGACGGAGATCTGACTATAGTTAGGTTGTCGAGGTCCTAGCGAGGACATGACAGCGCAGAGAAGGTGGTGGGTTATATTCAAGAAGTTCTAACTACCCTAATAGGAAGGAGTGACTATCTAGGGTCAGGAATAGAAAGTATAGAGAGGGCGTTTAAAGTCCATCATAGCGAGTGAATAAAGGATTTCGAGTACTACCAAAGGGTCCGTAACATGAGGAGTGTCTCAGCAGTGAGTGGAGTGCTAGAGACCTGAGCACTGGTGAGGATTGAACAAACAGTGGGTCAATATGATAAAGGCAATGATCATAGCCTTGTACTGCTGGTCAGTAAGTGTGCCACCAGTGGTGGCATATTCCGATTTGAGTCATTGGAGTTCGAGTAACGTTGGATGAGGATTTTTATCCATGCAGTAAAGGTTGTTCATTAGTTGTAAAACTTCAACCTGGACAAGATCACCTTGGCTGTCAAAAGTCTCCGTTACAATCTTCCAACATTCATCTGCTTTCATCTTTGATGAGATCTTCAGCTTGAGCAGTTCCAGTAGCATCTGGAAGAGAAGGGTCTTGATGGTTGCATGACCAGACTCATACGCATCTAGTGCGTCTTCGTACTTCTCATCAGCATCTGGATCTACGCCGGGGGCTGTTGGAGGTTGAGGTTCTTTGGCGGTACCATTAAGGTATCGTTTTAACCTCTTGGCCAGGATAGCTGAGGTGACCTGCACTGGGCTGGAAACCAGATTCTAGGCCCAATAAAAAGGTAAAAAATCAGTCATAAAATGTAATAATTTTCAAGCAACTTTCTAGTCAAAAAAATGAAATGAAATTCAAAGTTCTTACAACATTTTGTGCATTCAAAAAATAAATATAAAACTTTAAGTTTTTAGGATAGAAAAACTGTGTTGTGAGTGGGAATTCACAGTTTTATGCTTCCTATTTTCTCAAATTTTTATTGAATTCTTGTTTTCACAAAATGTTCTAAGAACTTTCAGTTTTATTTCATTTTTTTGACAGAAAAAGTTGCTTGAAAATTATTACATTTTATGACTGATTTTTTACCTTTTTATTGGACCTAAAATTAGGTTTCCGGCCCAGTGCTGGGACTTATAGAGGACCCAGTTCAAGCCATCTTCAGACAACTTCAGTACCTTCAGATTCTCACTGAAACCAAGGGAGCTAGACTGTTCGCCGGGGCCCATAACCTGTGAACGCAGAGGATTGATCTATTGAGATAAGAATGCTCTTCAGTCGGATATAATGGTAGATTGACTGATATATTGTAGATACCTATTGAGATAAGAACTATGGTAGTTGTCAATACAATGAAGGTTACAAATATAAAGATATACGTACTGCTCTTCAGTCAGATATAATGGTAGATCGACTGAAGAGACAGTGAGTCATTGCGAGAGCTATGACCGATCGTGCATGTATGAAAAAGGGAACTATGGATCGGAAAGAAAATAGATGCTTGGCGTCCAGTATCTACGCTTATATTCCAACACATGTTGTCGCAGAAACCTGACTTGGTTTACAACCAGCCTCAACTTTGCATAGAGTTGTTACCATTTCTGAAGAATGAAGAAGAATTGTTCTATATACCTGGACTTGCTGGGGTACTTGTACCATAATGCAATTTCATGTCTGATCCTAAACTAGGGTTATCTGTATTTTACATTTTACATCTGCTTCTTCCTGTAAAATATCATTATTTTTTGTACTGTTGAACTCACAGGGACTTTCTGAGCAGAGTGATACCCTCAATATTTCTCTCATATTGCTTCATAAGTTCCAATGCAAGGTTTTATGTTTGCTTTGTATTATGTGACTTACTCACCATGGGAAAAAGACAACTTTGTATTGAGGATAACAAAGATATTTGTATTGTGGTAACAAAACTCTATGGATGAGACTATATATATCAAATCCCAACTATATGGGACGGTTGAGGCACCTATGAGCTTGCATTGAGTAGATGAGTCTAACACTTCTTTCTGAAAGGGAAACGGAGCAAAACTGACCAATCTATAAGCTAATTTCCGAAATTTGTCAGTTATACAGTACAACAAATATGGAATATAAGAGTCATTTCACCACCGATTTGGATGTGGAAGACAGCATTGGATTTGCACTGCAGAGATGAACCCAGGCATGTGTGAAAGACCTCACGCTTCAAGGTATGAGGTGAAAGAGCAGAATGGTAGCTCTGTTAGTGATGAAACCTTTATACAAAACCTGTATGAAACCAGACGTTCAAGCTCAAACATCGCAATTGGTGCAGATTTGACCTCATAATAGCATGAATACCATCTGAGCATTTGGTTTATGAGCATTTAGAGGTTCGTAATGGGCATTAAAAGGTTCATAGTGGGCGTTTAGAGGTTCATCGTGGGAGTTAACATAGCAGGGATTCAGCTCTGGCATCAGTGATGCCAGGGAAAGAACATTGAGGAAATATCTTATCTGTTGACATAATGTTCACTAAAAAGAACACAGAAAAAACATGTAAAATATTTCTATCAATATTTATTACCCTATTTTTACAATATTTTTGACCAAAGTATATGCCTATATAGGAAAGTGGTGGCATTTTCAAATCATGAAATACCAACCTGAGTGTCCAAATAAGACTCTAAATAGTCACCTGTGTATCTCAGTATGCCATGTAGCATTAATAGTAATGCAAGAAGCAGCTATTTTCCCTAAATGAGTGAACTAAGTGTCTGTTCTCCTAATTAAATATTGGAAGAACATTGAAAGAAAACATTTAAAATATTTTGCACAAAAATCTTTTTAAAAAACATCGTGAGAAACATAATAAATATTTCCTCAATGTTCTTTCCCTGGCATCACTGATGCCAGAGCTGAATCCCTGCTGTGTTAACTCCCACTGGTATTCATGCTATTATGAGGTCAAATCTGCACCAATTGCGATGTTTGAGCTTGAACGTCTGGTTTCATACAGGTTTTGTATAAAGGTTTCATCACTAACAGAGCTACCATTCTGCTCTTTCACCTCATACCTTGAAGCGTGAGGTCTTTCACACATGCCTGGGTTCATCTCTGCAGTGCAAATCCAATGCTGTCTTCCACATCCAAATCGGTGGTGAAATGACTCTTATATTCCATATTTGTTGTACTGTATAACTGACAAATTTCGGAAATTAGCTTATAGATTGGTCAGTTTTGCTCCGTTTCCCTTTCAGAAAGAAGTGTTAGACTCATCTACTCAATGCAAGCTCATAGGTGCCTCAACCATCGAGAAAGGTGTGTATTTACAGACCCAGTCTTCATAAACAAGGTGAGGGGGAGTGAAAGTGGAAGAGGGGAAGAGCAGGCAAAAAGCCTCTGATATCAGCAAACCTACAGTGAATGTGACCAAATTGCGCTGTTTGCAGTAGAATGGACCTCATTAGAGCAAGCATGCACTCAGAGGGGCAAGGGGGCAGTGGGAAAGAGTTCACTGAGGGGGGTTCAGGGCTCAGTGAAGGTTGGTCCTTCAGTGGAGGGCAGAACTCACTGGTATGGTAGATTTCAGTGAGATGCATTGGTTCACTGAGATATGGACCTTGCTAAGGGAGGGGGAGATTGAAAGTGGGTTGGTTCATCAGTCGCTGCACTAGTAATAGCATGAGATGGTAGTAATATATAGAAGCTTGTAATGTAATATGTTTTGTGTTGTTGAATAAGATGATATATGGGCAATGTGGTGTGATGGGAGACAGTTTTGAGATAAGATGCCCATTGGGATATCAGGGAGAGGGTCCATGAAGTCTTGAAACTGAGAATGTATTGCATTCACTTAATGATGGTAGATGTTGGTGGATAGTAGGTATTAGGGGAAGGGGATTTGGAGGCTCAAAGTCTAGTCACTCTAGTGGTGGCTTCGGCTTCACACTTGCAAGCAGTCAATTCACATTTGGAGGAGCTGCACTCTTGAGGAACAGCCACTATATTTTAACAAAGAATAATTATATATTTGCTGTGATTTCCTATTCTACTTGCAGCAAGAATTTGCTTGCAACTCACAGCGAGAATACACTTGCAACTTGCAACTGGCAACAAGTGCCTGCTCAAGCTTATGACTTGTGACTGGCAGTGAGATCACATTTGCAATGAGTACAGACCCAACCTGGAAGTGATCAATCCTAATTGGGCAAGGACACTAAGCATGTTGTGAGTTGCTCAGAGATAGCTTACTACTTGCAGGCTGGATAAAAATATATCACAGCACTAGTGCAAGTCAATCATCAAGTGCAAGTGCAAATGCGAGTGTGAGTCAATCAAGTGCAAATGCAAGTCAGTCTTGTACAAATGCGAACCTGCTGATCACCACAGTTCTCCTCCAAATCCTCCTCCCTAATCCCTATTCCCCTTCAACATATACTTATTATCAAGTGAAATTGATATTGTTCCATTCTCACAACTTTGCCAACCCTCTTCCCAATGTCCCACTGGGCATCTCACCTCAAAACCCCCTTACATCACTCAGCATTACTATATATTGCTCTTTTTGAAAATTTATTTTTTGCATTTTTGTTTTACTACCTACTTGCTACTATCCCATGCTGCCACCAGTGCAGCGAGCCATAATCTACTGATGCAATTGGTAAACTCACCCACTCACACTGCATCCCCTTTGCCCTAGCAAGGCCCATACCTTAGCGAACCAATGCATCTCACTAAAATCCACCATTCCAGTGAGTTCCGCCCTCCACTGAAGGACCAACCTTCACTGAGCCCCAAACCTCCCTCAGCAAACTCTCTCCCACTGCTCCCTTGTCCCTCTGAGTGTGTACTTGCTCCAATGAGGTCCATTCTATTGTGAACAGTGCAATTTGGTTGCATTCACTGTATGCCCATTCTATCACTAAATAGGCTTTTTGGGCAACTTTGTTCACCCGTAAATGGTGTCACTTTGCAACTGCATGGTGTGCTTTTTCTTTGCTTGCATAGATCTTAAACCCATAATCTCAGTGCTCTCATTATTCTTTGACAAAGATAATTTCCCTTTAACAGGATAAAGTGGAAACCAGAATCTGTCAGCATACTTAAATAAGGGGATTGAGTGAGCATGGATCAAGCCTATCTGAGTGGTGTTGTTGAGGGTACAGTAGGCCCATGCAAGATATCTGGAGATAAATAGGTAAGTGGTTAGAAGGATCTGCAGTAGAAATGATCAGCATTATGTAAAAATAATTAAAGCTTAGTATGCTAAAACTATGAGTCTGCCACTCCTACTTTTCTGATCACTAGTGCATTTTGACTTTGACTGCTAACTGTAGCCTTAAATTTTTCTCACAAGTCATTATCCCACATAGTCCTAATGTATTTAAGTTATCTGACACATCTATCTATCTATAGCATATTATGTCTGCACAAGAATACAACTATTTCTGTGACTGTATTGTTGTGCATGCAATTGTCAGTGGTAAGGCAGAGAAGTAGATTAGATAGTGAACATAAAGTAAATATATATAGGTTTTTATATATATTTAGAGTGTGAGTGGAGCAGGTGCAGTATAAAGAAGACAGAAGATGGAAAACATAGAATAAGACATAAGAATGTAAAATACTTGGAAGTTGTAAGTACAAGCTTGGAATGAGCTTGGTAGCAGACTTGATGCAAGCTGATGTGAGTCTAGAACTATGGATGTATGATTCAGGATGAAAAGAGTATGGGAGCTCAGGGAGATAGAAAATAGAATAAATAATGATGAAAAGAATGCAGAATTACCCAAAGGTATAATATCATGCTCTAATTGGGAATTGGTGGACTTAGTGTTGTAAATGAGAAACTACAACAGACTGGGAATGTTATTGTCAGGGAATACTCAATAAAGTTAGCAAAAACACTTACACAAAGCATTGATCATACCAAAAACCACAATTTTCTGAATCTTTTAACACTTTTTTGAGTACACTGCTAGCCCTGCCATCAGACTCTTTCCAAAGTAATGGAAAGGATAGACTTGAACTTAATTTACTCAAACAAAATGTGAAAATATCCTCTCAGACTGAGTCTTCAAAATATCATAATGACTTAGAGACACTTGCTCCTGACACTAATCTAGGTAATCCCCTTTCAGAAGTGAGTTTCAACATTTTAATTATATTTGGCTGATTGTATTACCTTTAGCTATTGTGTTGAGTCCAATAGCAGAACCTGATGAGAATTCTGTCTCCAACTCTATACCTCTTCCACCTCCAAGTGATGACCTCAATGATGATCAAATCAACAACAACATAGGAACACAATATCTACACAATATTGGTGTTAGTGCAGTAGATGAGCTCTTTGAGTTGAGACAACCCCAACCAACTTTTGCTGACCTCAAAATAGCAAAGGCATTTATTGATAAGCTTAAGACTGCTATGTTGGATAACTCAAAATTCTCTGCTGATACCATTAGATATTTACAAAATAAACTTTCTAAAAAACTACCTAATCTATCTAACCCTTTCCTCCATCTTTCTATTGATCTCTATCTGGCAACAGAGAATGCTTTGGAATCAACATACAGTGGTGTTTGTGATGCTATCTGTTACTGTTTTCCTAAACACAAACATAAGATTTTATCATTAGATCAGGTCAAACAGTATATTGCTGACTTTACTAATATTTATCCTATTTATAAGAACATATGTATCAACTTGTGTCTCACATTTACAGGCCCTTTCAAAATGCTTGATAGCTGTCTAACTTGTCATAAACCTCACTACAACTTGAAATATCTTGCCATTGTGGTAGAAGGTTCAATCTGTGGCCATTGTACAATAAATAAAAAGTGAAAGGTCAAGTGACCAGAAGATCATAGATTGAAGATTGAAGGGAACAAGACAATAGGGTGGGAAGTGAAACAGATATGAGAGAAGGGTGTTGATAATGAACATGGTGCCTATAGGACAGGAAATTCAATATATGAGATGACAAGATACTTAACTATAGACTTACACCAATAACATAGTGGGCAGGAACCTTGACAATGTTACCTAGGGTTTTGGATACAAGAGCTAGATGATTTAGATAAAGACTGAGTGAGGAAGAGAAGATGATTTGTTGTTTCCCCAATGTAGATATTTATACATAAGAAGGTCCTCTCAAGCTATACTCATGGCCAAGAACCCTGCAATGAATCATAAACTGAGGAGATTGAAAGGTCTGCACAGAAGACAATGCAGAGAGCAAGAATATAACTATAAATAGAAGACCTGCCTAACAAGGAAGGAGTTTGACCAAAAAGGAAAGTGAGGGGAATTGTTCTATAGGTCTGACTTTCAAGATGTTTGATTCTACTAAGACATCTCAAGCAATGACTTGGTGTGATGACTGGGTGACCACCAGACTGATATTGATCCCTTACCTCAAGAGGAAGTGTTGAGCCTACCCCAAACATCTGCAACCTATATCCTGAGTGTCATTTGTATTATCTAGGCCTGTTGAGAAGGTAGGTATAAAATGGGGACAATTATTTAAGTAAAATGATCAAGAATAAGAGAATGAAAATGAAATTGAACTGCTGCAAATGGGGAGATGTAACCTATTGCAAAAATTGATATACCATACTATTATTGATTCTTATTTGGTCAATTCAATCAGAATGATTGGTATTGATATTTGTTTAGGTAATTGGATTGGATTATGTGAATGGACAAATGTGTTCAACTGATATGCTTTTGAGGATCCTGGTGACTGCTGCTAGGAAAGGATAATAGAATTTATATTCTCAGCTGTTTTTGTGTCTGGTCTGGGGCTTTGACATAACTACTACCACACTATTTTTCACAGAAAAGAGAAGATTTTATATCAAACCTTTTTAACATTTTCAATTGTAACCTAAGTTCAGACATTGATGCAATCATCAAAAAGTATATTAGAAATGTAGTATCATTCAGAATTTACCAAGAAACTTCACAATGCTGCAGCTCAGAGGCACTCTATTGATGCCTATAAAGACATTTTCAATAGCTCAGATTATTTAGATGCTATTAACTGAGGTGATATTAATGATGACTTAATACTCTTGATAGCTTCTGTTGATGACCTGCAGCTTTATGCTAACAAAGAATCAAACTGCTAGGTTTATACATAGGTTATACTGAATCTCAATTATTCTCCTGACTGCAGGTCAAAGAAACATTGTGTTCTTCTAGGTGGTATCATACCTGGACCCAACCATCCAAAGAACCTTGATTTATTTCTCTTTGTGGGTCTCTATCACCTTGCTGCTATACAGCATAAAGGAGGTATCACACTCTGAGATATGGTAGCCCCAGATACCAATTCACAGCCTTGCTATCAATATAAAGCCCAGTCATATCTCATCTTTATAATAGAAGATGGTCCTAAAATAACAGCAATCAATAGATTAGTAGGTCACAGCAGGAAGTATGGTTGTTGAACTTACTGTCCAATGCCTGGTCAACACAAAAGTGAATCACCATACTATTTTTCTGCTGTATGAAAATCATTGAACTACAATATATCTGGATGTGACCATAAAAACATCAACTGTCACAGACTGAGCTTTGATGCTCACCAATTTGCCTTAGCTCCTAGTATAGGGTTAGGACTCAAGGGATTTCCCAGGGATTCCCCCTTGCTTCTATTGCCTCATGGCAAGTACACTTCCATTTGCTTTTATCCTTTTGTAGTTATAGTGTTCCCACACATATGCCTGCCATTGCTGAAGCTTCTCAGCTTCCTCCATTCTATTATTAGGTTAGCTTCTACTTCTTGCCTTCTGCCATCTTCTGCTGTTCCATCTGCCTTCCGTATCTATAGTTAGCATGCACTGCCTTAGTGCACAGACTATCTTAGCTAGTATAAGTAGTTGCCCTTTGTACAGGTCAAGCCAAGCTTGATCTATCCATCGCTACCAGTCTATACATCTCATAACGCTACCTTATCTTGTGTAGTCTCGGCTCTACTTGGGTACCTATAAGTTATAACCAGGGTTGGTTGCAACAACCATTTCTATTAAATCCTAGTTGATATTGGAGGAACTTGCTGATCTTGAGGCAATCTCATACACACAATTACAACAATAATCAGCTGGATACAGAAATTGTAAAGCTAATAATTTTTAGTAAACTTTTACTAAAATACCATCTTGGTATACTTACATGCTTTCCCCTTGATATCATGCACCTGGGTATAATTAACATTCCCCAGCACCTTTTGTGTTACATGCTCCTGGTACGAAGTACCTTTTTTCTCCTTCAGACATTTATCCCATTCTCAAGCTCCATATAACTACTCTTTGCCTGACCCTTTTCTTTTGCTCTTGCCAATCATTGTGGTCATAACCCTACAGCTTAACTCTCTTATTGGCCCCATTAGGTAGTTTCAACACTTCCCATGTAGGGGATCTATACCCATTTCTCCACACTTCTTTACTGATCAACTTCTCTTCTGTTGCTTCCTCTGCTCTCTCATCTTCTCACCAGGATCCCCTTTTTCATTGTTCTCAGTAGTACTTAAGGACCACCTGTAACATAGTGATATCCCAGACTGAATCTATGTGGATTTACCCTTGTAACTTCTGACCCTCTGCTTGCTCAACTCAGTCAGCTTCATCTGTGCTTGAGGCTTGCTAGAATCTGCAGACTCAAACCTCAGAGAACCATACTGAGTGACTTGAGTGAACTCTCATCTTAGGTTTAGGATAACTTATTCCCTATTCCTACTCGACATCTTTGACTTAGACTTTGACTATGTTACATCAGCTCTACTGCATAATATTTTGGAACTCTGGTATGGTACTATCAGAACCTTAAACAATCTAGAAAGACAACTTGGAACTGGGCAGTTCTAATTGACAATCTTTGGAAATTACATATTGAAATCATTGTACAGACAAGTTTCTATCTTCCAGGATCATTTGATCACCCACTATGGAATCCAGCAAAGAAGACTTCCTCAGGTCACAAGGCTTGGGAGTTCTTACTTTATTTCTATAGACTCAGCCCTGCTATTTTCCTCAATGTTCTCCCAGATTGCTACTAGTCAAACTTCTACAAGCTTGTCTGGGATATTCAAATCTTATACCAATGCAAAATCACTTCTGAAGATCTACAGATTGCTCACACTATTCTTGTTCAATTTGTTGAAGATTTTGAGCTGTTATACTACCAACAGAAAGACACTCATCTATATTTTATCCAACAGTGTATTTACCTGCTTGTTCACCTAGCCCCAGAGGCAACTTGTGTTAGACTACTAGGACTAACATTGCAATAAACACTAAAGTGATATTTTAGAGATATGAGCTCATAAGTTCATCAACACTCTAGTGCATTTACTAATCTCAGAGAGTGTGTCACTCAATATGCTTGTGTCAATGGAGTAAAGCAGTTCCTTTAGAGGTTAAGCATGTTTCAAAGGCTGTTGTCTGTATTTTATCTATGATATAAGGATATGGATCTTTTGCTTGTAGAAGCATACATCCATTATTGAGTAAGAGGAAGGTATGTGGTGGAGGTTTGTCATCTTCAAACTCTGGAAATATAGATTTAAGAAGGTAGTTGGAATATCATAAATCATTGGGCACAGTTCTCTTTGCTGAATGGTCAAATTGCACATCTAAGTCAGACCCAATTATCCTATTAAGTCTATCTTTCAAAAATCAGACTGTACTAACTAGTCTACTAACTGTGGCTAAATTCACTGCAGATTAATCTCAGAATCAATCTAAGTTAGAGTAAGCTTGGCAATTGAAGTCAGGGATGATTAAATTATCAGCTATTTTTACTGCTAAGTTTAGTTACATTCAATTGAACTAGAAGATATCAGAATTTTATAATAAGTCACTGCTTTAACTAGTTTGTATTAGAAAAATAGCAATCTAGCCTGAGAGAACAAGAATTATATAGATTATAGTAGTATATCAATAAAGAAGTTGAAATAGTAACTGCAAGAGGAGAGCTATCACAGATAAGTGGCTATAGGAAAAAAGAGCATAGGATGATGTTCATAGTCTTATAGACTGAGGAGAGGATAATTTCAAAAGATTAGTCTTTGAATATATTTATATTGACTTCCTAAGTTAAATAAATTTGAATATTGAGGTAGTCAAAAAGGAATCGTGTTTTGCCAGGATTGGCCTACTCTCCAAGTTGAGTGGACCACAACTTAGTGCAGAATTCCCAGCTCACTTACTGCGTGCGAGCCAAAAACATACTGTGGAAGACAATAATTTTGGGACACTATATTACCCATAAAGGCACAACCTATCTGCGGCATAGAGCCCGCTGTGACATACTTGACAATTTACACCATAAGTCAAAGGCTTTGTTGCCATTGTAAGGACTTAAAGCCTCGATCCTCTTGATGAGAGCATCCTGGACAGCAAGACCAGTTCCACTTACATGCTTGGATAATACACCACTACTGCCCCATTGACTGGCTTGTCGTAGGGCTTGTGTGGTTGCAAGTGGTTGGTGACAACAGCATTCAGCGACAAGAGTCTCCAGAGCAAGCTGATAGGTGGTATGATATACAAGGGTGACTCTTGAGAGTGGAATCTGGGGCAGCTCTCACATCTGCGACAGAAAAATAAAATTGAGATATGGGGGTTGAGAAAGACCAAAGTTAGAACATATATCTACCTATATATCACGAGACACTCTATCATTCTCATCGATGCGAGCATGAAGCCGTTTCATCTCAGTAGGCTTGGAGTTGGGGAGTGAAAGACTATTATATGATACTGTTAACCAGAACTATGATTGCAAGTAAAATCTATCTCACATATTCAATGTTTGGTTCACATTGTCTGCTACTAGTGCCATTTCACAGACCTGAACTTCGAGTTCAGTTTGTGTAGGTAGTTCACGATGAGGGGGGGCAAAGAATGTCAGAATTTCTTGCAATGTTTGAGGGCCATGCAGAGGGACTAAGTTGCATTTCTTCACATCAGTAAAACTACACCCTCATTTTGTGTACTTATTGTGCTTGTACAAGTACAATAAGTACAGAAAAGCACAAGTATAGCATTACTTGCATCATGAGGTACAATACTTGTGCAAGCACAAGTATTTGAAATAACAACTGCAAGCTCAGTGCAAGTACTGTGCACAAGTGCAATTTTAACTGTACAGAAGTACTATAATTGTGACTCAGCTACTCAAGCACAAAGTAAAGTAAAAAAACAAATATATTTAGATTTAAATATATATTTTATATATATTCACAAAAGTGGTATAAGTCTACTACTAGTATATCTTTCATAAATAACTTACCTACAGGTCTTGTTGCTTACTGTAGAGGGTAACAGGAGCCTAAACCTAGTGTTGAGATGCTCAGGCTGGAGCATGAGGTTCAAGTTACTTACGGAAGACAGTCACAATGTACATGTTGATCATACTAGTAAGATGCAGAAGTTATGCCTGCTAGCTCTCACAAATACAGACTATATAGGTATTGATACTAGCTCTTGCATCATCACATCCCATGGCGGGAGCCCAAGCTGCAAGAGGAACATGCTTACTTGGCCATCAATGGAACTGAGGGTGGTTGGAGGGTGGGATGAAAGCCACGAAGGGGTTGTGGGGTGAAGGAGAAGGGGGGCAACATATATTGTGTCAGTATGGTATTTAACTATCCCATTACACGGTTCACACGAATATACGAGGACGTACCTCGATTCAGCTCAACATAACATCTGGATAAGGGATGACTAAAACTTAGCTTGTTGAGTTCATGAGGTACGTACTGACTCATTTCCGATTAAGTGCCCTCATGAGGGCCATTGACTTACGAAGTTCGTCATTCTTAGTCCCCTCCCCCCACAGGCTATGTCTCAACAAGTTTCCAACTTCTTGCTGAACTTCAACATACACTGGGCCGGAAACCAGATTCTAGGCCTATGTCAGAACCATGCTAGAACCCTATCACGTGACATACCTAATCCCTACTAAACCCGATCCACACTAGTCAATTTCCAATTTGGCCCGATACTTCCGTATCCCATGTTCTCTTCCCACAGTCATTTCATCTGTCCACATTCGTATGCTCCCATCTTCCGTTTATTCTATTTACCCCCGACCCTCCGACTCGCCCTCCGCTTTATCTTTGATATCCTTTTACCCTTTTGCCTTTATCTGATCCATGGTCTCTTATCGTAGCTGATTCTTTTAGATAGTTCTTTACCACACATCTTTCCTTCCCAACATTGCCGATAGGCCTCCGATCATCAGCCCCGTAATATCTCTCTCATTTATCTCTTGTTTAATTACCTCGTATTCTTTCCTCCCATACCTTTCCACATGTCCTATGATTCTGACCCTGTCCCTATCACACCATTCGCACATCACTCCCCTTTGTATTTTCTCTAAGTCCTCTATTCCTTGTAGGAGTCTCGTAGTATAAATACTCGTCTCGCTCGCTGTATTTCCTTAGTACGAAACTCGACTTTGATTCGTCCTCATACCTCCGATCTCCATGTGATTCCCTACTCCTCCGACTAGGACTTGACTTCGGTTTAGTCCACCGTCTTAACATCTCTTTCTTTACTCGTCTTCTAGGACTTCCTAGTTGACACTCTGTAATCCGGCGAAATGTCCTAGTGACTATTCCAGTGTTCCTACTTACCTCTGTCTGCATCTTAGGTTTCCTACTTCCCCGACGTCTCCAACTTGCACTGTCTCTGAAATCCAGGGCTGTATCCTAGAAGGGCGCAACACATAAGTTGAAGCCAAGCCCATTCGTATTTGACTATCTACGTTACAGGTCCCGAGTCGCCGACCAGTCGCCGACTCATATCCCTACCCTTCCCTCACTCTCTCCTCCAAGCGACCTCCGCGTCGCTCCGAGATGGACTGTGACAGTAGTTTCGTACTCCTACTTCTGGGATACTCACTGTTTTATGCCCCAGACCCGCTCTGCATCTCATGCCCCAGACGCATCACCCCTATTCACACCCCTACCTCCTACCACTCGTCCACGTAGGATTATGGATGCTACTAATCCCCCTGCTGAGCATCCTGGTATGGATGCACGTAACCCTCCTCCTGATCCTCCTCCTGAAGAACCACCCCGTCGTGCTTCTACCCCTCCCCGGAGAGCAACCACCCCTCCTCGTCGCACTATCAGCCCAAAGCTTCGAGACATCATGGGTGCTGTTCGCTCCTCCAATGTCCGATCCCCTGATACCTTCGATGGCTCTGACGCTAAGAAGCTGGCCTCATTCCTCCTCATGCTCTCCATCTACTTCCAATTCCACCCTGGTCGTTTCAAAAACGATCGTGACAAGGTGCTCTTTGCCGTTTCCTACTTGAAAAGTACTCCCCTGGAGTATTTTGGTCCTGGTGTACAGGCCTCCGACCTCGGCGAAGAGGAGCCCGACTGGCTCTGGGACTACCCTCAGTTCGTTCGTGAACTCAGGGAAAACTTCGGAGAACAGGATCCGATCGGAACCGCTCAGTCCAAGATTTCCACTCTTCATATGAAGAATGACCAGAAATTCACTGAATACTTAGTCAAGTTCAACAACTATGCTAACAAGAGTGGTTGGGACGAAGCTGCGCTCCGATATCGGCTTTACGATGGACTTCCTGACAGGATCAAGGACGAACTCTCCCGTTACCCCAAAATCGACGACCTCAGTGAACTCAAAAGCTTTGTACGTTCTGTTGACTCCCGCTACTGGGAACGTGAGGAAGAGAAATGTCGGACCAATCCCTCCTCTAATTAGGATCGGACCTCCGACACAGCCAAGAATTCTGGCAACAACAACCAGTCCTCTAACTCTTCCAAGAACAAGGGCAAGTCGTCATCCTCCTCCTCCTCTGCCAAACCCAACAAGTCCTCCAATTCCGCTACTTCCTCCGCTAAGCCTGCTGCCAACACTAACATGGACGGCAAGCTCAACAAGGAAGGCAAGCTCACCGATGCGGAGCGACAGTGCCGCATTGACAACAAGCTCTGCCTCTTCTGTGGACAGTCAGGACATATGGCTAGGGAATGCCCCAAGTCTACTTCCCGCGCTGCTAAGGCTCGTGGTGCCAAGGCTGGTGAAACATCAAGCCAGGCCACCCCTGCTCAGGGAAAAGCCTAAGCAACTCCCAGGATTCTGTGCAGTCTGGGAGTTGCATTGATTCCCGCTGTGCACCTACAGAACTCCGACTCAACGCTTCCACTCTTTCCTCTGGCTCCGATGCCCTCTACGTCCCCCTTTCCTATAACAACCTCACTTTCAACACCCTCATTGACAGTGGCTCCTCCCACTGTTTCCTTGACTCAACATATGCAAAAAATCATTCAATACCCCTTCGTCCAATCTCCCCAATCCCCCTCCGACTTTTCGATGGTTCTGCTGGTCTCTATATCACTTCAGTAGCAGACCTTCATGTAACTTTCAGTTCCGGTGAATCTATGTCTCTTCCTTTTTACATCACCAAGCTCAATAATCCGGCTGAAGCAGTTCTGGGATATGCACTGGACCGTAGCCCAAATTTTGGGCTCCATAAAAGTAAAGTAAAATTTTATAAAAAGTCTCTTACAAAAGATGATTTTCAGACCCAAAAAATGATCTAAAAATTCTGAATTGCAGGAGAAATTAATAAATCACAAAAACCTGTCCAAATTCAGACTTTTGTATCCACTTTTTAGTGCTCAAAAAAGCTCAATTTTCATACATTTTTTGCTAGGGCAAAATTCAGTATGCAAAATATAACATTTTGATATACTTTTATTTTGTCAAAAGTTATAATATAATTGTATATATTAGAATAAAATTTCATAAATAGACAGCCTAAAGAGAAGATATAGACTACTATTCTTGGTACATCATAGTCCCTGTCAATAAGAGTATTTGATGAAGGTATTTTGGTATACAATAGTATGCATCTTGCCAATTTAGCAGTTTAAATTTTATATCAGTTTTGGAAAAATAAATATGTGTCAAAACTTTGAATTTTGTATTTCAAATTTTGCTCTAATAAACAATATATCAAAATTGTGCCTTTTTAAACTGTAAAAACTGGATACAAAAGTCAGAATTTGTATAGGTTTTTGTGATTCATCAAATTTTACTACAATTCTGAATTTTTACATCATTTTTTGGGTCTAAAAAGTATGTTTTGTAAGAGACTTTTGATAAAATTTTACTTTACTTTTATGGAGTCCAAAATTTGGGCTATGGTCCAGTGATGAGTGGAATATCCGCCACAATCCATTGATTGATTGGATATCTGGCCACATCGATTTTTCCCAATCTCCTACAGCACCCTCCGCGTCGACACCCCCCGTCCCTCCGACTTCGGGCCCTATAGTCCCTACGTCACTACCAGATGATGCCCCTAAACCATCTGTCTCACTTGTAAATGCTGTGGCCTTTGCCCGTGCTTGCAAGCTTCCTGGATCCACCCAATTCCGTCTACATCTTCGAGCATCCACCTTACCCTCTGACACCTCTGATACCCCCGATCTCTCCGGTGTTCCCCCTGAATACCATGAATTTGCTGATGTGTTTAGCGATGTCAAAGCTAACACCCTGGCTCCCCACCGTCCCTACGATCTTAGTCTTGACTTGGAAGGCAACAGTCCCCCGCCCCCAGGTCCGATCTATTCCCTATCTCCTCTCGAACTCCGCACTCTGTGTGAGTTCATCAACGAGCACCTTAATGCTGGATTTATTCGTCAGTCCGCTTCTCCTCATGGTGCTCCGGTTCTCTTCGTCAAGAAGAAAGACAGTTCTCTTCGCCTCTGCGTCGATTACCGTGGCCTCAACAAAGTCACTAAAAAGGACCGCTACCCACTTCCGCTCATTTCCGACCTACTTTCCTCACCAGGTCGCGCCTCGGTCTTTACCAAGATCGACCTTCGTCACGCTTACCACTTGGTCCGCATTTCCGAAGGAGACGAATGGAAAACCACTTTCCGAACGTGCTACGGTTCCTTTGAATGGCTTGTTATGCCCTTCGGCCTCACCAATGCCCCCGCTGCTTTTCAGCGTTTCATGAACGACATCTTCCAGGATCTCTTAGATGTTTCTGTCATTGTCTACCTTGACGATATCCTCATCTTCTCCGCCGACATGAATGACCATCGTAAACACGTCAAGGAAGTCCTCCGACGTCTCCGACAGCATGGACTCTACGCTCGTCCCGACAAGTGTGAATTTCACACTGAGTCCGTTGAATACCTTGGCTACATCCTATCCCCCGACGGCCTCCGAATGGCGGAAGACAAAATCAAAATCATCCTGGATTGGCCCACTCCTCGGAAAGTCAAAGACGTCCAGTCGTTCCTTGGATTTGCCAACTTTTATCGTCACTTCATCCCCTCCTACTCTGACATCACGGTTCCTCTTACCCGCTTAACACGCAAGAACGTTGAGTGGGCTTGGACCACCGACTGCCAGAACGCTTTCGATTCCTTGAAGAAATCGTTCACCACTGCTCCAATTCTGTCACAGTGGCGTCCCAACGCTCTGCTGATCGTGGAAACCGATGCCTCCAACTACGCTCTCGCAGTGATTCTCTCTATCGTCGTTGACGATGAGATTCACCCTGTTGCTTTCCACTCCCGCACATTTTCCGAAACGGAGCTAAATTACGACGTTCACGACAAGGAACTTTTGGCCATCTTCGAAGCATTCAAGAATTGGCGTCACTTCCTAGAAGGTTCTGCTTCTCCGATTGATGTCATGACGGATCACAAAAACCTCACGTATTTTTCCACTACCAAACTCCTCACTCGCCGACAAGCTCGTTGGTCAGAATACCTGTCCCAGTTCAATCTTGTCATTTGCTTCCGTCCCGGAAAGCTCGGTCACTGGATCGTAGCCCAAATTTTAGGCTTCATAAAAGTAAGGTCAAATTTTATAAAAAGTCTCTTACAAAATATGATTTTAAGCACCTAAAAATTGTCAAAAAATGCAGAATTTCAGCATAATTTGATAAATCATAAAATCCTTGGCTAATTCAGACATTTGTATCTAATTTTTAGACTTTAGAAATATTGAATTTTTGTTTATTTTTTGTTGGAGAAAAGTTTACTATGCAAAATTCAAAATTTTGATGCACTTTTGTTTCTCCAAAAGTAATATAAAATTTAAACTGCTAATTTGGAAAGGTCAGTGATATTGCATACTTAAATATCTCTATCAGATAGTATAATTGACAGAGACTATGATTTACCAACAATAGTAGTCTATATCTTCTCTCTAGGCTCTCTATTTATAACACTTTATTTTGATATATATAATTATCTTATAATTTCTAGAGAAATAAAAGTGTATCAAGATTTTGAATTTTGTATAGTAAACTTTTCTTCAATAAGAAATAAGCAAAAATTCAATATTTCTAAAGTCTAAAAATTAGATACAAAAGTCTGGATTAGCCAAGGATTTTATGATTCAGCAAATTTTGCTGAAATTCTGCATTTTTTGACAATTTTTAGGTGCTTAAAATCATGTTTTGTAAGAGACTTTTTATAAAATTTGACCTTACTTTTATCAAGCCTAAAATTTGGGCTACGATCCAGTGCTCCTGGCTTTCAGCCACGGAACTCGAACACGCCCCTGACTTACTTCAGGCCTTCCACACTTCATACCCTGATAAGCCTGGCCCCTCCTAAATCCCTACTCTCTGCATTTTCCTCCGACTCCTCTTCATTTCAGTTCTCATTACTCAAGTTCTTTTCCTGTTATGATTTCCTCCGACGAATTCCCTACCAAGAAGAATCTTATATCAAGAAAAGAAGAAAACAACAAGCAAGACCCAGTACACTAGTCTAGTCAATCACCATCACTTCATCATCTTCCTCCTCTTCGTCCTCCTCTTCGTCCTCCTCTTCTTCCTTGTCCTCCTCTTCCTTTTCTTCCTCCTCTTCTTCCTCCTCTTCCTCTTCTTCCTCCGACTCCTTCTCTTGTCTCATCACCCCTCGATTCTGTCTCTTCCTCTCTGCCCTCTCCCTATCTGCTGCCTCCCACATCTCTCGAAACGTCATCCGACCCACCTCCTCCTGTTCCCGACAAAGGTCCTCCAGTTCTTTGTCCTCCACCTCCTCCTCCGACGACGAGGACTGCATGCCCCACAAGTCCTCCAGAAGCTCATTGGTACGACGCTTCTCCCATAAGACTTGCTCTTGAAGGACATTGGCCTCCTTCTGGACCTCGACCAACTTCTGAAGAAGCCATGCGGTCTCCAATGCGACCTCTTTCTGTGCCTTGGTCCTTCCTGGGACCTCCGCATCAGACCCATCGGACTCCTCCTCATCCCAGCTGCACCCCTTATGCGCGACCACACAGGGGCCACAGCTCTTCTTCTTCGTCTTCTTCTCCTCGCCATCCTTCGTCGTTTGTGGTTTGGCCTTGATGCAGGCCTTCCGAAGCTGCCTACATCGGAGGCAGGGCTCTGGGTAGGGGTCCCCCACGTTCATTTCCTCAGCCAGCCGGTGCATCTGGGCTGACTTGTCCTCAGCACGAGCCCGCTTCCTCGACCCCTCTGCGTCCTCCGGTGCCGGTCGCTTCTCAGGTTGCTTCCCCTTCACCACCATTTTCTTCCTCACCTCCTCCGCTTTCCTCCTCGCCTCCTCCTTCCTCCTCCCTCCGCTTCTGCTCCGCTGCCTTCCTAACCTCCTCTGCCTTCCGACGTTCCTCCTCCACCTTCCAAGCCTTGACAGCCGCACGATGCTGGCTTAACAACGCTAGCTGTTCATCCTGCAAGGCAGTCAAGATCAGCCTAGCTTTGCGAAAGTGCTCTTCCTTTTTGAAGAACAACGCGCTACGCACGGACCACCTCCGCTTAGGATTTCCAGCCTAGGCCTCCGGGGTCGGCCTAAAGAGGGAGGTACTGTCAGAACCATGCTAGAACCCTATCACGTGATGTACCTAATCCCTACTAAACCTGATCCACACTAGTCGATTTCCGATTTGGCCCGATACTTCTGTATCCCACGTGCTCTTCCCACAGTCATTTCATCTGTCCACATTTGTATGCTCCACTGGATCGTGGCCCGAATTTTAGGCTTCATAAAAGTAAGGTCAAATTTTATAAAAAGTCTCTTACAAAATATGATTTTAAGCACCTAAAAATTGTCAAAAAATGCAGAATTTCAGCAAAATTTGCTGAATCATAAAATCCTTGGCTAATTCAGACTTTTGTATCTAATTTTTAGACTTTAGAAATATTGAATTTTTGTTTATTTTTTATTGGAGAAAAGTTTACTATACAAAATTCCAAATTTTGATACACTTTTATTTCCCTAGAAATCATAATATAATTGTATATATCAAAATAAAGCGTTATAAATAGAGAGCCTAGAGAGAAGATATAGACTACTATTGTTGGTAAATCATAGTCTCTGTCAATTATACTATCTGATAGAGATATTTAAGTATGCAATATCACTGACCTTTCCAAATTAGCAGTTTAAATTTTATATTACTTTTGGAGAAACAAAAGTGCATCAAAATTTGAAATTTTGTATAGTAAACTTTTCTTCAATAAAAAATAAACAAAAATTCAATATTTCTAAAGTCTAAAAATTAGATACAAAAGTCTGAATTAGCCAAGGATTTTATGATTCATCAAATTTTGCTGAAATTCTGCATTTTTTGACAATTTTTAGGTGCTTAAAATCATATTTTGTAAGAGACTTTTTATAAAATTTGACCTTACTTTTATGAAGCCTAAAATTCAGGCTATGATCCAGTGCTGACGTCTCCAACTTGCACTGTCTCTGAAATCCAGGGCTGTATCCTAGAAGGGCGCAACACATAAGTTGAAGCCAAGCCCATTCGTATTTGACTATCTACGTTACAGGTCCCAAGTCGCCGACCAGTCGCCGACTCGTATCCCTACCCCTCCCTCGCTCTCTCCTCCAAGCGACCTCCGCGTCGCTCTGAGACGGACCGTGACAGCCTAATAAAAAGGTGGAAAATCAGTTATAAAATGTAATGATTTTCAACTAACTTTTCCAGTCAAAAAAACAAAATAAGATTTTAAGTTTTGATAGCATTTTGTAAATAAAAAATGAAATGAAATCTTTGTAGAATATGCAGCTTAAAACTGTGAATTCCCACTGAAGACACATCTTTTTATAATAAAAACTTAAAGTTTTAGATTTATTTTTTGCATCCACAGAATGCTGCAAGAACTTTGAATTTTATTTTATTTTATTAACTGGAAAGTTACTTGAAAATTATTACATTTTATAACTGATTTTTTACCTTTCTATTGGGCCTAGAATCTGGTTTCTGGCCCAGTGATATGCATAATACCCTGTGGATAATGACCGTGTTCACCCACACCCTCTCAATTCTCAAAACTACCCTGGCCGACGAAAGAGCAATGTAGTCTTGTGCAGGCCTAGTTCGTCCCAAACGCTCTGAGTCTCACTCAAATGAAGCCATCCTCTGTTCACTCAATTGTCATCCCTGAGTGATCACGACTCTATACAACCTCCCACTTTACCTGTGGGAGGTGTCTTGTCTTTGTCAGGGTTGCCATGAGCATTGGGACCACGAGTTCTAGTCCATGCAGACAAATAAAGAGGGTAACTCATGAAAGGTACATAGTATAGATAGTCCTGATGTCACCATAGTAGCCATCCACTCTTCTATATGGCTCAACCACATCAGGAAACCCTCCCCCCCCCATCTAACCAGGACAAAATTAGTCCTAGATCCTGCTAACCAGATACATCAATAATAACTGCATAATGGTCAGTGATGATTAAGAGCTAATCAGGACTGGATTAGCCCTATATCCCTTGCTAATTTCATTCTAGATTACTTGCTAGTTCAGTCCTAGTTTGCTTTCTAGTCATTCTCTGATTTGATTCTATTTCCAATTGTTCCTCTCACTTTAACAATAGAGCCAAATGAAGTTCTATTCTATGTGTAATGTGGTGGAATAACAACTATCAAGTTTACAAGGTAGATACAAGGATAGCAAAGCAGACAATAGAACTAGGAAAGGGTGTGGACAGTGGTAGGAAGGCCTGGAGGGTGCCAGCAGAACACTAGTTGATCAGCAGAGAGGGAGGTCATAGATATTGAAAGTAGACTCAACAGAAAGTGGGAATGAAAGTCTTTGGTGTTAGAGGGAGCAATGGCAGCAAGGCCAGAGAGCAAGAGCTCTACATGAAGCTGAAATTCCGAAGTTAAGATGACAGCCTATCATAGACCTAGAACAACAGAATGTAAACATCACAGCATGGAAAGGATAGCAAACATACCAGAGTATCCATGTTCAGACCCCAAACCCCACAGCCAGTCCCACCAAGTTGAACAAGAGCCTGCAAGAAGAAGAGGTACAAGGGAGGGGGTAGCAAGAGTTGAAGAGGAGTCGAAGTCGAACAGAGAGCATAAGTCGGACATGTATGCTCGATCAACATTTAGCGCCCAGTCACCTGATCAGTTAACATGCGGTTATGCCCCTATGATGGCAGGATATGCTCATAGTTACTTACATGGTAGGGGACCTAGGTGATTTGCCAATGAGTCTGCGGAATTACTCACCTTGTACTGGTCGTAACAGGCTCTTCTTGGATGCATTCGAATCTTGCTGAGGAGGGCTTTCAGACGGTGTCTTCTGCGTCTCGTTTCATTGGGTATACGTTGCGGTGAAGTTCCAGGGAATTACTGAAACTGCACCTGAACTAATAGGTCGGTTTCTTAGGTTATTCCTCACGTATCATGCTCCTTGAGGACGCGTTAGAATGCGGTACTCCTCCTCTACATTTCAAGCTCTTGCGCATCCCGATTTAATGGTCCGTTCGACTTGCACACTCTCTTTGTTGCCAATCACCTCATCTCCTTCACCCTGATATTTTCCCTCAATCATTTTGCATGATTACTAACTGTATACTGGTCATAGTAGCCTCTTCCTAGGCTCGTTGGAATTGCATTGAGAACAGCTTTCCAACAATACCATTCATGACCCATCTAGCTAGGTGTGTGGTTATCAAAGCTACAGTGGAGTTTGTGGCACTTACTATGAGGACTGCACTCTGATTGATAAGACAATTTCTCAAGTGTTTCCTTCTCAATCAAGGCCTTTGGAGGTGTATTAATAGTGGTCAGTCCCCTCTATCTGTAGAGCCCTTGCACATTCTGAATGCATGACTTGTTCAGATTACATGCCTCCTACAATCTTGGTTTTGCCACCACCTTCATATCAACATCTTGCTCACTTGGTCAGACAATTTCTCAGGATCCCTCTGACAGATCAGGGTCTTCAAGGTTGCATTGGGAAGCAGTAAGTCTCTTCTTTCTTTCAAGCACTTCTGCATATCAATTGGGTATAACATTCACCTTCAACAGATTTCCCAAATTTGATCATATCATACCCCTTCTGAGTCTGAACTGGAGGGTTTCTTTGTCTGATGATGATCTAGTCTACTAAGTAGATAGACTTACAAGTTTTAGTAGATATTAGCCTATATTCTAGTAGTCAATTATGTTAAGTCATTATATCTAGCTGATATTAGCTAACTAACTAGTAAAAGTAGTTTGCAAACCAGCAAATGAATATACTAAGATAGTACAACTAGCCAGTATTAGCTTGTAAATCAGTGAGAATAGATTGTATACTAGCAAATGAGCATACTGAAATAGTATAACTAGAAGATATTATCTTGCATACTATGTTAATTAGACTGCACATTAGTAACTAAATAGGTAACAATAGGACTTTTAGTTGCTATTAGATTATTAAATTGATGAGAATTAGAGTAAATTAGGGATTTCAGATACTAGTAAATGGTATATTATATAGAAGGAGAACAATCAGCCTAGGATTAGATAATAAATTATATAAATTATTGAGATCTAGGAGAATTATTGAATCTAGTACTAATCAGTGCTAAATTAAGACTGGCTAGCAGGGGGTGTTTTTCCTGATGCAAACCCTCCAAAGCCAAACTAAAAGGTACAGTCTCACAATCATATACTAGTAGGAAGTTTTCTTGCATTTGAAATATTGTACTTGTACTTGCTCCATACTGGGGTCGAAAAAATATACTTTTCTACACTAATTTACTTGTGCTGTCCTTATAGCTACTTGCAAGGTGAGATATGCTTGCGACAAGTACAAAAAGCACAAAAAAGCACAAGCCCACCAACAAGGAACATCAGGAAAAACCCAAATCACTTTTTAGTACTATAAAAGCACTATTGCTACTATTGGGCTACTATCAATACTATATTTTTTCTACAGTTACTAAGTTTATTAGCAGATTACTATTCTCACTATGCAAACTATATATCTTTGCATACACATATTGAAGATTCTAAATATTTCTTTTAATTTCTGTAAAAATAATTCTAGAAATAGCTGTTATATTATCTATAATTTGGATATATGGATATTATATTCAGGATCTCCTCAAAAATCCGGTTCTAATGATATATAATATGTCCCTATAATGTAGAGAAACAGCAAGGATTCTCTAGTTTTAAGTTGCTTAGTAGATTGAAGATAGTCTGGGACTAATCTAATCATATCTTGTGTTTCTGTGATCCGATCAGCACCGTTGAGATGGCGTCGGAAAGCCACGGATCACGGCTTTCCAACGCCGGCTCAAGCGCCCTGTCACGTCGCCATTTGACCTTGGAACTTCGCCCACATCCTCTCTCTCTCTCTCTCTCTCTCTTTCCTCCCATGTCTCTTCTCCTTTTGCTGCTATTTCTTTTCATCCTATCTTTGTTTGCTTTGTGTCTGTACTTCACATTACCTTCTGGTACCCTATCTACCTATTCTCACTGCTTCTTGGTGCAATATTCAATGTTCTGGTAAGTCATTAAGCTATTTTACTTTTAATTAGACCTTCTGATATTCAAGTTCAAGTTTTCTTATCTTTGTCAACTCAATGTAAGCTCTTTTCATCTTCATATCTTCATATCATCTGCTTATAAACCTTTTCAGTACTATCTTTGTCTATATATCCTCTTTTGTTATTATTAGCACTATCTTGTTGCAATTATTTTACTGTATTTTATATAAAATTGAGTTTTGCTGTGCTTTAATTTTGACTTGAGAGAAATGAAAACAGAGAGAAATGTTTCTAAAAAGTGCAAAATAGAAGAAAAATAGTGCTCTGATAGTGCTATGATAGTACTTCATAGTAAAGGGGGTTTGTAATTAGTGGATGTCTGACTATTTTGACTATGTAGCACTATATAGTACTAAATAGTAGATTGGGTTTTTCCTGATGATATTTCATGTTCTCTTCGTCAGGTACTTTCTGTTGTAAAATGATTCGGAACATACATAGCTTCCACAGCTTGCAACATTTCATACATGGAGTAGAATCTGCCTCCAAAACAACATAAATATTCTGTTGGCATTGTGACGAAAACACTGCACCAATGGCTCTCTGATTAACCCATCAGTACTGAAGCTCTTCTCGTTGTAAAACCATATGTTGCTGCTTTAGGGTTAAGGATGCCCAGGTGAAGGAGTTGTTGTCGAGCTCTGGGAAGAGAGATAGAGTAATGATTTTGCGCAAAGGTGCACCACCACCTGCAGTGGATGTTCTAGCAAGATATGTAGTGATTGTTTCATAGGTATCAGCCAAGAGCCCAGGGCATAGCAAAGTGGTGGTGGGAGTGGATGAGGGATGCAGGTCTTGAGCAGGAGAAGGAGGTTCTTTGATCATTGATGTGGAAAAGAAGGTGCGGAGCAATTTGGTAAATAGCTTACTTTGCTGCATCTTGCAACATTGCACTGAAGCACAGTGATCCTTCCATCGCCATGTGTCATAGAGAGTTCACATTGAAATCCATTTAGCACAGCATGAGCACCAAATAGATTGAAGGTTGTGAGCATCAAACTTGGCATGGGGATCATCAGCAAGAATCTTCATATGAAAGTGATCAAATGACAGTGTCTCAGGTTGAGGGCTAGGCAACATAGCTTTGCTTTTCAAGTTCTTCTTGGCCCATGATGATGAAGTCTCCATCTTACCATGTACATGGACACACCGGCGATGATGATGATGATGGTGGTGGCAGGTAGTCCCTTCATTACTTGAAGAAGTACTGCTCTCTGACTCTGAAATAGTATGAGAACATGCAGGTGACAGGGAAGCTGATTGTATATTGTTTAGAGAAGAACTGTTAGAGGAAGAGGAAGCTGTGGAAGGCGGAGGGTTGGTCTGGACTTGGATCATCACCCTAAATGAAATATTTTAAACTAGATAGCGTGGATTAGACATCAAGATGACTTACAGTTTCATCATCGCTATCCTCCTTTTGATCTCTACAAAGAAGACCATCTGCAAGTCGAATGAAGCATTGCATTTGTTCAGCAGTAGCACATGAGAAGACGAAACATCTCTGGTGAAGGGGTCACAGATGGGTTTAAGTTGTCCATATACGCCACAGTACGCGGAAGGATGTCAAGCCAAAGACATGTCCAATGGTTGCCCAGATTGACAGGTATGTCAATGATGGAAAGAAGCCCAGATTGAATAGTGTTATCGAGGGACGATTTCTCATGAAAACAATAGGTGGAATCCTGCAATCGCTGTGAGCGAAGGACATCCATCCATAAGCAGTTGGTAATATGTGCATGTCGGTTGAAATCAAGGTGGCAATTGATGAAATTAGCCCCCACATTCATCATGTCATCAAGCCAGTCATTACTGAGGAACGTGGCTAGGGCCTCCATGGTTAAATGACATGATGCGCCCACATTTGGCACAACCGCATCCCAAGATATCTGGTTAAGATAATCCTAACACTTCTCTGTGAGTTCGGCAACAAAGGGATTTTCATTTGAATCCCAGACATTATGCAACCATTCAATGGAACAAGTCCATTTAAGTTGCTTGCGGACACCCTTCCGAAGCTCCCCAACAAGTGTGGTAACCCAAAGAGGATAATGATAGTTAGGGGCCGACGAAATGCTGAGAGATTCCGCACCATCAAGCCATGCCTGATTGAAACGAGCGGAGAGGTCGATAGCATGTGGGATAGCATTGAAGAGGCTCTGACGAAAAAGAGACTGGAGTAGAAAGACATCCTCATTGGTTAGAATGCTATCAGTGAGAATGTTCAGAGGGTGTTGAGATGAATAGTCAGGTAATGGGATTGGAGGGTTGGTCGGTGGAGGTGTAAGCCATCCAGGCAATAAAGTGCTGATAACTGATAGAGTGCAAGGTCAGGGAGTATGCGAACATTTCCACAGGCTTTCCGCACCTCTTGAGGGACACTTGACCCCCAAGTTTGACCACATCCAATCCAGTCAGATATAGAGTGAGTTGGCAATGCTTCATCTGAGTCCAAATCAATTACGATTGGGTGAGTGACGAAGTCTGAGTCATAGTTGTCTAGGTCTTCTATTTCGAGGTTACCCACTGACCCTGGAGGACCGCCGCTTCGAAGACGTGAGCGCAAATGCTGCTGAGGCACTAGGAAGGGAGTGGAGCTAGTACCGCCAACAATATGTGACTATTGCGATCCCATAATTGAGGGCGGGGTGGAAGAAAAACAAGTATCAACTTGAACATGTGCAGATGCTAAGATCACAACAGCGTGACGAAGTCGATCAAGGCGCATGTGTGGAAAATGGGTCCTTCGATACCTCATTCGCCCGTGAAATGGACGATCGAGTGGGATTTGTAAAGGAAGAAGAAAAAACACTAGAAACAGCAGAGTTAGCGAAGGGGTATAGGAACAAAGATGATCCAACATACTGTAGACACCGTATAATACCAAAGTCTCACAGATGATGAGCGACGCTGCCAGCGCGGTCATGGATGGCGATGAGATGTCCGCCAAGATACATAGTGCCTTGATAATGGGAGAAGAGAGTAAGATAGAGAGAGAAGCAATGAAAGCAAGAGATGCGGCAAGGAACGAGTGATAATGGGTGGCAATTGCCAGCGACGATGTTGGTCTGAGGTGTGGGGAGGCTTGATAGGACGAAAATCAGCAACAGCATCCTAAAGAGAGCTGCAAAAGACTTACAATTATTGTGTTTGAGACGGCTCATCGTCAATAGGTAGAATGAGTGGAGAATGTTTGGATAGCTTGACTGTTTGTGTCTGCCTGGTTTTAAACAGTTTGAACCTATCGGACAGTGTGAGTGGTCTATCAAAATGCGTACCGTTCCGTTACACGTTGTGTTTCAGATTCTCGTTCATTGCCCACGAGAATATTGACCCTAGGATGTCCATTCGGTATGTGTACAGCTAGACCATTTGAGGAACTCCTCTTGCTGGCTGGATCCGCCTACCGATGGAGACATGGCAACGAGTGTGCCTGCTAGATTATAACAAAACATTCAGGAACTGTGTATACAGGATGAGTGTAAGAGTTGTGTGGAAAGTGTATAAGACTTACCTACCTGTCTGTGGTGGTGAAATGAGTACGATGGTTGATAGTGAACAGACAGCGAGTCACGGCGACTACATCGATGACTCAACTTTCCGATGGTGTATGTTCTGTTTTAGGAAATGATACTACGATTGTAGTAAGCGCTTATGCCTACAAGTCCGGAAATATTGAGGCAGTATTTGCGCTTTGTTCTCAATTGCGCAATCGCTTCCAAACCTCGTCTTCGAAGGGCTACATGGTGTAGCTATGTGTTAAAATGGCTTAACAGCTATGTAGACAGCCGAGAGTCCCCATACAAATAGACTAAGTTGAGGCCATAGTGGGCGGCCGCAGCTACTCAAGCACCACTTCAGTATTGCCGTTTTGACCGCACTTGAAAAACTTAAAACACACATTTGATTGTGCCTGGAGACGGACAAAATGACCCTCACAACTTCTGCCACATATATTCTTACCAGCTCCATTCTGTGCTGATCCGTCCTCTAGAGGGATACAACCTCCGTGCGCATACTTAAGGCATTCTCGTCGGGCCGGAGGATACAACGTCGGCCAAAATTTCGGCCAGTCCGTCCTCAAAAGACTACAACATACTTATGGGGTCCAAACCGACCACATCCGTCCGCACGTGTGATATAACCTCTTATAACACAGCGGGTGTTGACGCGTGCGATTACAGAGCGCACGTAATTATTTAACGCCCTGTTCAATGCCCTAAGGAGGCGCTACTGAACGTTGAACCTGGTCCTCCAGGCCCTCTGTCGGAAGCTCCTCGATACTTCGAGTAGTTTCCTCTAAGTGTTTTCTAGCTGCACGAATGGCGTCAAAACACCTCTGTAGGGTGGAGGCCAACATTCAATTCCGACCATCGCATCAACCTCATGGATCCCCACCGCTAAGTCTCCATGACATGGCATGACGAACACCCTTTCACTTTCTTGTGTGTCCATCACGACTGTCTCCTCTCAGGACGGATGACTCCTTAACAGTCTTTTTGCCTCAGTATGCATCATCATGTGCTTATAGATGTCCTCCGACTGATGTGGACTAGATGAAAACACATCCTGACTGTGCCTTCCGTGCGGCGTAGGCGGCGGACTTCTTTGTACTATGCAGCACAGGTCGCATATCTGGTGGCTAGATGTCCTGTGTTGACGGTAAGTTTTCTTTGTATTATGCGGCACTGGCCGTTGGTGGACAGCTCGAGTCTACGGAGTGCGATCGAGGCGATGGACGACATTCTGCTCACATTTCTGCATCAAGTCATCAACATGCTCCTAAGATTGTTATGGTGGCCTGTCCGCTAACCTCGGAGAACCCATTTTCATTCGCCACCCAACCAACATGTACACCGGTGCGTCTGTTTCATACTTCTGTATCTCTTTCTTATTTTAGGCTCCTCCTATCGCTATAGCTATGGGCTCTCTACCGCTCATTGTCTACAGTCTCAATCGACCCGACATTAGATATTGTGCATATGCGGTAATCTACTGTAGTGACCCATAGTATGTTCTTATATTCTTTTACAAAGTTTTCACTGACACGCTCATAGCAATATAGACCTTGACCTTGGTACCATCGTGATTAGTTCGCTGTAGTTGGTAGGCATGTGGGGTGGAGGTGCATCAGCATAGTACTCTCAATGTACTCTGGTGTCTTCGGCGCCCTTTGGGAGCACAGCTTATCTCGTTTGCAGTAGAAAGATCACTCGGAGACAAAAGGACAGAAGGACGAGAGGGTCGGAGTTTTAGAGACAACTCTGAAAAGTTCTGCTATAGTAGTATGCTAAACAATAGTTTCAAATGCGTGATAATTAATAAACCTATCAACCAAGTATGCCTTAGGGTATGGGGAAAAACTTAGAGCGGAGTTTTCGACGTGTTAGCAACCGGCGCTCGTCATGGGGTTGAGTTATCGACAGGTTTACATAGGTTAAAAACATGTTCTATGCAGCTAATATATGAAATTAAAAACAATAGTATTTTATGACATATTCCAGTCTGTATTGGTCAAAACAACAAAGGCAGTTGTGCTAGACTTTGCTGTAGTTGCTTGTGAAGTTTTCTGAACTGGAGAGGAGATGAGTGGGGTATCAGCAAGATGATCACAAAGCTCTAACGATGTCAAATCCACCCCGAGATCATCCATGCAGCCCAATTTCCCAGAATCTGTACTTTCTTCCAGGGTTTCCAATTCAGACGGGGTTGTTTCATCCTCTGAGTCCGTGTCGCTATCACCCTCTGAGTCGGAATCTGAGTTGGACTCTGGGCCTGCCTCTGAACCTCGCGTCTTCTTCTTGCGCAGCGATTCCACTGTCTTCCGCATATCTCGGAACTTAACTGTTGGATGATACTTAATTTTTTTCTATTAAAAAAATGAATTAGTTCTACCATGACTTCAACTATAAGTTTGAAATTGAGATGTAATGTACTGTACCCTGCTCATGCAAGTAATGTTGTCGAACTTGAGTCAACCGTACCAGCGTTGATACTTTCTGGTTTGTGCGGAGAGCCATGTTGACCCAAGAGAACCAGGATACTGTCTGTTCTTCAGCCATTGAGTTAGGCATGACATCAAATATCATGCATGCAAGAGTCTAGGGAAAACCATAAATATTCAGCAATCTGCTTTCAATGAATGTAAATATAAACTCACAGCTAATGGTTGTGCATCTTCACAAGTGTCCATGAGATGCTTCCAATAGGTTTGTAGGGTGTCGGTAGATCCATATGGTCGGTCAAATAGATAACCCGAGATGACCCACTGACAAACCCGTTGCTTGAGTCGCGTGAGAGCTTTGTGAACAGGAAGATTGGCGATTGGTCATTTTTGGTGTTCATATTCGATCCGCAAAGTACGCAAGAGAAACTGGCCAGCCCGCTTGAGAATTTCGGGAAGATCTGGGGATTTACTTGTTTCTGTTTATCCCTCCTTCCGGAACTACCCTTCTGAAGAGATAACTTGACAGCCTTGATGGCTAGTGGGCTGTAATCCTTGAGGATACTTGACCCCCAATAACACGGATTGAGGATGAAGCCGGTAAGGTAGATATCAGATGAATCTATGATGCACTTGTATCGATGATTTGCGGAGCATCGTATTCGCTCCTTCGCATCGATAGGAACACTTGATGGTGCAGTGATGAAATCATGTATCTCACACATGACAGCAAGAAAGAATACGAAGACGTCAGAGACCATCAAGAGAGACAATTCAAGGCAAGTAGTTGATTTTGTGATAGGCGCAAGAATGGCGAGGAGATAGTCACGCTTCAGAGCATGCTCGGTTGAAGCAGCACCTGGGAGATATAGCTTTGTCATCTCGTTGTTCTTAAACAAAACAATCCTCGCCTGACACAGCTGTTTGATTACAGGTTCAAGTTCGCATCGGCGCACAGAGTCTCCAGCGTAGTATACTGTGTTGAACCTGGTCTTCCCGATCAAACTCAGACCTGAGAATTCCCATCTCGCCTCTCACAGCTTTGAGATGAGAGGTCGCAAAGCTGGACATCTTGAAGTGCTTAATGGTAAGACGTATATCTTTGATTGGCTAGTAGTAATGGAACATTGATGAGTCACTGAATGTTGCTGAGCATAAGTATGCCTGAGAGCTTACCCGACTAAACCATGGTATCTTCCCAATGTCCTTAGACAGGTTATGAAATTTATGGCTGGGATCAGGAAGGACGAAAATCCACAAGTATTCTTCATGAGTGAAATTGCGTGCCAATGTTGAATATCTGACCCAATGGCTCGAAAGTGTTCTGGACCAACAGCATAAATGACCTGCAAATGAATATTAAAGAGGTAAGCTAAACCAACCCGTTCAATACAAATAACTCTAACTTACCTCCTTTAGTACTTTGTTCAGATATATTCCAGTGTGTGAAACATCAGATGACTGGTTTCCTTCAAACAGAAAACTCTCTCAACCAGGCGTTGTGATATGAATCATATATACCAATTCCATCGCTCTCATGCTACCACCATCAAAGGTAATTGTCAGATTCTCATGATTCCGTAGTTCTGTGATGACTTGAGTCTTAATCCAGGCAGCCTTGTGAACAACCCTTTGTGAGTGGCGTACTCAAGCACAGCTTGTAATCAGGATTACAAAGGTGAGATATTTTATTTTCTATTTCTGTCAGTGGGAGAAGTTTCACAAGGGCCATGTTAGATGGGTGTGTTAGATAGAGCGATTAAATTGCTCATAAACAACTCTACTATTACTTTAGATACATAGCATGATAAGAACTAATTAAACAAGAATGAAGTAAAGCTGGGAACCTGTTAATTCCGAGTCCCTTTTGTATTATGTAATCGCATAAGATATAAGGTAGTTGCCTTTTTTGGAAGTGCTCCCAAAGCCAGATTTGGATAATGAATTTCAATGGCCACATTGGCCCAAATCGGCTCGGAAAAGTTGTGTTTTGCTATCTACGCACCAGTAGATGTGATATATATAAGAATTTAGCCCTAAGAGCAAGATAAAACACCTGAAAATGCGAAGGAATGAGTGGCATTCATAGGGCGGCAGTGTCAAATTACAGCCACTGTTAGCCAAAAAGGACTGTAAATCGCATCATTAGGACTGTGAATCTTCCGGCACAAAGGGGTTTCGAACGGGTGTGATTTTGGCAGGGCTCTCAGCCAACTTTATGTGCGAAACATTTTGCACCTGGTAGATTTACAGTCCTGCATGCCTGCTCCCTCACAGCATCTTGATGGCTTTACAGTCCCAGTTGCCTGCTGTCTATCCTGCCATTCCTCAGCTTTCATGTCCTTTCATAATCTTTCACACCCCGCTAATAGCTTATTTCACTCTAGGTGAGTTGCCTGATTGAAGATTCACAGTCCCTTTGGTGAGACATTTGCAGTCGCACCGCCACATTTACAGTCCACAATAATTAAGTGAAAATATAATATAATTACCATATCAGGCAACTCACCTAGAGTGAAATAAGCTATTAGCGGGGTGTGAAAGATTATGAAAGGACATGAAAGCTGAGGAATGGCAGGATAGACAGCAGGCAACTGGGACTGTAAAGCCATCAAGATGCTGTGAGGGAGCAGGCATGCAGGACTGTAAATCTACCAGGTGCAAAATGTTTCGCACATAAAGTTGGCTGAGAGCCCTGCCAAAATCACACCCGTTCGAAACCCCTTTGTGCCGGAAGATTCACAGTCCTAATGATGCGATTTACAGTCCTTTTTGGCTAACAGTGGCTGTAATTTGACACTGCCGCCCTATGAATGCCACTCATTCCTTCGCATTTTCAGGTGTTTTATCTTGCTCTTAGGGCTAAATTCTTATATATATCACATCTACTGGTGCGTAGATAGCAAAACACAACTTTTCCGAGCCGATTTGGGCCAATGTGGCCATTGAAATTCATTATCCAAATCTGGCTTTGGGAGCACTTCCAAAAAAGGCAACTACCTTATATCTTATGCGATTACATAATACAAAAGGGACTCGGAATTAACAGGTTCCCAGCTTTACTTCCGAGGGAGGTGTCAGTATGACGGCGTCTACATTTTAAACATCGAAATTATAGCCTTGAGTTATTAGCATGGTTAAGTACATGTTTTAAATGGTGGTTACAGTGATGGCCAAAATTGTTGCGCCCCCCCAAATCGGGCAGGTGCTCGATCACTTTAGCGCCGGAGAGTCGAGGCATGGAAGAGCATGATTAGGGAGACTTAATCCACGGTAAATAGGTGGTTATTGTGATCCAAGAATGATGTTTGATACAATATTGAACAATAATAATACATGGTGTGCAAGAAACAACTTGAATGAGCAAAACTAAGGCAAACGATCTGGACTTCAGTAGCATCAGGAATAAGGGAAATCATCTGACGCTCCTGAGCTGTCCTGAGTGAGCGCTCCTCAGGAGTTCTCAGGACCTGTCAGATCAACACGTTCTCAGACGTTCTCAGAGTTTTTAGTGCACAACCTCAAACCTACCTTCCAGTCACTTGTTCGCCACAAAAACTTTGCCGTGTGTTCTTTGATGTTATGACAGTAATATTATGCAAAAAAATCACTATCTTCACATTTGTGCTAGGTTCTATAAACACATTCGTTGGGCGGCTAAGTAGCTCTCAGGACTCTCAGGGCTCAGGACGTTTCCCTTTTTCCTGATGTATTTAGTCCAAGAACCATCCGTTTCCAATAGTGTGGTGATACGGCGAGACATGGATTTGTAGAGACTTTTTGTATACACAGAGAAATCGGGCTTATACCATTCAGCCTGTAAGACTTGCCAAAGTTCATCGGGTGTTTGAGGCTGGCGTTCTTGCAACCTCAGTCGGCGTTCGAGCTCTGCCCAAGCATTTTCGATGAGATTTATGTCGGGAGAATTTGATGGCCATGTGAGGGTGCAAATACCGTTGTTCCAGAGCCATGATTTCGTTATGTGTGCGTTGTGTTTACTATCGTTGTCCTGCTGGAAAAGCCACTGGCTTGGTTGATAACCAAGTGCCCGAACAGTTGGGAGCAAATTGTACTAGAGAAATCGAAGTAAGCATCCTCAGGAAGCACGGCAACAAACACATAGTCTTACCTTCAATACCTCAATGTATTTGGGACTATTCATCCCCCCCTCAATACAATGAAGAGTTCTAATACCCTCCTGAGTAATACAACCCTACACTGCGACACTACTTGATCTCAAGCCCTTTCTAACACGTTGTGAGACATTCCTCTCCTCATAGGCACCCACACCTCTTGGCCTCCGACACCAACGCAACCTGTCTGACCCATCCATATTGAACTTTGACCCATCCGAAAACACAATACGGTACCGGTTCCAAATTTGCTCATTGGTCTGGTCTCGCCAGAACCAAGCAAATGCATGACGTTGATGCCTATGGTTTCCATTAAGACGGGGTTTATGCCTCCTTACGAAACCGTATCGTTCGCGTTGACAGAGGGCTCGGCGTAAGGTGCGTCCTGGACGACCTGGGAAATGGTTCCGTTGTAGGTCTACTCCATTGGTGACCTGGCCGGTATCAATAAGCTCGACAGCTTTATCCATCTCTTCGGTTGTAAAGGTAGATGGGCGACCAACATCACCCTCACCTCTCCAATAGCATCCATGCTCCTCAGTCTTCTTGTAGGTTTGTGATACAGTTGTATGGTCAGCTGAAGTTTCTCGGAACTCCGGAGCAAAATTTGCAATCCAATGAAAGGATTTGCCCATATTGTTGCGGTAAAGTTGAATAGCTTTTCGCTTAGTGGGTGTGACATTACAGCGAGGTAGTCCTTTGGGTTTTTTGTACTTAGGCATCGTAGTTTACAGGTATCATAAATTCTGAATACAGTACACTTGCTCATACCGCATATGGTAATACCGCATAATTCTCATAATGCATTGGAATGTGGAGGGTCCCAACTCCATCAGCAAAACTACACGCTACTTATTTGTCCTTATTGTACTTGTACAAGTACAATAAGGACAAGTGTACCGTGCTTAAATCATGAGGTACAAAACTTGTACCAGGACAAGTATTTGAAATAAACAGAGCAAGCTCAGCGCAAGTACTGCGGACAAGTGGAATTTTAAGCGTACAAACATGATCAATCACAGCCGGTAATCACACCTCTTGCACGAGATATAAGGTAATTAAGGAAAAATATATTTGAATTTAAAGACCTATTTTATGCTACATACTAGATTGTGGCTAGATTCTACTAGTGTACCATATACAAGTCTTCTGCTTACCTTCAAATCTGTCGAGACGCTGGTCACGGAATCGCTTACGGAAGATGAGATGGTCATGGTACGGCTACGTCGAAGATCATAACTCAAGCAACGACCATGAACCTACTTCAACATGTATTTGTCAGAGACTCGGAATAGTGGAAGGGCCGAGAACGCGGGTTCGAAAAGGTATGTAGTATCAATGTTTTTGATGTTCTTCGCTGCGGCCAACTATCTTCTTTTCTATTCCTATATCTACAGTGTCTGTTTCAAACGAAACAAACCTCCCGAGGCCAAACTGAAAGGCACGCTGTGGTCTTGAAGATGAAACCCAAGCTCTGGAAGGCATTTGAAATATTGTACTTGTACTTGCTCTGTACTGCGTTCGAAAAAAATACTTTTATTATTCTAATTTACTTGTACAAGGTACAATTGTCCTTTCGGCTACTTGTAAGGTGATATACACTTGCGCAAGTACAAAAAGCACACAAAAAGCACAAGTTTGTCCGCAAGCAGTGTGTAGGTTTGCTGATGTCGGGAGGCGGGGAATTTGGCAGAGATGTGCATATTGCATAATGCATAGCCTTGAGGGCCGATTATGCATTACCACGGAGCAAATTTGGGGGATAGGAACGTATTGACCTTTCAAAACTGGATGTTTCACCTGAGCTATTTTGAAGATCTGACACAAAATCATGAGTATTAATGCATATATCACCATAGTATACCGGAGAATATTGTAACCTCAATCTATGTTAGAATTATAAAATTTCCCGACTAGATTCACGTTAGGCTATTGCTTAGTCACATGATCCTCTAGGCGCCCATCTCATATTAGTATTACATATTTCTCATAATGCATAGGGTTAGGGTGTCTCCCGACGATATGCAGTATGAGCAAGTGTACTGTACTGCCAATACGACCTGCGACCCCCCGGCGCTACAGTGATCGATCACTTGCCCGATTTGGGGGGGTGCAACAATTTTGGCCGTCACTGTAGCAATATTTCTATAATCGAACGTTTGAACATAATAGGCGCCCATCATTGTCATAACAAAACAAAACAAAAAAGGAAAACATACGTTCGTTCTCTTCCACGGACTCAACAAACTAGGACCGCCGTGATACGAGCATATTCGACATTAATACTTCTTTCTAGTTTCTTGCTTTGTCATAAAACGACAGGAACATAAGTTACCATCGCCGTTTTTCTCCCAACTGATCTCGTTTTACCCATCTTCAATCGTATACTTTCCTTAGCTTCGACAGCAACAGTTAGATATGGTAATGCGTTCATCTCTCGGTCAACATTGTCTTCGTCGCGTTTGTAATTAATGACAATCGTTGTACTTAGTCGTTATTTCGCACATTTCATCCTTTATTCCTGTATGTTGCTAGCATCCATACACCATCAGTTTGTTCCAATTCAGCGTATTATCGTCCTCTGCAGCCTCTGGTAGTCCGCACCAGATATCGCGTGATCAACTTTGTCGGCGCCGTCAACGTTTCCTGACGCTCGACGTTCACGGGCACACATCTTACATCTGCTGCACTAGAGATTGCTCCCCTCGTTGAATACATACGTTTCTACAATGTCACGCACTCTCTTTACATTTATAGGTCTCTCATTCCAACCGCTTCTTCGCAGCATATACTAATGTTTCCTCTCAGGCAACTTTTACAGCTGTGTTGAAGTCGGGTCCGCGTTTCCCGCACGTCTCATCGATGATCACGCCTACAACGACAACGAGCATCCCATGTCTGCTGTTTCTGCTAATGGTCGCTTATGGAAAAATGGCACGGTACAGTACCAATCCCTGCCTTTACCTTGCTTTTCTCATGACGGGCACGGCCATTCACGCAGACCATTGACATTTCCTTCTTCAACGGCAACGACGTTCAGCACCAAAAGGTCCGGCAGGGCTTACAGTGCTGGCTGCAATGCACTAATCTTCGTGCTCGGTGGGTCTCTCATAATGGCGATGTCCGCATCACGTTCGGAACCGGAGGTTCGTGGTCATATGTCGGGACGAAATGTCTCCAAGTCGATATTTCACTGCCCACAATGCAACTGGACAACATCAGCGGTGACAACAGTGAGATGTATGACCACGAACTCCGCTCGATACTCCATGAACTCGGTCACATGTTGGGATTCCTCCATGAGCATCAATCTCCGGCAAGAATTAGCCACTTCCAGTACAGAAATAAAGGTAACTTGCTACCCTACGCTTAAACCGACTGCTGACTATAACGACAGCAACCATTCGGTACTACGCTGACATATGGACGCCCTTGAAAGTTCACAAGAACGTGCTCCAATTGCACGACACACAGCGCCTTGCTGCGTACTCACCATTTGATGACATGTCTATCATGTTGTACGTGTTTTATATCATTTCTTTACCGTTCAATTTGCTTTTCGTTCGATATGTCTTATCATGTTAGATATGACGTACCCGCCTGCATAAATCGCGAGTCCAAGACAATTACTCGTGCTTTCCAGTTGTCTGCGTTGGATATTGCGTACGCCACGCTGCTGTACCCACCTGCAATTCATACACACGAGCAACTGTTGCGCAATTCGTTACGTGTTGCCGGGGTCGATGACAGCCAACATGATTGTATGATGGCAGCAAGCACTCCGGACGACTTTCGCGCCAACTTTACACAATGGAATGCAGAAACCCGATCTGCATACACAACTAGGTAGTGTAAACGCGAAAACTTTGATTAATTATTGTTAAACTATCCGTTTTTAGGAACCGAGTGGTGCCCAACATGCTTAAGACTGTTGTCGCATGGTGTTATCGGCTCATTCGTAACGCGCCAAAGCCCCCGCATGCGAGCCACCCAGCACCACAGACAGAGATTCACAAGATTTAACACTCGACCATGATCTACACTGACCTGCTGCCCTCTTTTTCACACTTCACTACACTCCTCAGTACGTTCAAACAACGATGTATATATATTGCGCAAACGAATGTAGACCAGATTAGTCTCATTAACTCCCACTCACACCATACCCACCGTTATAGTATCCGAACATGCTACACTCGTAAAACCTTCCCACTCGCATTCCAGATTCGCCTTCCTTTTTTGAATCACACAGTTTGTACAACGCCCCCGGGACTCAGTCGTCTCCGCATGATATTCACTTTTGGCGGAAATGAACCATGTGATCCTTTCACTCAACTGTTTGAGTTTCCACTGATCGCAGTTGTTTTGACCGGTTTAGGGCTGTTTAGGATGTAATGTACGTGTGATTGTACAAACAATCTCACTACGCACTGGGTCATCACAAAATCACAAGGTTCAACATGTTGAAGATCAAGTATCGGTGTTCTCCGATATCATCAGAAATGGCAGTCTTCTATTGGACCTTGCGTCCCGCGGTATGATTATACCAGTACCCTGCGCGCGGTAAGCTGGTTGCCATTCCGCACTAAGTTGTAGAGTCTTAGCACTAAATTGAGACCGGGTGCACGATGGGTAACAGCTCTGTAACCCAGTTCTTTACCTCCCATGTCTGACATGTTAATTCTGACTTTTCTTCAGACAGAGATGTATATCAACGAACGGTGGGAAACAGAACACCAGAATCAGCACAAGAAAGTGTCAATTGGCAGGCAAGTTAACGACAACGATTCCGAGCTGTACATAGAAACAATGCGTCCGCAATACTCAACGGCCTGGTAGGGAAGGTCGTCGAGGTACTCTTGTAGTTCTAGGCTCCGCTGTTTACAACACTACATGCAACCCTTGCCTCTCTATTCCATGATATGAATCTCATACGAAATTGTTGAGGACTATCAGACTCAAGGATAGAGCCTTGTCTGCAAGGAGGCACACCCGCGATTGTGAGACAGTGCTGGAGGATGGGGAGGTTGGCCGCAAGAGACGGCGGATACAACAAGGTGGCAAACGCCGTATCAATGGATGATAGGGTCGACGTCTTTACGAACTGTCTGTTTTCGCGGTTGGTGCACGCAGCGAACTCATATCTAAACATTCCACGGTCAGTGGGAGTTTGCGGGTGATGGATGCTCGAATCTCACAGCATAATTGACATTTCATCGAATGGTGAGTATGCTGCCAGTCGTTCTTCGAGATGAATGCGTAGGACTGAACGATCCACTTTTGCAGGTGACTATGTATCCGCATAATAAACCACAGTAGCTAGCCAAAAGATTAGACGAAATGTTAATGATAACATTCGCTCACCTTTATGGTCGAACGTAATTTGCGCCACACGTGCAGGCGATTGGTGCTCATGGACGAAGCCGAGCATATGACCACATTCATGAAGAATTGAGTGCATTTCATGAGGGGTGAGTCGAGACTCCGAGTCATCAATACTCGTTAGTTGTATTATAGGCCTGTCTGCATGAACGTTTTTGCAGTTCGTACCCACGTAGCTCCAAAATGATGTGAACGAGAAGTTAATTCGCACATCCCCGCCAATTGCGACATTTTGAATTGCAAGTCGGTGTGTTGCAACCATTTGCCGAGGCAAATCAGTACTTTTCGGTGTTGGATGGAGTTACCATTCAGAAAGGAAAATGTTATGTTCTGAGAAACGGTTAAGGTGAGTAATGTAAAAGAGGTGCTGTGACAAACCGATCCAACATCCCACAAGCGCGAGGAGAGCGATACAGAGTAATGAAGGGAGTCAATGTCATCATCGCTATCGCTAGAGGGCTCGATATTTGAAAGCTGTGAGCAAATGCACTGATTGCCTACAGGTAATGTGAGTAATGGCGATCGAAATGGGCGCAGCTGTTTACCAATGACGGAGTGTCGGTGCTCATGGCTCGAGTGGTTGACTGTATCACATTTAGGGTAACGTAGTGAGACCGCCTAACGCAGCAAGGGATAATCGCCACTATCGGAAACGGTGTCAGGATGTGCCGCGTAGTCTCGATCCGCAGGATCGATATCCTCATCGTCCTCGGCTGTAGATGCACTTGACCTGTATCGTTTCAATGTGCAAACTCGAACATAATCATACAGGCATCATGTGTCCATATGTCGTGGTCGATAGATGTAATCATGCACGGTGCACCTTGAGACGTCCAACAACCTTTGCACGTGAGTCGACGTCAAGCATGACAGGTTCTTCATCCGAGTCATCCTTCCCTGTCAGATCCACGCGGCAAACTTCAGCCACAAGCCGAAGATAAGGATACCAGTAACAAGGTTCAAAAGAGTGGCTTGTGTAATGGTCAGGATGCCCAAGCAATGAGGCTCATAACATGGGGCCCCGGTCTCCAGTTTTGCATTAAGAGCGTTGACAATTTTTGTCATCAATCGACGAGCGGCCTCACCACGATCACCAGAGTCATGAACAATGTCGGCATGTTTATCAGGCACAGTACAAATAACCTCGAACAAAGTATATTTTTTAAGCTGGTACTTTGTGATGTAATCAGGTATGTAAGCGATTACTGCTTTCACCTGAGTTCCAGAGAGTAGACAGGTGGTGTCGGTGTTACATCGGATGAGGTAATCTACCAGCGATGTGAACGAATTGATCACAGGTTCTTTATGCTTTAACTGTAACGCTCCAAGCTCATCAAACGTTGACTCAAGACGAGCCTCGCGAGGGAAACGAGCACGACATTCGCCCTGACGTAGACAGTGAGGACCACATTTGTGCACATGATTTTTCATCACCAAATTATCGATGATATCCCGAAAGGTCTGCATATATTCATTTATCACTTGGGGGGATCAATCAATTGCAGGAGGACTCTCGGGCAGAGACATTGTAGGATCGGAATCGCTGGCAATAGAGGAAGAGGGCAAATCCCCTAACACTTCTTTGAGGGGACCGGAGAATAATTCTCCTGTGCAGCATGACTCCAACCATTCGATCATCTCCTGTTGAAATTCGGGACTTTGCAATACCCGATCACGAATTTGCTGAGGAGTCAGAGAGCATTTCATCCACAGGAGACGATGAAGGTGCAGAGTTAGCCGCCCCTGCGTTTCCACTGTGCCGTAGTAACCAGCGGTAGGTCCAAGCAGACCATCAGTACCAGTTCCCCACCTTAAAATATGCTTGATAAACAGGGTAACGATTAGATGAAAGAACTTCGCAAAAGCGACGGGATTGCGGGCGACAGCTCGCATACGAGCACTGGCGTCAGGCATCAAGGGACAAGACGACATAAGATCAATGTCCTCACCAGCGTAGTTCAAACAGATAGGAATTTTAAGGTCCGCGGGTGAAACGGTGATGAAGAATACGGGAGTGCCGACGTGATAAGTTAGTGAACGAATCTCACCTTTCTGACGCCGCTTTTGAGTTGTAGAATTGGGGACGTGCCCGGCGACGTGGCCGACGAAATGTAGCAGTTCAAAGCAATGTTTTTCTGAGACTGCATAAAGTTACTTATTCTCTTCGCTTACACCGCCAGCCCGGACTGAGCTGATTTTCAGAGTTTTGATGGAGAGTGGTACACTAGCGCGCAGAGATGCGAGTGAGGTTGCCCAGATGTCACACGTATTAAGAAACGACAATACTATCACACCACCGGAGTTTGACCAAATTGTCAAACTCTATGCGTTCTACAGTTTCCGCAAATGATTTAAATCAGCGGTGCAAGTATATGGCAGAGATATACTACTACATAAACTGTACAGATTTATAGCAGGTTCGGTGTAAAATTGAGTGTGCCAGAGGGGAAAGGGTAGGATTTTGACACTAGAGTTTGAAGCGTCAAACTCCGGTGGTGTGATAGTAGGTTTCGAGTCAGTACCGCTCAATATCCCTCTCATATCCGCGCTTCATGTAACTCAGACCTCATTGAAACCTGCGAAGGACCTCAATTGTATAGACTATTATGTGAGCTTTGTCACATATATCCCCGATGTAATTTGGTCAGACCCTATCCATCTCTGTACTTGCCGCTCTGTGAGCATGGTGGCTACTTGATGATGTAGCGCTGCTGACAATAATGATACTGGGGCCCAATGTGTATATTGCCATGATGATAATATCATACAAAGATTGGACATAAGAGTATAAAGTATAACAGTAACAATTCTGATTAAACTAGCATGAGCTGAATGTTCGATGTTGAACCTAACATATACTGCATTCCTTAGTTTGATGGTGAATTTTGTACCTCAACCAGTTATCCAAGTCAGGAAGAGTGTTTTCCTAGAGACGATGTCAGTGAGTCTCATCTCCAAATAGAAATATATATAACATACATAAGTGAATACCGGAGTGAAAGAATATTGACAATGGACTTTAGAACAATAAACATATAGCGTGAAGGGCAGAAAACCGAGAGACAGACCTGGTGAGTGGGAACATTGGGTGAATTGACACTAGTTGTTGATGTGATGGTACTAATAAAACATACCTCTGAGATGATGTATTGTACTGAAGAGCCACAATAAGGCATATGAGAATGTAAGCCCAATGTATTGAGGATATAATAATATACTTACCTACGGCCGAAGAGCCCAACAAGTCTCCTTCCTTCAAACGGGATGGTGATGTGACCAAGTTGATCGTTCAACATTCAGGTTCCAATGCCGAGCGAGACAATAGCCCCAGTTACCTAATCGTCAGGCCCTGAGACTTCTTAGGGTGCACACTTCGAGCAAAGATAGAGATAAGTTATAGAGGTTTGACTCTGTGTCTGAGCAAAGAAGATGGTCGAAAGGATGCAAGTGTGAAGTTCGCTGCCAGCGTGTCAAAATGTGGAACGTCCAGTTTTACCACGAAATCCATCTATATGAGTCTAACCGCTCCGATGATATTACAGTGTGAAATTGAGACCCACAGAGACGCCAATGTATCTTATGTTAACGAGCTTCCAATGAGATTTAATTTGAATGAAGGCTATCTTTGTACAAAATTATGGGCTATATTGTGTCCCAAAATTATTTTCCGCGGTAAGTACCAGAATTCAGTGATGCAAGGTCAGATGAATAGTCGCCAAAGTCAGGTTACGTGACTTTGTGAATATTCAGGATAAGTCACAGGTTAAAGTCCTGCCTTGACTTATCGGAGCGACGACCTGCTCTGATTGGCTACTGGTGAGGACTAGACGCCGAAGTACGTGACAGCCGCCTAGCTCAAAAAGGCTAGAAGTCATGCTTATATAATATGGACAATTCGACGGAAATGATCTTGACTGACTTTCAGACTTTGGATATCTAATCTCTTATCAGTGGGAAAGTACCTCTATATTGAGATAAGTCGGATAAGTTATGGTCATTTCCCACGAGTAAAGCTAGGCGGATGAATAGTCAGTGACTGTGACCGCAAGTCACTGACTTAGACATCACTGTCGCAAATACAGAGGCAAAACTCCCGCGCTAGAACTCTTGCCTAAACAAGTAAGTTACTACTTATTCCTTACGCTACGGCTTCAGCAGTGAACACAACATGACCCAACTCGCTTCAGACTTACCAATTGAATAGAGCCTGTAAAATATTTTCTAGCACATTTACTGCCGCAAATACCATCGAGTCTATGTAATAATATTACATCGAAACTCCGTTTTCACTATGTCATTCAAACGCCCGTGCACTCAACCTCCTTCCATATTTGTATCACACGGGCGCTCTGTCAAGCAGGTCGTTTGTATTCATCACACCGAGCACCCGTGTAGTGAGTACACAGAGAGCATTTATAGTGCTCATAATACAGATAGAGGAGAATCAAGTATAAAAATAGCATTAAATGGATGGAAAGCAATAACTAGAGTATTAATGATTAATATATGAGTAATTACCAGCGATAAGTCGAACGCCTGAGACAATAGGAACAGATAATCCGAAAGTGGATAAATGGACTTCTGGACCTAAGGCTCAATTTGGGCTAACTTTTGAAATGGACTTATAGACCGGCTCAAAGTGGGCTGGGCTAGAGGTCTATTCGTCTAATAGCCCAGGTCCAATAGCCCAACTGTTCATGGGTTCCCCCATATGCTCAAGCAGCCGGTTCTGAGGTCAAACCAATGTCATAGCAGTCTCATTTGATGCGAGTCTTCCGAGATCTACCTTGTCTGAGCCCAAGCCGACTGCTCATGTCTCCGTGATCCGAACACCCGATGTGCGACCCAGGTTTCACAGGGTTGGCGGTGTAGCTAACTTAGCGCCTGCCAAATCTGAGCTTAGATTCACGTACATCAACTGGTATCTATCCTCTAACTTTGCGTGACGGTACTCTCACTGCTATCTGACGTTGCGCTCACTGTCATCTATGTATATGCCGACATTGTGTTGTCCACACCCGAACACTGTACCTGTACCCTCTCCGAGTCAGGCGTTGGATGCTTCCAGTTTGTGAGATGTGGGCCGACTGCCGTTCTTGTGAATACAGCATCCCAGACATCTCAGGATTGAGACATGCAGAGAGATATGATTGTCAGAAGGTGTGTCCATGTCACATTTCTTCCCTTCATTCAACATGTCAAGCTTATCGGCTCCCAAGGCCACTGTCATTTGACGGTCGTTAATTATGTTCCGAGTCGTGTTGGCATTGGGTGCGGTCGACGGATTGCTCCTAGGCTTGCACATTCCATTGAGATATGCATTCAAGGTCTGCATATAGTCCTTCTGTTCTGCCGCTATCAATCCCACCCTCTGTAGATGTTAATAAACCGCTGTGGATGCAGTAACTATGACAGCCTTGATGAAAAAACTTCGAAACATCAATTAGTTGTTCATCTATCTAACACTCAAGATAGGCTGTGGGCAGTAGTAGGCGATAGTAATCCGCAAACTATGTGGCTATTAGCTACTTTTTACGAATTCAACATTCGAGTGGTACTTTCGGGGATCGGAAATATAGTTCGTGTAGTAGTAACTGTGTATCATGTCGTGGTATTAACAGGCTCGCTACTCAGTAGAAAAATGCATAGCCTTCCAGTGCGTGTGCGAATGAAACCTCGACAAGTGTTGCATAGGCTTCACTCCTAGATTCTCAGTGCTTGTGTGAATGTAAGCAAACGTAAGTGAGCGTAAGTGAGCATAAGTGAATGCAGGTAAGCATCAGTAAGTGGTACGTAAGTGGATGTAAGTGAGTGTCACTAAGTCAGGTGTAAGTTCACGTATGCAAATTCACTTATACACTATAACACTACCGTACGCTAGCTTATATTAACTTAAGTTCACATGAGTCTTCTGTCGCTATTTGGTACACTCACTTCACACCGAACACTACTTTATAACATAGAGAGATAATATTCAAGTATAAAAGTATTATAATACGAGGATCAGGATAATCAAGAGATGATAACAGTACTATTATGGCCGCTTTGGTTGCGTGAACTTCTGCGCAGACGCTTGGGGATGTTTCCTGGTTGGATCCAGTTGCCTGTGGGGTTTCGCTAGTGCGCATGCGTTTTTGATCCAGACCAGTGGTGGTCTCTTGCTGACGTTGTCGCATGCGAGGCCGGGGGACTTTTGTCATGGCAGGCGGTGCCTTTGATTGGGAATCGGTGCAGTCAGAACACTTTCGCAGAGTACCACTGCCAACCAATCCTGCTGAGATCGGTTGTGGCCAGGGATATTGAATTTATCAAGTGTCCCTTCAGCGGGAGCAATGAATGCTAGAGGGCTATCTGGATTCCAAATGATATTGAAATCATCTCTGATTTCAACGCCTAGTGTGGATAAGTGAGAACGGGAGAGATCAACTATGTCCAATGAATCGGACTGAATCTCATCCCCCTCAATTGAGGCCAGGACATATTCAGGTATAGAAACATGCCTGAGAAGTCTATAATCCGACTTGTAGACTAGTTTTTCAGTTACAGGGTCAAGTCGTTTTGTCCCAATTACTATACGTGCAACCTCGTCGCCATCCTGAGGGCTTCGCTCCAAGTATTCCCGCAAGACAACGAGCTTCCCGGCACCAAATACCAATTAGTCGATGTCAGGTCTGAGAGAATCGAGACCTTCAAGTGACAGTGCCTTCACATAGCTAAACATCTAGGACGCCGCCTCTTCCACTAGTGAAACATCGCCTAAGAGTATTGGCAACTTTAAATCAGCGAGCCACTGTGAAACCGCGGCAGCTTTATTTCCTCCTTTCAGAGCGTTCCAAAAATCTTGAAATGCATCGAATCCCAGATGAGTAGACGTTCGGAAAATGATAATGTCAAGGATTGGGTTGAACACTTTTCGTAATGCTGCCTGAAGATGAGGATTTCTGTACGACAGTGTTTTATCTTCGTCTTCAACAGGGCTAGCTGGCCAGAGAAAAGGACCAATAGGCTAGATGGCAGATGTATTTAATTACAATTAAACTAACGTACAAATGGTACATACCTTGCCAGTAGTTTGCCACATAGCACCTCCGAATTCACGCTGATTCGTGAGAAGCTTCCCGCATGCTTCCAAAGAAAGGTGTAAGAATCTAGTAGTAGGCTTTTCTCCTCGTCGATATGAATTGCCGTAATGCCACTCGATGTTAGGTAAAGTTTGATCATTTGCATCCCGACCGATGATTACGCCTGGGTAAACATGTCTACTGCGTTGGTCAGTGGGAAATAGACCAAAAGAACCGAGCCTATTTATCACAGCTAGTTCATTATTAATGTAGTAAAAAGGCGATGTCATACTCACATTGAATCGTTCCAGGTGCCGGTGGATACTGAAAATGATGGTCCCTCATCATCGCTCGAGCTCCATGCCATTTTTGATAGATTGTTGGGGCTATTGGTGTGAAAAAGTCTTCTGTCTTCGACTTCAGTTGCAGATTTCTCATGTGTTTTTGATGTTTGATCTGGAGAGGTTGTGATTGAGGTCGCAGTGTTAGACTCCTCAAGAGGAGTGACTATGTAAATACCTTTATCTGTAGAGGGAGCACAATATACTGTGGCATCTTTAGAGGGTATATTAGGTTCCGCCTGAGATACCGTGACTGTCTCCACACCCCGTTCTATCCACTGTCATAGTTTTGTCAAGGTTTACCATATTTGCGAAGATAGTATGACACAATACGTACCGCGTCCTCCGTCACTCTATGATAAATCCACATCGACGCCAAGTAAGACTGAGTTTAAGAATTGATGGCTCTCCGATAGCTTTCATGATACCCTGGTCCCGACAATCGTCATATAAGAATGTTTGGTCCCCAATAAGAAACTGAGCCGTCCAATGGTGGCTAGACTGCGACTTCGATTGTTGTGCAATCTTATAGAGTACGCGACCTATTAGACGATAGGTTACAGTGCTTGAAGAGGTTGTATCAGAGACATTCTGTGAATGAATGCTGGCGTTCAGCGTCGGATGAATCAGATTTCCGGTGGCCAATATTTTGGGGAGCTCGCTCTTGAGTATCAACGAGGTCGTTGGTAGAATGGCTAGCATTTGAGGCCACCTTGTTCGAAACTCCTTAACCACTGTGGCGTTTGATGAGCATTCACGACAGGCATCCAATGTGGATTGACGCAAGTCAGGGCCATCATGTTCCCTTTCAGCGAGCTGATCTGTGGTTGCACGAGGAATGAAATGGTTAAGATAATCGCCAATAGTAGGGAGCTGTTATTTTACTCGTTTGGAAATCCATTGAATATCATCGTCACGGATGTGGAGAAGTAATACCGGTTTTGCAGCAACAGATGTCCTATGCCCTAATGGACATTCAAAGACTGTCACATGCTGTATAGCACAAGTGTTCGCTGTGGCAGATTGTGCTTCCTGAGAAGCAAAATGGCAATAAACAACAAATGGCATTAATGATAAATAGAGATAACTTACCTCCGCTTCGGCTTCTTTTAGCATTGTTCTCATCCATCTCCATACATCTCCAGCTGCGTCGTCGTTATACAATCACCACTTTGAGTATACAAAGTGTCTAGCAAATGCCTGTGTTCCCGCTAGAATCCGTAAGCCGTCATCAAAGCTCGCTTTAGTCCCAGACCCTATTAATCCACTCTAGACGTCGGATGAAGTCCCGTAACATTCGTTGCATATAGCAATCAATGGGCAAACTGGAGATCAGAGCCTCGCGAGTCTGTTCCGGCCACAGAAGAAAGGCTCTGAACAGTACTTCCAGGGCTGTATCAATGAAGCATGAGTTTTCATGCCATGAGAAACTTTGTGTGAGGCGAGTAGGAGGGTCCAACAAAGAGCCGCCTGCAGATTTACGAGGGGGAATCAGAGAGTTATCTGACTCTCTTACTCGCAAAGCATCCGCTGTATCAGGTGCTCGTCCATCATTGACGTCAAACAGTTTCCAGGTCAATCTTGTGTTGCGAGAACGAGGCGGTTTGGCAACAAAATGACCAGCTATAATGTATGTTAGATTTTTACAGAGTTTCTATATGGTAAAGTGAAACGCGCACCTTGCACTGCCTTGGATCGGTTACGAAACTCCTCAACATGGAGAAATATCTTCTCAATTCCAGGAACCAGATCCTGGTCCTTGCCAATGGCATGGAGGGGGTCCAGTCCATTGTTCGCTTAGCCGGAAAGATCATACGAAGCTATGACAGGTCTTGTCCACCAGTTAATCCATGTCCTAAGTGGTTTGAAGGAGTGATGGAAAGAAGAAATGAGGTTGTTGAACTGAGCTTCGGTGATTTCATTGGATACCATTTGGCGTTGAAGGTTATCGAAGTGGTCCTGTTCAGCTGGTGGTACTAGATTTGGGTCTTTCCGTAGACGAGTACCTGATCGATAGAAATGGGTTTCGCAACTGACTTGATGATTAGAGGCCTCATCAAGCCATGCCTGGTACTGAGCTTGTTGAGCACTCGATACAAGTGTACTCCAATTCGGCATAAGATCCCTCAATGTAGCAGCGTACTCTTCCGCATATGCGCTATGCTGAGATGAGGAGAAATCAAAGACCTAGACACAGAAGATGTCAGATTCAAGCTGAGGATCTATGATAAGGATACCTACATTCAGTAAAAACTTTGAGTTAAATTTGTCACCAGCAGCCTTGACAATGTTTCGATTCAGGTATCAGAAATGGGGACGATGGTGCTCCGTATCTAGATGAGCTACCCAGGTGTAAAGAACTGGAACCCATGCCATCAAGACTGAATTGAATGCACATGTGGTGAGAAGTGTGCCCTCGCGGAAATAAGAATGGTCACCATCAGGTAACAAAACCATGTTGACCGACCTCAGGCCCCAAGCTTGAATTCTCAATCCAGTCAAGTACAGGATTCAGTAACAACATCCCGCATCCAGTGAGTTTGGAGAGTAAAATAGCCCAGATTGGCCATACTCGATTGGACCATGAACGGCTCCAGTGGATCGAGTTTCTTCGTCAATTGTGTTAGGGATTTGATAGTAGCAAAACCGCCCTTTCCAGTTGTAGTGCTCATACCCTGACGGGCATGACTCTTTGCTACATGATAACGCACCATAGATGGTTTGGCAAGTGTAGGTGAGATGAGAGGAAGCGGGACGGAGCCAGGTGCAGTAGTTCCTGTATGTAATTGGTGTGCTGATGCATTAGGGTTATGTTGGATTTGACCGTCAAGTTGTTCTTCTTCAGTCACAGTAAGTCCTCCACCGCCGGGATGAGGATGGTTGTGAGTACCATCATGCTCCCATACCTTGAGAGAGGTACCTTCTGGGTTCATCCGAGTATAGATCCATGTGTGTGCATCACATTGGATATGTGAGAGGGATCCTTGACAACGGTTTACAGGACAACCGTGCTTCAATTGCCTACAACGAGCGTTGACATCGGTACATGGTCGAAGTGCACATTGGCAAGAGCTGCAGGAAAATACACCAAGACATACTCGTTTTTCGGCTGTATGTCCTCGGTGCATTTGCTTGCCGCCAGAACACCATGCCCATTTTGTGTAACGCCACTTGGTACACAACCTATCCTCATCAACTGAGCATTCACGGTTAATAGAACCGTTGGGCCAATCTAGTACCCCCATTTCAGTTAATCGAAAGAGAGATTATCTGATGAAAAATCATACCGTTATCACTGGCAGCAGATATCTTATTTGCAGTTGCGGGATGCTCTTCTATAGGTCTCGTATTCACTGCATTAGGAGCAGCACTTTCTCTGTGGGTTGGCGGTGGGGGTGGCCAAGCGTAGGGAGGCATCCCTGGATATAGCCAAGGAAAAGGTGCGGGGAGAAATGAGTATCCGGGGAACGCATACGGCGGAGGGAATGCAGATGGTTGACCTTCAGAATTGATTTCAAAACCGTATTAGCAATAAAGTACCGTTCAGAGTGGCCAATCTATACCATACCTTGTTGAGAAATGACATTACCCGCTGTCGGAAGCTCGGAGGGGTGACTAATTGGTCCATTTTGAGGATGCATCTGGGACCCACTTGCACCGGAGAAGAATGGGTGTGTTGGCAGTGAAACATGTGTTGCACGAGCATCAGGGAAGGCTGGAGGATACATATAGGCTAGGGCACCAGGCAGTAGGAAGGGGGGATAGCTTCCGGGTGTGAGATTGGCCGGGTTCAATGCACTATCTGGGTCTGCAAAAACGGAGCTCAAAAATATTATTCCAAGAATGGTAGATAGACTCAAAATAATAACTCACGTCGAGCCGGCTCATTCTTCGAGGTTGAAAGGCCCAAAAAAATTCTGCTAATTCTGCGGAAAAAAGACATTCAGGAATATAGACCAAATAGTTTGACCAGGTTAAGTAGAGAGAAGTTGAAGTAATGCAAAGACCGATCACAGCCCGATCATAGTGATCATACAGTGATCGACAAGTCTAGAAGGAGGAATACGAGCGGTGCTTAGGATTGTCTGCGGTGCAGAAAAAGTTTCGGTGCTGCTCACTCCAGTCCAGGGTTCGCTCTTCATGAAGGGATTCTATGAGGAAAACAAGACCATGCATAAAATGTAATGACACACGCAGGCATAGAGCGACTGTGAGTGCCTTGCAATGTGTGGCGAAGAGTTTGATAGATAAGTCCTTCGCTGAATATTTCTGTGATCGGTAAGGAGCGGGGGGGATTGGATGTCATACTACAATGTGAGATGTGTTGCAAGAGAACGAAAACACATACGAGAATTTGTGCTTACTGGACGAAGGGGTGCATCTGGTGACCCAGAGCATTTCTCATTCCAGCAGGGTCTCATCGAGAAGATAACAAGAGATCTGGTTGACCAAAGACATGCTACCTCTACGGAATTCAATTCAAAGTACCGGGAGTACAACCCGGGGGTGATCAGAGTTGCCTTCGGACACTTAGCAACTTGAAGAAGGATGTCAAGTAGCATAAACCGTGGAAATAGTGGCAGTATTATAGAGGGTTCACCTCAATGATCTGCTGATACCTCCACGGAGCATGGAGAAAGGGCCAATCGCAGCAAGGAAACCTGTCCTAAGGCTAGGATAACTCGGATTGTGGAGCTCAGT